>VSWD01000008.1:7302873-7902873 GCA_033119305.1 Pinctada imbricata
CATGCGGATCTAAATTTAAAAAATCCAACTGCGTTTATAGCCAATCATGACATTCTTACTCGCGTAATGGGCCGATACCTTCAGAGATTTGGTTTTGTATTTTTCGACAGTGGAACATGCAAATACACTCAAAGAACGCGATAAGCTTTTAAATTTCTGTCGTTTGGAGTGGTCGCATTATTTGATAGGAATTACTGGCCAGTCGGATAATAATGGAACAACACGACAATTCCAAATTACATAAGCAAACAAAATAAATCATACAGGATTTCGAAGATAAATGACATACTTAAATCCATTTAAAGTTTAGCTTATGTTAATATTTTCTGCTAGTTTACACAGGTGTATTCCTAAATCCCTCTTGTAAGAAGATTTATCCGTTATCCGTCAGGAAATTTTCATTTTCGTTGTGCATTTTTCGACAAGATCTCATTTTTCATAAATCTGAAAAGCAAAGTTACGCAAACTTTAATAACTGCCTACAGAGAGCGACACCTCCCCTATCTTACCGTTCCTTAATGAACACTAATATAGCTTAAACGCCAAGACATTTTCATTCTATGATAAAATTCTGGCATGCTGATTTTCAAATCTCAGACTTAAGCATCGTATCTACATCCTGGTGAAGCAAGCATTTTTAATACCAAAATCTAATTCAGCCCGTGTGGATATCCGATTGTAAAATGCTTTTTCATACTATATGAAAATTCTAATGGCATCAAATCGTGTAGCGCTTCTTTGATGAAACAATTTTAGATCATACGATGGATCAAAATTTGATCATGTTGATATCGTTTTAACAATATTAGTTTCTTTACAGAGCCGCGCATGAATTTCTTTCTTTAACAATTTCATAATGCATTTATCGGGTGTGGTGCCTCTCATAATTGACTCAATTTTACTCTTTCGACCCCCCCCCCCCCCTTTTTTCGAAAAATAATGGAACGAAGCAGGAAAACGCTCGTTCTCAAAATAAAACAGAAACGACATGAAAGTCACGACCTAAAGGCATCAATCAGATAACTTTGTGCTGGACATTACGGTCGAAATCCCAAAGGAAGATACATTTTGTAGTATACAGTAATTCCAAATTGTTATTAGTTGTTTTAAAAAACAAATACATGACAAATTTTCTATTTTCTCCATAGAAATATCTTGCAGCTGACTTGCACACCTTGAAAGAAATAAAATTCGCAATCTGACTTGAATTCTCAAATATGTCAGGTCCCAGATCCTGTACCAAAATTGGGTGTGCTCGGCCCTTGTTCTGAGTGTGGTCTCCAAAGAGACTTGATCGTAACAACATCAACAACAAAATAGGGTCAGACAAAAGCAGACACACAAACGCCAATTCAACTTGAAACGATCAACGAATAAACAGAAACAGACGGAAGAATTTGGACACCCAATGCACACAAACACACACACACGTTGTTGATTTTGCTGAAGACTTTTTAAAGATGCAGCATTCAAATTTTCTTTTTTCTCTCTTTTATTATCCACTCGCAGCTCTGTTGCGGAGGGGATATAGCTTTGCTGCCGTGCATCTGTGTGTTAGTGTGTCCGGATTCTTGTGAACAGCATAGTTCTAAGACAAAGTAATCATCATAGAAATATTCAACGTTCCAAAAATCCCCCCCCCCCCAATATGGAAAGGATGAACCCTAACTCTATTGATCTTCAAGGTCAAGGGTCAAAGATCAAGGTCATACTGGACATAGACTTAAAATCCTCGTGAACAGCATAGAAGATAAACTAGTTTAGCAATCATCTTAGGATAACCAAATCTTGCATAAATGTTTCCCTTGGGAAGAGGATGAACCCTATTGATTTTCTGCGTCAAAAGTCAAGGTCACTGTGGACTTAGGCTTAAAACCATTGTGAACAGCATAGAAAACAAAGCAATCATCACAGGATCGCCAAACCTTTTACACTGACATGATTGACGTCTGTATTCCTTGTCGGGAAAGGATGAAACCTGTTAATTTTAAAGGTCAGGGGCCATGGGTCACTATGACGATTTTGAAATCATTTTGCTGATAGCATAGAATATGCAGTTGAGAGGTTATGCTATGCTTGCGTTGCCTTTTGTTCTTATTTTCCGGTTGTTTCTCTTTTCTTTCGGAAGGGAGATCTCTTTAAACAAAAATTACGGGAAGATCACATTTCTTCGTGACTTTCTTGCATGAATGTTGCTATTTCACTAGGAAGATTTTATTTTTCACTTTTTTCATGCAACTGGTGTTGGACTTAGAGTCTAGTGAAATTTCCTGTTTATCTAGACAGAAGAGGCACATAGTGGCTGTTTCGAGCATAAACAATGCATTCTTTCATATTTCTAAGTCGAGACCCCTCGCCACTAACGATAAATTCTGACATTCTCGAGATAATCCTCGTTAAACTAGAAAAACAAAACCCAACTAATTAGCATTTTTCTGCTTATCTGCAAGCATTTACAGCCCCCTATACTGCACTTTTTCATCGCTCATAATCAGATTGTGTTATCTTTTATATACACGTTCATTTGGTCGTGATATTGTACAGAGACTTGATATAACCGCCGTAATAGAGCCAGAAGGATGGGAGTATTGCATGCTGCATGCAAATATTCGTAAATCTTGATTTCTTGAGGGTGGTATGTTATTATTTAGAGTGCAGTTGCAGAGCGTGTCGCATTAATTTCATAATGGCACATGAAATAAAATCGAAATGCGCGTCCACAAAATCTGCCACAATTTCTATGGACGAACATTGATCGTCGGGACCAGGGGGCGAGTCATAGATGACATTTCTCTACAGTAATTCGATCAATTAAAATTCCGATATTGGAATTACGAATCTATGCATGTACTGGGATTGATAGAAAGTGCATTTAATTTTCCACGCTGCCGAGAAAAATCAACGACTTAGCTTGAAATAGAGTGCGAGGCCTCATTTGGAAGACGGCAATATAATTATTACTCTCCGAGGGATGCCATGTTTAGAGCTTGGAAGTACCTCAGGCAGCGGGTGCAGATACAATAAGCAATCTACTGTACAACTCGAGTGTTACAAATCCACTTGTTGAGCTCATAATGCCGTGGAGTAGTCATCATTATAAAGGCAGGAGCCAGAACTAATCTCTTCAAACTCATACAGCAAATCCTTTACAATAAGCCCCCTCTTCTTCTTATTCTTTGGCCAATTATGAATGAACTACATGTTGTAAATCAAGACTCTATTGAGATCAGATGTTCTTTCCTGAGTTTCCTCAATGAACATTTAAATTTTACATTTATGAGAAGTTTATGTATTTCTTAATCTATGTCTTGAAACTGGTGATTTTCACATTTATAAAAGGTAGCTTCACTGTGTATAGAGCCAGATGTTGTAAGTTTAATTATATTTCATTGAAAAGAACCATAATAATAAATTCTTATTGCATAGGGATCAGGTATGAATATATCCCATATAAAGTATACAAGATTGTGAACACCCTGACATACATGTAATAAATATGCTTTTTGCATTTTGATAGGAATGACAATTTTAAACCATGAACATTTTCATGAATGAATGAATACTGTAGATGAGATAAACAATTATTACATAAATTCACAAAATAATATACTTTTTATCTATGTTTAGACTTGGAAGTCTGCTTCAAGTTTGAATATACTGATATTTCATTAAAAGCAACAAAAATTAGATCAAGTATAAGTAATAATAAGGAAATATGTATATATTTTATGAATGAATGAATACTGTAGATGAGATAAACAATTATTACATAAATTCACAAAATAATATACTTTTTATCTATGTTTAGACTTGGAAGTCTGCTTCAAGTTTGAATATACTGATATTTCATTAAAAGCAACAAAAATTAGATCAAGTATAAGTAATAATAAGGAAATATGTATATATTTTATGAATGAATGAATACTGTAGATGAGATAAACAATTATTACATAAATTCACAAAATAATATACTTTTTATCTATGTTTAGACTTGGAAGTCTGCTTCAAGTTTGAATATACTGATATTTCATTAAAAGCAACAAAAATTAGATCAAGTATAAGTAATAATAAGGAAATATGTATATATTTTAAATTTTATGCATGGAATTTATGGCAATGATTCTTATATTGTTATTGTACTATTATAATTTATACACACTGATAATAATCATTATATATGTAATGAAATAAATATTGAATTCTTGATATCCAGGAAATATATTGATCTTGAATTTCAAAATTGCATTTAAATATTAGTTTTCACTCAGCAGTTGATAAATATAAATTCATGTTACAATTTTACTTTTTTCAGTAGATTTTTTAAAGACAAAGATAATTATCTATCATAATGTGCAAGAGAACAAATGTCAAGAAATTCATATATAAAAGATAAGAAATGTCAATCATAAGAATAAACAGTATCAATTATTCTAGATCACCTACAGGCCAAGGGAGCGAATACACAATAATCTGTACTGAATACACATTTCATTTGTGTATCGGAGTGCAGTTCGTTCTCTCATCAGATTCCCATTATTGAGGGAATCGAGATGTTTTTGCAACCTACTTGTATGTTATTTGACAAAACAAATGAGAGGAAAGTGCAATACACAGGCAATGTATTGTAAGTTTGTACGTACAAATCTCTCTGTTTACAAATGCCCGTGTGTGTACTACGATTTATATGAACTTTGTGTACTCACCCAGTAATCTGTAAGTTTCCCGTGAATCCAGGTACAGATTGAGGTGTGAAGTTGTGCCGGTATAAAATCCACAGAGACAGAGAGTTAATAGAGCTAAGGAGACACACGACATGGTGCTCTCACGCTCAACATACAAATGATCAACATCTACACACAGGAGCCCAAGATTGACATTTAAGGTTATGACTAATAGCGAGAACCGACCTCGTTCCCACTTTCCGGAAAAATTTAAAACATCGCATTGGGTCTAGTGTACCACTTGGTCTAATGTAAATCAGTTCGCTGTCTAAATTAAAATCACAGGGCTGATGTTTATCTATTAACAAATAAAACCAATCCTTTTTTGTTGTTTTATTATTTACATATGACAAAAAAAGAGAAAAAACAAAGGGTTAGTTTTTATTTTCTAATAGATAAACATTGGCAGATTGTAAATAAAATAATGTACGTGATTTAGGAGGAAAAAGTAAACTTCATCTTTAAGAGACACATTTGATATACGAAAAAAAAATGATGAAAAAAAAACTGCAGATCGAGTAGAGGAGTTCCGTTCAAAGACTGTTAACTTTAAAAGTTTTGGTAAAAAAAAACGATGTTCCTCCTTCACAACATTGAATATACTTTTTGTGTCGCCTACGAAGCATAGCGACACTTATTCTTTACATCCGTCTTTAGACAGGACGTATTATGGTACAGCAATGTCTATTCGTCCGTTCATCTCTCCGTCCGTCCAAACCCTTGTAAACAATATCATCAGTGGAGTCAAAACCAGTTGAGCTAGGAACTTCTAAACCATTTAGATTCAGTATAATAATACGAAGAACCCTTTCGATTTTCAAGGTCATAGGTCAAAAATAGATTTTTGGATGAAATACATTTTAAGATTCATTAAAAATTAATTTTTGGTCCAAATATTTTGAAACTTCATATGCTTCAAAAAGAAAGTATATTCTTTCATACATGTAGCGGATTTTTGTATCTTTTGTAAGAAAATTGAGACATTATAAATGCGTAAGGGGAAGGGGTGATCAATATATGCTTAGTTGTACCTTGTAAACAAAGTAGAGCCCAAACCAGTTGAGCTAGGAACTTCAAATTTACCATGTGGATGAAGTAGAATAAGACAAAGAGCCCTATTGATTTTCAAGGTCACTAGGTTCAAGGTTATTATGGGGTTTTCCATGGTATTTGTAATTCATGATAAGAATATATGGGGGCGGGGGGGGGGGGGGGGGGCGCCAATTATCGAATTTCAGTTTCAGGATAACCTATTTGCCATTGCAGAGTTATGGAACTTAGATTTTTTTCAAGTGAACTGAAAAATTAGACCAGTGAATCCCTACGGGTGTATCTTGCTACGTTAGCGTTGCATGGCTTTATTTTTACAAAACTTTAAAAATGTGCACATGTATGAAACACGCCAACGGAGAATCTCGATCAGTGGCGTAGCCTCCATTTATGCTCATAATAATTTAGTCCGAAATACCCTGAACCGAACCAAACCACCCTTTAGTTACGGTTATATCGGCAGTTGGGGACTGGGTTGTAGTCAATCTAATTAAAATCAGATCTTCTTCTCTCTTGTTTCTCCAAGAGAGAAGAAGATCTGACTTTAATTAGATTGGGGTTGTAGTCAGGACAAATCCTATATTGAAAACCATAGATTTCAGCGACCCTCCGAAGGAGCACACGTTTATGGAAAGTCAAATTAACAGAAACTCAAATGATTAGAGAGCTCTTCAATTAATTAAAGAGTTCTTTAAAAGAATTAGAGAGCTCTTTAATGAATTATAGAGCTCTATAAAAGAATTGAAGAGCTCTCTAATTAAATTATAGAGCTCTTTAATTCATACATTGCCGATTCTTGTAATTAGAGAGCGCTTCAATTCTTTTACAGAGCTCTATAATTCAATTAAAGAGCTCTCTAATTCTTTTAAAGAGCTCTTCAATTGTATTAGAGAGCTCTTTGATTGTATTAGAGAGCTCTTTAAAACGGACATATCCATATTATAATTAAATAGTTCTTTAAAAGAATTATAGAGCTCTTTAATTAAATTAATGAGCTCTGTAAAACAATTGAAGAGCTCTTCAATTGAATTAAAGAGCTCTCTAATTACAAAAAAATCGGCTTTGTATGAATTAGAGAGCTCTTTAATTGTATTTTTGAGCTCTTCAATTCTTTTATAGAGCTCTGTAATTGTTTGAAGAGCTCTTTAATTCTTTTAAAGAGCTCTTTAATTCTTTTAAAGAGCTCTTTAGTTCACATATTTATTGCGCTCATTTGTGTACAAGGTGTATATGATGCTCCTAGAACGAAATGACCTTCCTTTTTTTCTTCTTTGACGTTCCGTTGCCATGGTAACCAAGGTTCTGTTTAAAAACTCCTTTAAACAAGGCAGTTTTGTGCATCCCGTTACCATGTATAACCAGAAATTTTCGCGAGTATCAAATTTCGCGATTTTATAGTAAAAAAGGGTGTCTTTATTTTCGCGCGTACAATTTTTCGCGATTCCTAAATTACAAACATATATGTACACATGATGTCATTCTTTTGTACCTTTCACTATTGAAGTTATAGTCATTTTTATCATAAATATGCCCTCAATAACTAAACTTAATGTTTAAATGGGAATTGCGAAGAATGGTACATATACAATAAGAACAAAATATAACTGATATACCACTTTATGTAATACTTTACCAAACACAAATTTTCGCGAGAACTATTTTTCGCGATTCCAAATCTCTCGCGAATATAGCGAAAATTAGTATCTCGCGAAAAAATCTGGTTATACGGTATTTAAATCCTCTTAAGTTAATATAATTTGATTATTCAATGCTCCTTCTTTCTGTATGTTACCTAAATTTGCTTCAATTTCAAGAAAAATTGCTTATTCAAAATGTACCCTTTTGGGCCAATTTAGGTCTGATTTTACCTATATTTCACTTACTTTTGACATGAGTAATTGCAGTTGAACAAAATTTGAATTACAGTTGCTTATCTCCCAAATAGGACTCCATGGGATATGAAGGAAAATTGTGTAGAAATTATATTTTTCTGTTTATATGCCTTTGAAATTGGTTACCATGGCAACATTTGGTACAAAGGTGTAAATACCTGTCATAAGTAAAAAGCTAATTTCTAAAGATGCATGCCTGCTATCGTTACAAAACTTGGTATGTATATATGTATTAAAGGGTCCCTGTAAAGTGCGAAACGAAACAAAAACGAAACGAAACAAATCGAAACGAAACAGATCAAAACGAAACGAAACAGATCGAAACGAAACGAAACAAAACATAAATCTGAAAGAACTTGAGAAAAATTGATGTAAATGCAGAGAACTAGCACGGATGTCAATGTCTGCATACATCATTGCCTTCAACCATTAGTTCTTGTGGTTGGAGGGTCAAAGTTGACGATTAAAACATACGGTATATAGACCAATTAGCATTTTTGAGGATTAAAGGAGAGTGAACGGGATGAATAATCTCGTCATAGGCGGAAAAAAATATTATTTAGCAGGGAGGAGTCTAGTTCAGAGGAAACGGAACTGTTCCGTCGTGTGTATTCGAAAACTTTATCAGAAAAATGAAAACAAATACTGGGGGGCACATTTCGTTTGAAAAAGGATAAGATTTTTCCTAAAATGTGCCCCCCCCCCGTTTTATGATCTCATTACGGTGTCATAGTGTGGTTTTCTATCCCCTCCACCTTATTCACCTTTTAAATACATAGTAACATAGTAATTAGTCATAGAGATAGTAACTCCTAATTAGGTGATAGCTAAGTCCTAATTCGATGATAGCTAAGTCCTAATTAGGTGATAGTATCTCCTAATTAGGTGATAGTATCTCCTAATTAGGAGATAGTATCTCCTAATTAGTTGATAGTAACTCCTAATTAGGTGATAGCTAAGTCCTAATTAAGTGATAGCTGAGTCCTAATTAAGTGATAGTATCTCCAAATTAGGAGACAGTAACTCCAAAAAAAATTGAACTTTATTTACTTTACAACGTTGAACAAACAAGTTACACAACTTATATAAATGTCTCACGTTGGCTCAGATGTTGGCGTGAGGGGGTCCAAGGAGCAGGAGGAAACCGGAGTACCCGGAGAAAACCCCCCTGCAGAGGCCTGGGCGGGGGACCACCTACCCTCCTACATAAGACCCTTTGCCGAATTTGAGATTCGATCCCGGGACCTTAGAGGTGAGAAGCGAGCGCGCTACCACTGCGCTAACCCGGCCGTAACTCCTAATTATGTGATAGTTACTCCTAATTAGGTGATAGCTAAGTCCTAATTAGGTGATAGTATCTCCTAATTAGGAGATAGTATCTCCTAATTAGGTGATAGTAACTCCTAATTAGGTGATAGCTAAGTCCTAATTAGGTGTAGTATCTCCTAATTAGGAGATAGCTAAGTCCTAATTAGGTGATAGTATCTCATAATTAGGAGATACAAAAATTTCAGAATGTGGCATTAGGAGGCTTCCGTACGTGACAGATCGGACCGAAAACGACAATCTGTAGAGGATCTTGGGTATCCGTGTTTCACATAAGGACTCATGGACTCAATGAAACACAGAGATTCATCGCGCTTCCCGTTGCTTGATGTACTATCAAGCAACGGGAAGCGCGATGAATTCCTGTGCCATGAAACGGTACGTAGCATAGCAAAAGTCAAAAATGATCCATTGGTAACCCTTTTATTCGAGGGACTGAGCGACCCCCCACCCCAACCCACCTCACTCAACACACACACACAGACAAGATGATGACACTTTTGGTACTTGCTTCCTGTAAAGTTTTTAAGGTAGCTTGTACGAAGGAGAAGTCAAAAATGCGTCAGACAATCATTGTCGTTTATCTGACAGATCGAGTCGAAAAAAAAAAACGTAATTTTTGCGCGGTGGAGGATCTTTCAGAGCTATTGCGTTGCGTCCTGTTAAGTTTCAGAAAATTCCACACAAATGTTGCCTGGCAGAAATTGCGTCAGCCAGTCAAATTTACCGGTGACCACCTTGTTCGAGGTGATGGGTCAAAAACACAATTTTGGTATTGATGATTGCTGGAAAAATGCGCGTTTGATGGTTGCGGAGGAAACGCTATAGTCATATGTGAAAAGTTATGTCGGACGGACGCACGGACGAAGAATACACGACGGATGACCATTTATTCCTAGGTGAGCAAAAAGCAATGCGGACAAACAAATGCTAAAATGTATGGAAATTTTCATGAATTGTGACTTGGACTCGGTTCTATCTACTGGCAGCGAGTGAGCTTGTACCCTGATGTGTGGACATCTTCATGCTTGGTAAATCTCAATAGTAAAAGAGGGGATTTGAATTCACAAGTGTCTCACCAAAGTGTTAAACAGGGAAGGGGGGGGGGCACGTACGTGTTTTCGCTACTTATAGTCCTATGTCGTTTGGGCTTCTTCTCGGTCTAGATAATGTAGGAGGTGTGACATATGCATCTGTATTTCTTGCTCAAAGGTGCAATGTCGGTGAATAAGGCCATTTCTTTGCTATTTTCTGTTTTGCGTCCTCATGTTGGTAGATTTTGAGCCCGTATAAGTCATAAAACAAAACAAAATTGAAATAATATTTATATATAACATTTATATCATATATACTTTTGTAAACCAAATGTGATTGTTAAATTCTAAAAAATCTCATGTAAAAATGCAAATGCTCTGCATTGATTCAAGACATCGCATTATTAGGTCTTCCGACTTCCGTCGGAAGACCTATTGTTTTCGTAACCGTGGAAAATTGGATCAGCGATTTCTCAAGAACCCTGTAAGCTAGGACAATGAAAGTTCTCCAACGTTACGATTGGAGTAAAAGCTAGATTGGTCTTTTTTATTTTTGGTCTCTGTTATTTTTTTTATCATGTTTTTTTTAGTAGATTCAAATATTTGACGGGAGCGTCGAATTACTCAAAAGGACCGAAAATTTCATGTTTTGCTATTTGTAAGCTTAAATATCTCGTATTTTGCTATCTACAATTTCCATTCTTTTTGAAAGTCGACAGCCATGCAAGATATGAAATGCTAGATGCACACTGTAACGATTTATTACGATGACGTCCTTCACCGTCCTTCATATTTCCAAATTCAGAAGTTCATAGGAGGAAGACACTTTTTTGCTTATAATAGTAAACAAAAATTAAGCTTATGAAGTTTCCTAAAAATTTCAATATTATTATTTTTTATCCATATATCTGTCTTATTTAGTCTTTCTGATTTTTCCTATCTCTTACTGTTGAAAAGATATGAGCATCGAAATTTTGAGTTGGGTATTTCGATACACCTTCACGCCAACAGATCGGGCGCACACTAAAATTGGTAGTCCGAGTCCGACTCGAGAAAAGCAGTGTTGTGATTTTCAAATTCCGATTTCACGGCAATGATGAATATGCATTTCATAAATACATTTCGATATACACAATTTGATTTTAAAACAGTTGATTAATTTAGAAGAGATCAGCTACAAACCAGAATTTACACACAAAAAGTGGTAGTTTGATTCCGATTTCTAACCTACAAACCTGTTTCTAAACTTCAATAACTATATTTTGAACATCAAGTTTAATTTCTAATTCTAGCAAACGTTCGAACATAATTTTCGGTTGGTTTATTTACAAATTGATGAACAATTTATCCAACATTCTTCCCTCCCCTCGTTTTTCGAAAACAGTTCTGTTTATATTGAACGATGTCGCCATGATGGAAATTCAAAATAAACTTTGAAAAAAGGGAAGGGGGGGGGTCCAAATTTGAACCTGCACAGCGAGAACCTCATGGTATTTATATATATATATTGAACGTAACTTGTTATTACCATTTCTCTTCTCAAGAAAATTGGTTCTACAGCAACGAGCTCGCCTTTTTTATGGGGGAAGGGGGCAGGAAGAATTTGCAAAAAAAAAAAATCCCGGCTCTGAAAAATGCTGAAAAAAATATTCCGGCCCAAAGGGCCGGCAATTTTTTTTTCCCGGACCATGCAAAAGTAAGGATACATTGCATGATATGGAAATTTTTGCTGGCCCTTTGTGCCAGACAATTTAAAGTCAAAAAATTAATTAATATAAATACAAACTGTTCACATAGCTGTATCTACCAGAGACCTAATACGCATAGGCACAAAAATCTAGAAAAGGTTCTATTTAAACATCATACAATCTGTCTGAAATTCGCTAATTGCAAAGAGACATCTGAAGGAACTGTTATTAACTCATACTCTGTAACAGCGGGGAGTTTAACTTACACAGACATTCACAACATTTGAAAATTTGTTTAAATCCGGCCCGAAGAACCGGCGAAAATTTTTCTCCGACTCTGGTAATGGCTGAAAAAAATGGCCTGCTCAGAAAATTGCTGAAAAAATTTTACCGGCTGGCAATAGAATTCCTGCCCCCCCCCCCCCCCCAATCAAATGGTTGCTCACCAACAATTATCGGTTTGAAAATTTAATGTTACTGCTATTTGAAAACTTAAATATATAATATAAATACATGTAATGTGACGTCCTTCATATTTCCAAACCAAAAATTGTATAGGAGGAAGACACTCTTGTTGCAACCGCAACAAGAAACCTTTCTAGTCTATCATTATTTTGTTGACCAAACTCACTTAAAAATCAATTGAAAACAGTTTTTGTCAGATTTCACAGTCACATAATATGAAATTGCAACTTTGTTTTAGTATATGCTTTGTTTGTTTTTCTCCCTGGCTGGCTGGGCACAAAACATCTAATAACTAGAAAGGTTTCTTGTTGCGGTTGCAACAAGAGTGTCTTCCTCCTATACAATTTTTGGTTTGAAAATATGAAGGACGTCACATTACATGTATTTATATTATATATTTAAGTTTTCAAATAGCAGTAACATTAAATTTTCAAACCGATAATTGTTGGTGAGCAACCATTTGATTTGGGGTGGGGGTGGGGGGGGGGGGGGGGGGGCAGGAATTCTATTGCCAGCCGGTAAAATTTTTTCAGCAATTTTCTGAGCAGGCCATTTTTTTCAGCCATTACCAGAGTCGGAGAAAAATTTTCGCCGGTTCTTCGGGCCGGATTTAAACAAATTGTCAAATGTTGTGAATGTCTGTGTAAGTTAAACTCCCCGCTGTTACAGAGTATGAGTTAATAACCGTTCCTTCAGATGTCTCTTTGCAATTAGCGAATTTCAGACAGATTGTATGATGTTTAAATAGAACCTTTTCTAGATTTTTGTGCCTATGCGTATTAGGTCTCTGGTAGATACAGCTATGTGAACAGTTTGTATTTATATTAATTAATTTTTTGACTTTAAATTGTCTGGCACAAAGGGCCAGCAAAAATTTCCATATCATGCAATGTATCCTTACTTTTGCATGGTCCGGGAAAAAAAATTGCCGGCCCTTTGGGCCGGAATATTTTTTTCAGCATTTTTCAGAGCCGGGATTTTTTTTTTTGCAAATTCTTCCTGCCCCCTTCCCCCATAAAAAAGGCGAGCTCGTAGCTGTAGAACCAATTTTCTTGAGAAGAGAAATGGTAATAACAAGTTACGTTCAATATATATATATAAATACCATGAGGTTCTCGCTGTGCAGGTTCAAATTTGGACCCCCCCCCCCTTCCCTTTTTTCAAAGTTTATTTTGAATTTCCACCATGGCGACATCGTTCAATATAAACAGAACTGTTTTCGAAAAACGAGGGGAGGGAAGAATGTTGGAGAAATTGTTCATCAATTTGTAAATAAACCAACCGAAAATTATGTTCGAACGTTTGCTAGAATTAGAAATTAAACTTGATGTTCAAAATATAGTTATTGAAGTTTAGAAACAGGTTTGTAGGTTAGAAATCGGAATCAAACTACCACTTTTTGTGTGTAAATTCTGGTTTGTAGCTGATCTCTTCTAAATTAATCAACTGTTTTAAAATCAAATTGTGTATATCGAAATGTATTTATGAAATGCATATTCATCATTGCCGTGAAATCGGAATTTGAAAATCTCAACACTGCTTTTCTCGAGTCGGACTCGGACTACCAATTTTAGTGTGCGCCCGATCTGTTGGCGTGAAGGTGTATCGAAATACCCAACTCAAAATTTCGATGCTCATATCTTTTCAACAGTAAGAGATAGGAAAAATCAGAAAGACTAAATAAGACAGATATATGGATAAAAAATAATAATATTGAAATTTTTAGGAAACTTCATAAGCTTAATTTTTGTTTACTATTATAAGCAAAAAAGTGTCTTCCTCCTATGAACTTCTGAATTTGGAAATATGAAGGACGGTGAAGGACGTCATCGTAATAAATCGTTACAGTGTGCATCTAGCATTTCATATCTTGCATGGCTGTCGACTTTCAAAAAGAATGGAAATTGTAGATAGCAAAATACGAGATATTTAAGCTTACAAATAGCAAAACATGAAATTTTCGGTCCTTTTGAGTAATTCGACGCTCCCGTCAAATATTTGAATCTACTAAAAAACATGATAAAAAAAATAACAGAGACCAAAAATAAAAAAGACCAATCTAGCTTTTACTCCAAACGTAACGTTGGAGAACTTTCATTGTCCTAGCTTACAGGGTTCTTGAGAAATCGCTGATCCAATTTTCCACGGTTACGAAAACAATAGGTCTTCCGACGGAAGTCGGAAGACCTAAAAACAAGGGTACCTGTAAAGTGCGAAACGAAACAAAACGAAACGAAACAGATCGAAACGAAACGAAACAGATCGAAACGAAACGAAACAAAACATAAAACTTAAAGAAAATGAGAAAAAGAGGAAAAATCGCCGAAAACGAATATTTCAAGGGTACCTGTAAAGTGCGAAACGAAACAAAAACGAAACGAAACGAAACGAAACAAATCGAAACGAAACGAAACGAAACAAATCGAAACGAAACGAAACAAATCGAAACGAAACGAAACAGATCGAAACGAAACGAAACAAAACGAAACGAAACAGATCGAAACGAAACGAAACAGATCGAAACGAAACGAAACAAAACATAAAACTTAAAGAAAATGAGAAAAAGAGGAAAAATCGCCGAAAACGAATATTTCAAGACAAGATCTTATTGAAGGGTCAAGGGGTACCACTCTCCTCCTGCCGCCTCCCCCCCTCCCGTGGGGGAGGGGGTCTTGGGCGGTCAATACAAATGTTTAAACTTTAAAATGTAAATTGGTGCAATAGTGAAGTTATTTGGGTTATTTCCTTTTTAAAACCTTGACAAAAGAAATAGACCTGTTTAGATGAAAAACTAAGGTGAGCGAAGCGAGCCTGAAGTATTTGAAAAATGAATTGAAAATTGCGGCGAGCGAAGCGATCGGGAAAATTTTTTAAAGTATATATAGATGAATTTCGTGGTAATTTTTAAAATTGAGATTATGTACATGAACGCCTAAGAGCAAGATTATTTATATTAAAAGTAATTTCCTAATTTTTTTTCGTTACCCTCCCAATCATCTGTCCCTCCTCTCGCCCCCTTTCCTCTCCTCCCGCCCCCTTCTTCCCTCCTCCCGCCCCCTTTCTCTCCCCTCCCTTTGTCCCTGTCCACCCCTCATTATTGCCTTCAACCGTTAGTTCTTGTGGATGGAGGGTTTTTTAAAGAATCAAAGTTGACGATTAAAACATAATATATACGGTATATGGCACAATTGCATTTCAAAGGAGAGTGATTGGGATGAATAACCTCGTCACAGACGGAAAAATATTATTAAGCAGGGAGGAGTCTAGCGCAGAGGAAACGGAACTGTTCCGTTATGTGTATTTGAAAATTTTATCAGAAAAATGAGAAAAATTAAAAACTGGGGGGCACATTGCGTTTGAAAAAGGATAATATTTTTCTCCTGAAATGTGCCCCCATCCCGTTTTATGATCTCATTACGGTGTCATAGCGTGGTTTTCTATCCCCTCCCTTTTATTCTTCTTAAAAATACATGAATGGCATATGACATTTACTTTTTAGTCCCCTACCGGCAACGCCGAAGGGGACTCTTAGTTTCCTCTCGGTCTGTCTGTCAGTCTGTCCGTCTGTCTGTCTGTCCGTCTGTCCGAATATCAGTTTTCCAGACTTTTTTCTGCAACGGATGGAAATATTGAGATGAAATTTGATACACAGCTTGATCTTGGATAGTTACAGAGCAAGTCCGACTTTCGTCACGCTTGACCTATTTTTCGAGGAGTTATGCCCCTTGGTGACTTTGAAAATTCAGTTTTTGTCAGTTTTCCGGACTTTTTTCTGCAATGGATGGAGATATTCAGATGAAATTTGATACACAGCTTGGTCTTGGATAGTTACAGAACAAGTTTGACTTCTGTCACCCTTAACCTATTTTTCGAGGAGTTATGCCCCTTGATGACTTGGAAAATTCAATTTTTGTCAGTTTTCCGGACTTTTTCCTGCAACAAAGAGAGATATTCAGGTGAAATTTGATACTTAGCTTACTCTTGGATAGTTACAGAGCAAGTTAAACTTTCGTCACGCTTGACCTTTTTTCGAATTGATAAAGCAGATAAAACCTCAGAACTGACCTGCATAGACAGTAAGTTTAATTAAAACTCATGTTTAATTGAAGAGTAATTCATAGGCAGAGTTGCAGGACATAAATATATGCCGCCAGTAGGGGACTTATATCGCTCAGTGATCATAAATTTTTTTTAATTGTCAACTTTGACTCTTTCAAGAAATCCTCTCGGCATTAGTTACAAATGTAGAACTCTAGGATTAAGGCAATATTACATGCTGATCTTGTCTTGAAATATTCGTTTTCGGCGATTTTTCCTCTTTTTCTCATTTTCTTTAAGTTTTATGTTTTGTTTCGTTTCGATCTGTTTCGTTTCGTTTTGTTTCGTTTCGTTTCGATCTGTTTCGTTTCGTTTCGATTTGTTTCGTTTCGTTTCGATTTGTTTCGTTTCGTTTCGATTTGTTTCGTTTCGTTTCGATTTGTTTCGTTTCGTTTCGTTTCGTTTTTGTTTCGTTTCGCACTTTACAGGTACCCTAAAAACAAGAAATGACCCTCGTTGCAACAACAAAATATCTTGACGATAGGACATTGAGTATTTTGGTTTGAACAATCAAACACACACAGATTACCACACACAAAGATGGATATCAAAAGCATGAGAGTTGGGACGACGATATAAACTTTGCTATCTAAACTTTACGCCTCAGGAATACACCTCCTGTCGGTCTGTCTGTCGGTCGGTCGACCGATCCGTCTGTTCGTTCGGTCTGTATCACAGGAGCTCGATGCCAACGATCCACAATAATATCCGCCTCTACTTTCCTTATATGTTTGACTACAGAGAGATGTGAATGGGTGGGTGTCATTGAGGGTTGTTGGCATCGAGCTCCTGTGGTCTGTATGTCTGTCTGAAAGGTGTGGGATACATGAGTAAATCATGATACTTTACTGAAATCATACATACACATGAGTGATCTTTGTCCGAAAGTCCTTTAAATGAATACCGCTGATGAATATTAATAATATCAGAATGAAAGGTATAGGACATGTCTACGAGCCCAGTTGCAGCTTTCTATTTAAGTTTCCGTTGCCATGGTAACCATGTCTGATTTTTTTTTCAGAACTTTGAAAATATTGAAAACAAAGCATTTTCAAAAGATTCGTTTCCATGGAAATGTGTATACTAGTAGCAGTCAACTGTTAATTTCTGTATTATAAGTTCGCCATGTTCTTGTGCTGTATTGTTTTTGCACGGCATGCAGAAGTCAACATGTTCAGGGTTTCTTAAGGAAATTGGCGGATCGAGATGTTTTGAAAGGGCAGAGAGGTAATCCCATGGGGTGTCCAGCCGTAAATTCACGTAAAACTATTGGAGAATAAGGGTTTATATTGCGAATTCCAGGCGAGACCTTACCCCTCTAACCATCACTCTAGATCCGCGCTTGTTTGTTAATTTTTGTAAGGTAAAGAAATGATAAATTTCCTTGACAAACAAGAGGTCTTGGGTGTCCCATTCTCATTTGTCAATTTTATAGAAGGTCATATCGAAGATTTGGTAAAGAAATATGTGTGTTTTATGCCTTGCATTTATCCCATTTATCGACAAATCAGTGGTTTCTGGGGTGTTTTGGGGCTACTTCTTACTAATTTCATAGATTAAGTTCGAAAACAGGATGCTTCCAAAAGCATGTCATAAGTGTCCCTTCTTTGGGCACTGCCGGGGGGGGGGGGGGGGAATCCGCCACTGCTGAATCCGCCACTGTTCCTTGTCAATGTACCAAAGGTACCATTTGTAGAAAAAAACCAGCAAAATCCATGACATGCCGTGGCCAGCCAGTTTTGGTCTTTACAGATGAAATAGTGGGACAAAAGAAGAGTTAAAAAGATCCCATTATTGACTTCGAGATACCTATTCTGTATGATTTTTTGTTATGATTTAACGTTTGGATACTAATGTCCAATATGAATAGTTTTTTACTTATCAGTGACCTTCACAGTCTTTAAAGTGCAACAAAAAGACTGACCTCGTTGCCATGGTAACTGGAACTTACATTGACCAGAAATATTTATTTTTTTACAATAGGTAAGATCTAAGATATAACTACATACATGTAGTATGTGCCTGATATGGAGAGAATCATGAAAATCGTCAATTAGCAAAGTGTCATTGGTCGTTTCTGCAGCAAGTAGCGATCTCATAGGGACATTTAATTTATTTTCCGAAAATCAAAGTTGTTTCATATGTACATCCTAATTATCAGGGACGTATAAATCCGGAGCGAAATAGTTATTGATTGATAGTTACTCGGAATGAATAAAACGTTGGCGAACCGTCTTTTGAACTGTCATGGCGTCGGTGTGAAAGGTTTGAGAAGCCAGAAAGTAATTGTACAATTTTTGCCATTCATTATCCACATTTAACACACGAAATAAGTCTGAATACACTGAAATTTAACGTAATTTTGTCAGAGGGCAATGAATTATGTTTTCCTCTCATTGTTGATGAAATATATGTTCCAAGAATTCCTACGGTCCTGTTCACTAAATCCAGAGCACCCTGTTTTGGCGATTTATTCTATCGTCTGAAGAATTTTGTTACAAATTCTTGCTTCCGAGAATCGACCTCCTTTAGTCGTAACTGGAAATTAGCTTCAACTTACCCTATCAGCTGCCTTCAAAGTGCAATATGAAAAAATAAAATGTCTACGGGGAATTCCCTTGTTAATTTCAAGCTGCCGCCATATTGTTCTCCAAGTCAAAGCCTCCGACGTCACACGTTTTCAGTGATTTTACTATAGAAAATCCCCGTAGACTTGTTATTTTCCATCCCATTTCTAACTAAATTGACGCACAGCCAAAACAATGGTATTTTCTGTTACGGTAATCGACTAAATGAGTACTATCAAATCAATATCTTTTTGGAAGATGACATTATCATATTTTAGAGAAAACCGGGAAAACAGGGTGCTCTGGAATTACCGAACAGGACAGTAGTGTAGAAAACACGAGACTACCCCCACCTGGGATCGAACTCGCAACCTTCTTATGTTAAGTCCGGCACTCTACGGAGTGAGCCAAAGAGACGTCCCACTGGCCTAGTCTAGTACAAGCGCCACTTTACTACACTACTCTCTCCTTTCAATTTTGGGTCTCCCTGCCCCTCCTCGACAACCCTCCTACCCACCACCTCTCCGTGGGATTTACGTTGGGCGCCATTGTAGAAAACACGAGACTACCCCCACCTGGGATCGAACTCGCAACCTTCTGATGTTAAGTCCGATGTTCTACTGAGTGAGCCAAAGAGATGTCCCACTGGCCTAGTCTAGTACAAGCGCCACTTTACTACACTAGTTACTGGTGTCAGAACAGCTTCCGGAGAATAACAGTTTCCGGACAGTCGCCCTTTTCAAGTACTTTGAAGGAACTTATTTCCAAATTTTGTGACAATTTTGTAGCTATTTAAATGGAGAATTAAAATCATGAATCATATAAATAAAATTTTGCATCTAACTTGCTTTATTGGGGAAGTCGCTGAGAACCATACTTTTTTAATCTACGTGATTTGAGAAGTTTCGGTTCTATTTCCAAGATTATTTTTACACAGTCATTTGTAGAAAAGATTGAAGAAATCAATATAAAAAATCATCTAGTTTGGACAGAAATTGATCGAGATTGATAGCTTTAAAATCAGGTGTCCAGAATCTGTTCCAGTGATTTGCGAAAAATGGCCAAAATGTAGGGTCATAAAATTAGTCTAGAAACCATATTTCTTGATAGATTTATTATTTTCATTCAACATGAGTATCACATTTGAAGATTGTAAAAAATCATCAGGTTGACCAATATTCAAAACAATTTCAAAGTAAATTTGGGTACCTTAGTTGACATCAGTAAAATTTCTAGATTGCCTGAATAGAAATTCTTAGAATGTTGGTGGTTACTAATGATCAGATAACTCAGAACTCTGAAGTGAATCCTGGTTGATAAGATGTACAAATGTACATGTAGATCTTAAACTCTGAGATGATCATCAAAGATTTTGAAAATGAAAATATAACATGCTTACATTCTTATTTCTTTCAGTTTGTTGATTGATTATAAAAGGTAGCCATGACAACTGCTGCCCGACCAACGTTTGAGCCAGCTAGAGGAGGGCGGGGTAAAAATGAGGGGGACCTTAGTGCACTTTCCAAACAATACTCCAGCAGGGATTTACCGTCTCACACAAAACTCAAATATAGGTATTATATTCTCTACAGACTTTTCTAACAGACAGGTACAATGTAGTCAAATTGAAAAAAAATCATCTTTGAAAATATGCTTTACATGTACCTGTACTTCATTACCACAGACTGACTTTGATGTTAAACTATAATTTTAGGCAAGATGGTCAAGGAACCAGTGATGAACTGAGAGGACGTGACTTCAGGAGGGACCTTGAAGATAGAGAGAGAACAAGTAGAGAAAAAAGGGACAGAAATAGAGGTTTGTACCTTGATGGTGTCTATGCTGCATGCATATACAGACTTATTAATACACACATGTTCTATTATTTAATATTTCAAACTAGATTACAGTAAATGTGGAAATTTTGTTAAGGGCTAATTTTTTTAATTAAAGGACTTTAAGAAATTCCCCCCTTTGCGAAAATAACCCTGCTAATAACCCTGCTGTTTCCTTCCAAAGAAAGAGACCTTAATATAAAAAACATGTCCAATATATGTAATGTATATTTGCGACATTTTCCCCAGTGAAAATAAGCACGTTTACAGTAATAGATCTGGTCAATTTGGTTTTATTTCAGAGTCAGGAAGCAGTAAACGTCCTCGTTTAGAACAGATCCCAGCAGCCAACTTAGACGCAGATGATCCTGTGGATGATGATGTAAGACAATTCTAAGTATACCGCACATGTTCTGCTCGTGTTGTTAATATTCTACTTCTGTCCTGTTCCTTGCATATTTGATTTATTAGATTTATGTTGCGCTCACACAGCGCATAGATTTGATTTGAATAAGATTAGATTTTGTTGCATAAATGCAAAGCAAATCTAATTGAAAAAAAACTGATAAAATTAGATAATGTATTACATGTACTTGTTTTAACTTTTATTTAATTAGTACATGTACAAATAAAAAGACTGAAAATTAAAGGAGGAAAGAAATCCTTGCAGGAAAAAGTAAAATATAATACATTTTACTGGTAAAGTCATTAACTTGTACATTTTGTACTTGAATAGCACACATTAATTGTTGATCATTGCCTTTTTAGGATGATGATGAGTCATCAGATGATGAAGATGATGCAGCAGAGTTGATGGCAGAGCTCCAGAGGATTAAGAAAGAAAGACTGCAAGAAAAAGCTCGTCTGGTAGGTGCTTAGTCCATCAATGTATGGTCCTAGGACAAGCCTCATCAAAACCTTAAATGCTGGCAGCATACAATTTGTCTACACATCCTTACCGAGCAAAATTGCTGCCCACACTATATAGAAAATACTTAGATATTGAACAAATTATTCAACTTTCTACTTCTGCTTCATTCAGAAGTGTATTGCTTCGGACTAGAACCAATCAGATTGCATAAATTGCGGCATGTGCACGACGTCTTATTCTCTTTAGACAGTCATCAATCTGCCATTGCTGTATATATGCACAACCATTGTAATTCCCTGAGATGTTACTATTGAAAAGAACGTGCTGCAATTCGTGTATCAACACTCGTGACGTCATAATGCATAAGATCTAAAGAAACATGCCGCGACGGCTGTTCTAACCTGCAAACTGAACCCGCGGTGAGATGAATTTTAATGTCACCCTTTTACCTAGAAAAAGCAATTTCAGAAAACAAGAATGAAATAGATAACTATGGTGCATATATATAGAATAAATGTCATAATTTGTGTTTTGTTACGAGTATGCAACACACAGCAAATGCATTTATCGCATGAAATGCGCTAACGCGCATTACATGTACGATAAATGCACTTGCTGTGTGTTGCATACCCGTAACAAAACACAAATTAAGACACTTATTCTCTATATGAATGTAAACAGCATTTTTCTCAATAATATTCCATGTCGTCCATGGTGTATTTTGAAATGAAGCTGTAAGGAACAAGACAGGCTTGGAAATGTCCTTTATACATGTATTAAACTGTGTATCTTTTGTTGATTACAAGATTTTTGTTTCCACTGAATTTTGCAGTATAATGAATGAAAACAAATTGATTTAGGCACTGTGCTTCCATTACTTCAAATATATCATACCTACAACATCAATGACCTTCGAAGGACCTAAATAGATTCAAAGGTCAAAAAGTGAAAGGTCCCAATCAAATTTTGTGAGGTTTATGTATTGACACTGTAACACCATAGGTGTTGATCAATATAGATCTGTACTACAAACTCATATGTATAATTCAGAATTCTGATAAGGTCTGAAATTATCTACAAAGAAGAATTTTACATATAATGAAAGATTATTTTAAGCTTTTCCTTGTCACTCATATTGAAGAGATGGTTTCTTTAATTGTTATTCTATTATTTTTTTCTCGATATAGGATGCAGAGAAAAAGGCAGAGGAAGAAAAAATCAGAACTGAAAATATTTTAAAGGGAAATCCTTTGATGAATCAAGAGAAGGTGGCCGAATTCAAAGTTAAGAGAAGGTGGGTAAAGAATTTATTCACATCTTATGCTACATGTAGAATAATTAATTTTCGAAAGGTTAAACTTTTGTCCTCACAACCAGTGCTGCTGACATTAGGGCTTTGAAAGGAGCTGTTAAGATAAGGGCCGGATTTAGCCCTGAAATCACTCCATTATTTCTCGTGCGCTGTCCTTCGAATTTAGGTAAAATTTGGTCAGGATAAAAATATAAAGTATTATAAGATTCCTAGTAGGTATTTCATTTAACTAAATTTGGTGAAAGATGTTATGATTACGGATTTAAAAGGTAGGGGTTAGTGTTGTATAATCGGACAAATTTCATAATCGATTATCGGTTTATAATCGGAGAGGATTTTAATCGATTATTTCGATTTAATCGGAAATAAATTTTACTTGCTTTTACAGAAAAGAATATGACAAGTAATGATAAAACTTCACTAAATTTTATGCTAATATACATAATAAAATGTCTAGAGAGAAGTCCAACCACAGAATGATAAAATCCTGTCTAGTAAATGAAATATTTTGTCAAGATCACAGCAGTAATGGAGCCAAAACAAATATGTGATTGTAATACTAATAGTCAGCAACTTTAAACGGCAGATGCAGAGTTGGGGGGGGGGGGGGGGGTTTCCATTCGACCCAAGAGTAAGGGTTTTGCTCATTCAACGTGGAATCAAACAATATCTTCATGGAGTTTAGGCTAACAGTACTATAAACATCACTGACCTGGCCTTGTCCTTCTTACAAAGCTCTGGAGTTCGGCGTAAAAGTTGGGTTTTTTTTTTCTATACGAGTACAGTAGATATTGACGTATCGCATCTGACGTTGAAGTTTTCTATTGGAGTACTTCTCATTACTATTCAATTCAATGAGAATCCTAATTCCACCCATTGTATGCCTTAGAAAGTGTATTCTTTTCGAATTATTTAGGCACGGTCCATTTGATATTCAGGGGGGGGGCTTGGGTTTTTTGTTGGAGCAAGATTATTTTTTTCGCCTCGGACCGGGGCAAAATTATTTTTTTCTTGCAAAGTTGGAGCAAGGAATTTTTTTTTAACAAAGTGATGCGCATATTAAGAATGTTTGTGTTTTATCAATAGAAATTATTTATATTTTTACTCAAAACTCTTAATATTAATATATTAGTTTATTTTTATGCAAGTATTCAATTCACTTTTAAACAGAGAGATAAACGATTTCAATTCTCAATATTTTATATTATAACATACAGGGTCTGAGGGGAAGGTCCCCGAGACAAATTTTTAGCTCACCTCGACGAAGTTGAGTGAGCTTATGCTATAACCCCACGCGTCCGTGTCCGCGTCCGTGTCCGCGTCCGTGTTCGCGTCCGTGTCCGCGTCCGGTTAAGAAGTTTGGGGTAGCTCAGTATCTGACAAAGTACTGATGCTACAGTAACCAAACTGGCACAAGTGATTCATTTTTGGATGCTGAGGTAACCCCATGCATCGTATGCAGCATCTGACCTACATTTTCCGCTTGAGTGACTTGGTTAAGAAGTTTGGGGTAGCTCAGTATCTGACAAAGTACTAATGCTACAGTAACCAAACTTGCACAAGTGATTCATCTTTGGATGCCGAGATGGACCCCTGCATTGGATGCAGCATCTGACCTACTTTTTCCACTTGAGTGATTTCGTTTTTAAAAGCCAATATTGAGCAAAGTATAGGTGCTACATGTACCAAACTTGCATATTGGATGTATCTTTGATCAAACTTTCATAAAATGACCTCGACCTACTTTTTCCGCTTGAGTGATTTTGCCTTTAAAAGCCAATATTGAGCAAAGTATAAGTGATAGATGTACCAAACTTGCATATTAGGTGTATCTTTGATCAATCTTTCATAAAATGACCTTGACCTACTTTTTCCAATTGAGTGATTTTGCTCTATAAAGCCAATATTGAGCAAAGTATAACTGCTACATGTACCAAACATGCATATTGGATGTATCTTTGATCAAACTTTCATAAAATGACCTTGACCTACTTTTTCCGCTTGAGTGATTTTGCCTTTAAAAGCCAATATTGAGCAAAGTATAAGTGCTAGATGTTCCAAACTTGCGTATTATATGTATCTTTGATCAAACTTTCATAAAATGACCTTGACCTACTTTTTCCGCTTGAATGATTTTGCCTTTAAAAGCCAATATTGAGCAAAGTATAACTGCTACATGTACCAAACTTGCATATTGGATGTATCTTTGATCAAACTTTCATAAAATGACCTTGACCTACTTTTTCTGCTTGAGTGGTTTTGCCTTTAAAAGCCAATATACATGTACTAAGAAATATGTTTGAACTGAATTTTGCTGTCACGAGGTGAGCTTCGTAATCTGTGATTACCTATGTTTAAATGTTCCTAAGAATTGTATATTGGTGAATAACTGAAGTTCTCCTTCCAAGCTTACAAGAACATCAAATTAAACTCTATGGGATACGTGCAACAGGTATTAATAGCAATGCATAAATATTGATAATATATTTAAGCTTTTAAGGAAGCCCTTTTTTCATTCACATACATGGATAACTTTTAATATCTATGAATGTCGCCATTAGTAAATAATGTTTTGATAGAAAACTATGGTGAGCGAAGCGAGCCAAAAATATTTGATACAATTTGAAAACTGTGGCGAGCGAAGCGAGCCGGAAAATTTTCAAGAATTTTAGCGAAATTTTATGGTAATTCTTCAAATTCAGATTATATGTAAGAGCAAGATTATTTTTTTCTGTCACACCATAAGCAAATTTATTTTTTTCATCAAAATTGAGAGCAAAATTATTTTTTTTGAAAAAAACCCAAGCCCCCCCCAGAATATCAAATGGACCGTGCCTTACGCTACGACCGTTACTTTAACTCGTGGTAACGATCGTCAATCTACTTTCGTTTTATTCGTACTTGTCATACGCGTATTCGACCGAGAACTATGCCATTCTTTTCTAAGTTGTATATTTCCGATTATAATCGATTCTTGAAAACATAATCGATTAATCGAAATCGAAGGGTATTAGCGATGATGTCGCCGATGTCGGCGATAATCGTTACAACACTAGTAGGGGTACAGATGACGGTAAACGTCAAATATCGATCGAAAATGCACAAAAAATGCACTTTTTTTACCACATTTTTGGCCGGATTGCAAAGCAATTCCGGTCTATACAATGTAGATTGACTATGTCCGTCTGTCCGTCTGCCGTCAACATTTTGGTTAAATTTTCTGGTTGAGGCAAAATCTAAGGAACTATATGCAGTAGAAACTTTATATTATACATGAAGGTTGCCCATGACAAGACCTCTCAATTTATGCCGTAACATTTGACCTAGTGACCTTGACCTTGGACTTTGACCTAGTTAAAGATTTTGGTTAAAGTTTCTGGTTTAAGCAAAATCTAAGGATCTGTATGCAGTAGAAACCTTATATTATACATTTAGGTTGCCCATGATGAGACCTTTCAATTTATGCTGTAACATTGGACCTAGTGACCTTGACCTTGGACTTTGACCTAGTTAAAGATTTTGGTTAAAGTTTCTGGTTTAAGCAAAATCTAAGGAACTGTATGCAGTAGAAACCTTATATTATACATTTAGGTTGCCCATGATGAGACCTTTCAATTTATGCTGTAACATTGGACCTAGTGACCTTGACCTTGGACTTTGACCTAGTTGAAGATTTTGGTTAATGTTTCTGGTTTAAGCAAAATCTAAGAAACTGTATGCAGTAGAAACTTTATATTGTACATGTAGGTTGCTCATGATGAGACCTTTCAATTCATGCTGTAACATTGGACCTAGTGACCTTGACCTTGGACTTTGACCTTGTTGAATGAAGATTTTGGTTAAAGTTTCTGGTTTAAGCAAAATCTAAGGAACTGTGTGCAGTAGAAACTTTATATTGTACATGTAGGTTGCCCATGATGAGACCTTTCAATTTATGCCGTAACATTTGACCCAGTGACCTTTACCTTGAACTTTGACCTAGTTAAAGATTTTGGTTAAAGTTCTTGGTTTAAGCAAATTCTAAGGAACTGTATGCAGTAGAAACCTTATATTATACATTTAGGTTGCCTATGACAAGACCTTTCAATTTATGCCGTAACATTGGACCTAGTGACCTTGACCTTGGACTTTGACCTAGTTAAAGATTTTGGTTAAAGTTCCTGGTTTAAGCAAAATCTAAGGAACTGTATACAGTAGAAACTTTATATTATACATGTAGGTTGCCTCTGACAAGACCTCTCAATGTATGTTGTAATATTTGACTTAGTGACCTTGACCCAGTTGGTGACAAAAACTTACTTTGCAATCCGGCCATACCGGCTTTAGCGTTGTTTTATTATGTTTATTATGTTTATGCTACCTTTTCATGTCAAAATTGGATAAGAGAAATTAACTTTGAGGTTACTATATCAATATAATCAGCAAACTCTGCAATCCGGAAGCTGAAAAACGGTTTTATTTCGTTCTTCTCAGCCACTAATGTAGCTTTCTGGTGCGAAATACACACAGTGTAGAAATAGACAACTTTCTTGTTTATTTCCTTCCAAACAGTTAAATATTTTATCAGAGCACATTCTGATAAGATTGGTCTGTGATATAAAAGGAAAAAGACAGCAATTTTAACCTACTTTATCGCTCTAGAGACAAATTTAAAAATAGTCATCCCCCCCTTTTTTTGTTTTTCGCCTATGGGACATTGTTCTCTCCCTCGCTTCAGAACCCCACTTAGCCAGAAATTGTGTTTTATTGATATACACCTTTGGTGAAAGTGGCATTGTAAAGTGAGGGGGGGAACGATTTTGTATAAAACTTTTCCGTTTTCCATTTATTTCTGTGTAAAAAACGCTTATTTTGACCCAAATATCTGTCTTATTTTGAATAAATCATCCCATCTGACAGCAGATTCACATGTGGACTAAGTTACTGGACATTTCTACCGAAAAAAATTCTCAAATTTTGCATTTTGAAATTTCGACTTATCAGGGCAGATTTTACGCCTTATCTTAACAGCTCCTTAGGTCCCCAAACACAAAGACTCTGTATGCTTTTATTCATTGCTAAACACAATAAAATAGTTGCCAGAGTCACCTAATGCTTGACTGCATAGCATAATATCTCTCATGACAGCCAATTTATAAACACTACAAATGTATTTAAAATAATATATTTGATAAATGAGGAGATGGAGTCAAGACTCTATTTTGCTCAATATTGCCAATTTAAAGCAAAATCATTGAAGCAGAAAAAGTAGGTCAAGGTCAGATTTCAATAGTCTAACCCAAGATGCATCCAATATGCAAGTCTGGTGCATGTAGCACTTATAGTTAGCTCAATATTGCCAATTTAAAGCAAAATCACTGAAGCGGAAAAAGTAGGTCAAGGTCATATTTCAATAGTCTAACCCAAGATGCATCCAATATGCAAGTCTGGTGTATGTAGCACTTATACTTTTCTCAATATTGGCTTTTAAAGGTAAAATCATTCAAGCGGAAAAAGTAGGTAAAGGTCATTTTATGAAAGTTTGATCAAAGATACATCCAATATGCAAGTTTGGTACATGTAGCACTTATACTTTGCTCAATATTGGCTTTTAAAGGTAAAATCATTCAAGCGGAAAAAAGTAGGTCAAGGTCATTGTATGAAAGTTTGATCAAAGATACATCCAATATGCAAGTTTGGTACATGTAGCACTTATAGTTTGCTCAATATTGGCTTTTAAAGGCAAAATCATTCAAGCGGAAAAAAGTAGGTCAAGGTCATTTTTTGAAAGTTTGATCAAAGATACATCAAATATGTAAGTTTGGTACATGTAGCACTTATACTTTGCTCAATATTGGCTTTTAAAGGCAAAATCATTCAAGCGGAAAAAAGTAGGTCAAGGTCATTTTTTGAAAGTTTGATCAAAGATACATCAAATATGTAAGTTTGGTACATGTAGCACTTATACTTTGCTCAATATTGGCTTTTAAAGACTTTATTGCTATCTTAACATTTACCTTATCATCTCAACATTTGCCTTATCATTTGAAATAATTTTAAAAATCCCAACCCCAGGGGCTATATCCTCATCTGGATATATTAAATGATGTATAATTAAACATTTGCAACAAAAAAAACCAACAGAATATGAATATAGGAAAGGTAAATGTGTAATCTTAACATTTACCTTATCATCTAGTTCGGACGACGCCGACGCCGACGCGGACGCCGACGCCGGGGGTATTGCATTAGCTCTTTTGCACTAAAGTGCAGTCGAGCTAAAAATGAATGTGTGTGATCATAAATGTACCATATATGAAACATTTTGATGTATTTATGAAGATTTTGCATTCAAACGACATGTGTTCAGCAGTTGTTCGTGATATTATTTATTGGGATTGTAATTACAATACAGGCATGTAGTAAAGTTGTGCCAAAAAGTCATTGTACACAGTATTTTTCTGAGATTTTGGAGCAGGAATTTATGGTTGCTTATTGCATTCAATATGGAATCACTACATGTACATGCAGTTGGTTACTTTTGATAGAAAGTAGTATTTGGGTGGGAGGTGATAAAATTCATAAAAAGCAGGGAGTTTCAATACAATTTTTAGGAGGTTACATTAACACAGTCTATACTTTTGGTCTATATCTTTTGATTTAGTTACTGTAAGTGTACTTATTTTGCGCAACTAAATTTCAGCGGAAACAGGGCAAATTGGGTAAAATTACGTATTAGCATATTAATCATGAATTAGCGAATGACATTTTCCAATCATAATCTAAAGGAATGAAATAATTTAGCATAGTCTTAAATAAGGCAAGTCTTAACAGCGCTAATTCTGCTAAAATATGAATTCGGCTAAAATAAGTACACTTACAGTATCTATTATAAGTAATATCATATTATTACATTTTTATGTGATGTTTGTTTTGACAGATGGGATGATGATGTTGTGTTCAAAAACTGTGCTAAAGGTGAAGAAGATAAGAAGAAAGGAAATTTTATCAATGACACATTACGATCAGACTTCCACAAAAAGTTTATGGAGAAATACATCAAATGATATCTGTGGATCTCGATTCTGTGTTTTTGTGCTGTTTTGTGTTGATGAAAGGAGGAGACTTAATAGTACAGATGTTTATATAATATGTCGTGTTACTAACTGTTGAAAATTTTTGTGTCGCCTGCAAAGCATAGCGACACTTAGGGATCACTTTGTCCGTTATCTGTCTGTCTGTCACACTTGGATGTCTGTCACACCCCATATAAAAGTGATTCCTAAGTGTCGCTATGTATCGCAGGCGACACATGCATTCCTTGGAATGATTTTTTACATGTATTATATTATGTAAAGATACTGTAAACGTGGAAATCTTGGTAATTTTTGCGTTATTCACAAATCAAATGTCTTCGCATAAATTTCCCACATGTGAAAATAACCCTGCTGCAATTTTAAAAAGACAGAGATGTTATATCTCAAGTATTTCCCCCAAGTAGAAAATAACCTTCGATCTTGATGTTTAATAATAACCACATTTATAGTATATTGAAAATTAGAATCAACATGCAAGTTTTGTCAGATTTTGTAAAAGTTTTAAATCTTAACTATAAAATGCTGAGAGAGAAGTTTTGCATTAACATTTTACCAACTTACAATTTGTTTTCCCTCCATTTTATTTTCCAATTTACTGTACAATATCTCAGAATTTAGCCATCTATATTAAAATCTTACGTTTAACAGATTTGATTGTGAAGATATTGACATAGATATAAAAATGGGTTAATATATATATATGTAATGAAATTTTACCATTGGTACAATACATAGCAAATTATTATGATCTACACTTAAACTTTCTTGTAAAATTTTATTACTATTGCAAGGCAAGTTATGAAGAAAGTCTATGATGGTTTGTAGACTAAAACCAATATCATAATTATGATATTCATGTAAATAATTATACTTCTGCAATGATTTTGTTTTGTATTTTATACATATCTCATCCTCCATGTAAATCATTGTCACCATTGTCAAGGATACCGTATAATTAAAAATAATCTATAAGACGATAAATTGTCTTTTGAGTTACATGTATTTTCACATATGAAATTGCCAATGCTTGTACAATATGAAAAGTACTGTTTGAACTGATTTGCTGGAATAAGATTAATTTCTTAGACTTTTGTAGCTAAAAGTACCTTATAGTTATAAAGATATGAAGTGCCTTAAGGATGGAAATTAGTTTAATAGTTAAAAAAACAAAAACAAATAGGATCCTTTAGCCTAAATGATGAGAGTTTGCATGGTCACAAAGGTGGATGTTATTTTACTTAGTTTATCAATTCTTTTAAGCAGTTCCTCTTCTTAAAGAAGAAGTTGTAGAAAATCTAGATAGTTCTCAAGGTCACAAGGAGGGGGGTGCTAAATGGGTCAAGGAGAAATTGGGATGTCACTGAGAAGCTAGAAGAATAAAAAGCAATCTCTATAATTATTCTCATGCAGTGCCACTGAAAAACATATTGAATGGAATTGCCAACGGTACAGGTATAATAATTGTGAGAGTCAAAGAAGAGCAAGAGGTTCAGCTTTAAAAATGATTCTGAGTAACACTGAAGGAATTGGAGTTTAAATTAATTATTCTTCAGTTCACTGGACTCTAAGACAGAAAGAGTGAAGGACTTGGAACCTGAATCATTCTCAATGTAAAAACTTGGAAGGAAAGGAAAAAGAAGTTGAATTATTCTCACTGTCAGAGATGGACTGGGGAGTAATAACCTTCACACTGTTTTTTTTTTTTAATTTTTTTTTCGAGTTTTATGCAAAGTACAGATCCCCTTCCTAAATATATTATTGGCATCTTGTTGATACCATTGATTTTAACTTGTGATGGCTTTACATGCAATGTTGATTCTCTAGATCGGCGCAATTAGAGATAAGCGCTGAGAAGTTCAAGGATAAAACTATTAGAATTCATTGAAGGAACCATTGATGAACTAGCTCTTAGCTCCTCAAACCCCAATTTAAAACGAGATATGAAGATGAAGCAAACAAAATCACAGATTTTTCATAGGGCGCAGTGAAAAATCTAGAGGCACATCCCCCTGTGAACATGGCTGAAATTTGGTCATGTGACCAGTCCGACATCAAGAATAGAGTTGTTATTGTGAAAACTATTTTCTGGTACATATTTTGATTGGAGGAAACAAAATTCTGTTAAGATTATACAGAAAGAAGCTGAGGAACAACAGCAATTCACTCAAATTCTATGTTTGAAACAGCAAGATCAAGTTGATGTCTCATCCTTGTCAGACTCAGTGGCAAGTACATGTACCTGTACTTTAAAAGTATCTCCTGCTCACTAGAAAAGATTTCTCATATTATTCTTTTTTTATTTTATATCATTTGATGTCTATAGTGGAAAATATACTCTAGGCAATTTTAAGGATCTTGAACCAGCTGCCTGAAGACAGTTTCAGCAATCTGATCCATGCGCAACCCTCAAAATCGGGATCCAAGGACAGTTACTGTTTTTATCAGCATTTTTTAAAATTGTATATATTACTGCATTGACTCCACCCGCTCAACGGTAGGGGATTAAACTAGTCGATTTGACAGCCTTATATAACATGTGGCCGACCTAGAAATGTCCTTTCCTATGAACTTTTTTTGATGATTCTTATCTATGGGATAGTACTGAACGATTCTAGCTTGGTTGCCACTCTGGCAACCTTGGGCAACTCTTTTTATCGCCGGAGATCCAAAATGGCCGCCAAATGCCTTCCACCAATAGATGAAATTAAATTCTTTCTTTAAATATTAAGTGTGGCACATCAAATCAGGGGTTTTGAGGGTCAACAAACCCATTTCCGATGTCATTTTTACAATTTGGGTTCATCCAGGACTAAAAATTCAAGATGGCCGCCAAATATCAATCTCATTATGGTACAATGAGGATATTTCAATAAAACGTTCGTGTAACATGTCTTATTTGTAGTTGCAATGGTCCTAGAATACATTTAGTTTGCTGTTTTTGTTGTTTTCAGCTGACCCATGTTTCTGGGACAACTCTGCTTATCGGGGGAAATTCAAAATGGCCGCCAAATGCTTTCCACCAATAGGTGAAATTTAATTATTTCTTTAAATATTAAGTGTAGCACATCAAATCAGGAGTTTTGAAGGTCATCAAACTCATTTCCAATGTCATATTGACATTTTGGGCTTATTCTAGGCTAGAAATTCAAGATGGCCGCCAAATTTCAACCTCAATATGGTACAATGTGTTGATTTCAATAAAATAAAAAAGTCGTGTTACACATCTTATTTGTAGTTACAATGATCCTTGAATACATTTATTTTGCTGTTTAGGTCGTTTCCAGTTCACACATACTTGTAGGACAACTTTTTTCATCGGGGGAAATTCAAAATAGCCGCCAAATAGTCCCCTACCACTGAGTAAAATGTAAAAAGAAATATCACAAGCTCTTATTCCTTAAGACTTACTATGTAATGAAAAATGGATAAGAGCGACATATAAGATTGGATGGTTTCAGCTTTAACAAACTGGGATTAGTCAAAATGTAATGCAAAGATAAACATGTCATTTGTTTGATTAAAATGGTACTCAAAAGACAAAAATAGAGTTTCCCTATTGATCATGTTGATATAAGACCAGTTTGTTTGACGCAGGAGATTCTAGAGTAAGCAAGTAAACTCGAGGTAATTTGGATATCTTGGCTCTTTTGACCATCTTGGCAATTTCTTTGCTTGGCCTGTATAGCTTTCTTTCCAATCGGCAAGAATGCAAGAGAAAGTGTTTGGTGTTTTCTTTACAACAGTCCCTCGGTGTAATTTATGTTGAGTTGAGCTATCTACTATATTTATGTATAACGTTAATGATGACATGTACCATTTTGCAATGAAATTCTGAACCTTTCATCTCTATCCTAGCTATTTATACTTAAAATGGAACTTTGTAAGAATAGAAAGTCTTCAAATTTGGCAAAACTACATTAATTAGATATGTTTCTTTGAATCATTTTGGCTGGAAGTACCACTAATGAGCATTCATTGTCCGAATCATGCATGTCTGGTACATAGAATGTATTTTTCTATGTAAAGAAGGCTGCCCAATAGCAACAGGATTAGCACTCTCCTTTCTCTTCATAAGGCCTGTTAAGTTTTTAAATGAACAGGCCTTTCAAAATTTCATCTGCTATGAATACATCATAGGATAATTTTAACTTCTGGTTGGAGATTTCCTCCGTTTTTCTCTACAGTGATTCAAAATTGAATCTGAGGAATCTTCAACTGTGGAAAGATGAAATGGTACTACGTATGTTTTGGCATGTAAAACTCAAGTGGGTGAAATCTATCTTGAAGGCAATTGCCATGGATATCAGTGTTTCGTACAGTTTGAAGGTTGTTTCTATATCATATATCGTAAACAGGTCTTCATTCCAAATGTTTTCTTTCAACACAGAGTATTTAGTTGAAGAGTAAGACGAAGTCAGTGTGACAAGCTTGAAATGAATCTAGAACAGAACAGGAGCATCAGTCAAAAGAATAGGTACAGGGGAAATGATCTATGTCAAAAATACAGATCATGCAGAAATCCTGGAAGAACTTTGCTCCTTTGAATTCCTTTTGCAGAATTTCAAATAGGACAATCACTTAAGTATTTGACATGATATTTTGACAATCCATAGCCCTATGATGTAGATTCTTGCTTCAGGTCGACTCTTATCCCCCTTCTTTAAAATATACAATATTTGCAATTTATTTTTATCTTTATGATAAAAAAGATTCTTCTCTTTTACGGTTTGAGAATGTGCAATCTATGTAAAAAGTGCATGTGCAAGCTCATATCGACAAAGCAAATTTCACGTGGAGAATACATGTACCACCTTTGGGATCACAAATAATGTTTAACGTATTCAAATTCATTAGCATCATTTAAGAGTAGATAAATTTACAGTATTGACCAGGCATGCACGTTTCGGGTAATAAACCCTCGTCAGTGACAAGATGCATCACAGTTATTCGTAACGAAATGGGAATATTGAAGTGAGGAGTCATTTTATGTTTAGCCTTTAATGACTAATAAGCAAAATGACACCAGATATGGATTTGGCCCTTAAAAGCCCTGATTAGATGTGCTACACTTAATATATCAAGTAATTATTACATTTTACAAAGTAGTAGGATACTATTTCGTGGCCATTTTGAATTTCCCACGATAAGCAGAGTTGCCCCAGAAGCGTGTGTTAACTGAAAACAACCAAAAAAGCAAAATAAAAGTATTCTAGGACCATTGCAACTACAAATAAGATGTGTTACACGAACGTTTTATTGAAATATTCACATTGTACCATAATGAGGTTGAAATTTGGCGGCCATCTTGAAGTTTTAGTCCTGGATGAACTCAAATTGTAAAAATGACATCGGAAATGGGTTTGTTGACCCTCAAAACCCCTGATTTGATGTGCCACACTTAATATTTAAAGAAAGAATTTAATTTCATCTATTGGTGGAAGGCATTTGGCGGCCATTTTGGATTTCCGGCGATAAAAAGAGTTGCCCAAGGTTGCCAGAGTGGCAACCAAGCTAGAATCGTTCAGTACTATCCCATAGATAAGAATCATCAAAAAAAGTTCATAGGAAAGGACATTTCTAGGTTCTGAAATTTTCAAATCGACTAAACCATGACCCGTCAAAGAGAAAAATTCCGGAAATTTATGTCCGTGACTGACTTGTCACTTTATCGAAGACTCTACAGATTCGGTAAACAAATGACTTTTTGTCTGTTTATAAGAACACGGGCTTTGATCATAATATCAATGAACTAAAATAAAAGTATTCATTTTTGGTTGTAAAATGTCTACGTCACTAGAATTGAGACGTAATTTCGAATTTACTCTGACCATTTGCTCTCGACTTCCTTTGGCGTATCCAGCGCCATTTTCAATATGCTGGGGTCGAGGAGCATGACTTGAAATGTCATGGTAATATAAATCAAGGCAAAGCCTTTTTGTACGAGCGGAGATCTAGAGAAAATAGATGATTATATTAAATAGAAAAAGATCTTTCTTTTTTATTTTGACTATGATGGTTTATCTTATCTTACAAAACTTTCTGTTTGATGATTTCCAAAAAAGGTAGTACAAGGCGAGTGGAAACATTGAAGCATTTGTAAAATTGATCTAGACCAGCAGATGAACATTTTAAGGGGGGGGGGGTGTTAAAATATGGTTCTTTAAAAATATGGTTCTTTATAATTCATTTTTATTTTGTAAGAATAATGTTTAGGCTAGCTGAAAATAAATTACTTAAGAACAAAAGAAAAAACAAACATATTCCGACTTCTGACAGTACGAAACCACCCGAGAGGAGAAAAGCAATCAGAGCGAAACATCTCGTTTAAAACCAGAAATGTCGGATTTCCCGTGGTAATGCCGCCTTGTTGATGCTTTATCGTTACCTGATTTACGAAAAATATTTTCAATAAATTTAACTTATAAACTAAAATAGAGTATAACATATAGGTCTACTTGGAGTCGAAAAAAATTTAAATGGCAATATCCAGCATCTCCGCAGCAACTCTGTCTGCGAGGGGACGAAAGTTTTTGAAAGCATAGAAGTACATTCTCATTCTTTGATTCAGCATATTTTCTCAATAAGATATGTGTATATGCGTTACCATAAGGGCAAGCTTCGCTCGCAAAGGCCCTTTAGAGTTTTTAGGAAAGTTTGGCCTCTGAGTCCAGGGGGGGGGGGGGGGGGGGGGGGGGGGTGCAGACCCTTGTTCAGTGACCATACCCCCTCTACTGTCCCCATGGCTCACTTCAGAAATTGGTAGTCCGACTTGCAGACCTACGACGGTGTTATCTGTTTTTTCGTCTTCGTTCTGACTGCTATGCATAGGCAAAACTTGAGAACTTCTGTGAGAAAAAAATTTGGCGAGTCTTCCTGTTTTTTGACAAATTCCGGTCTCTTCAACCAAAAAATAAGTCATCCAGTCCTCCTGCACCTAAAAAATCCCCTCTAGGCCTGGTTTCACCTCTGTGCGCATGACAAAATGTTGTTGATCAGAGGAAAATCGGAAGAGAAGAAGAGGTGAAACCGGAATTTGTCAAAAAAAAGGACAACTTGCTGAAATTTTTTCGCACAGAAATTCTCAAGTTTTGCCTATGCATAGCAGTCAGACTGAAGACGAAAAAACAGATAACACCGTCATAGGTCTGCAAGTCGGACTAGGAAATTGGATGAACGCAATTTTGATTACTTCGTCATGCAAAAATTAAAATAAAATCTATATAATTGAATAGATCTTGCTTAGTCGTAAATTTTAGTATCTGTTATATGGTCGTGGATTAATTTTTGCAATCATATTATACAGATAAAATAATTTTAGATGGGGAGTTTTCAATGTTAAATTTCAGCCTGACGTCATCGACTTTAACAATGAGCCCGACAAAGCAAGACATGCAAATAAATCTTTGCATTAAACCATTAGACTTAGAGTACTTTTAGCAAAATCACTATGTACTCTCTCTGGAGAAATACCAAAATTGTCATAAATCTTGCATTTTCACCTCCTTCTTTCAGAATCATGTGTACCTAAGTTGCTACAAAAGGTATTTGAAAACTCAGACAAACAGAGCCATTCAGGGAAATTATTGTATGTTAATTACATTTGTATCTTTTGTTTGTAATTGTTTTGTTTTGTAATTTATTTCAGATATTGAGAATGGACTAGGTTCAAGTCCGTAAGTAACTCACTGGCTTGGAGTTTGTTTTCATGAGAGAAAGAAAACTTGATAATGAGCAGCCTTGAGAAAGGCAGGAATCCTTCCACATATATTCAACATTTTGAAGATGTAAGTACAAATGTATTTGTAAACTTAAACTTAAGAGAATGAAGTAAAGTCCTCTTTTAAAGAGAAAGAAAAACTCAATATATTCACTCACATGATACATTGCATGGAGTGTTTCTTGTTATTTATTATAAACATGATACCGGTAAGACTTTAAAATGGATGAATGGATCTTTGTTAGTCAAATTTAAAGTTAAAAAAAATGAGAAGTAATATATGTCATGTATGTATAGAATTCTTCTTACGAAGAAAAAATGAATATCATTTAGGAGATTTTAAATTGACTTAAGTTATGAGAAAATGTATTGCATGATTAGATTGATATAAAAACAATCCTGTCTTACAGGGAAAGGAAGACAGAACCAAAGAATACCTCAGTTTGGTGTATGATAAGTTTACACAATATGTGGAAACCAGTGGAAGTAAACTAGGCTTAGACTTCCTTATCAAAAACAAGGATGTGGAGGACAGATTTAAGTCATTCTGTGGTAAGTCCTCGTAGATGGCAAAGTTTTTTGATAAAAGTAGTTGGCGATAAACTGAAAAAAAGTGTAGTATTCTTCATTTGAGGAATGGCCTATGTTTAAATTTACAATATACATACAATACACAGATGAAAATAAGAAATTGTTTAATACATGTACTTTGTTTTGTGTGAAGAAATTTCTAGACACCCAGAACAGAAGACAGTGGGAATCAAGCACACTGTGTTTCTGTCTGTATTTAGGCTTTAACTTCTTTAAAACACTCCATTAATTGAAGATTTCTCGAAGGAAGGGTGGCCTGAAGGGTGTCCACAGTGTCGTGACCTTGAAGCAAGCTCATATTTCCAAGGTTATTATGAAAAGTGAAAAAAAATCACCCTGTATTGACATGACAGGATCATTGCCTGGAATCTAAGGTCATGTCATGACCTTGAAGCAAGATCATCATGGTCATACACTAATCTTTTGAAATTGATTTTCACATGAAGATGAAATTCAATAAACCTCTGCCTTTTCTGATTTCTTCCTGTTTTATGTCGACATGAATAATTTGGACAAAGTGTTTAAGTAACTTAATCTTTATCTTCCTCTATATTTAGAAACTTATCGTGCTGATGTATCTATGCTACCGAGTGATGAAGCATCTTTACGCAACACTCAGAGTAACATAGATGAGCCAAAACAACCAAAGGTATTCATTTCATACTGTACATACTCTTATTTAAGCATTACGATATTTTTGTAGAAACATGCAAATTGAGGCAAAGTTACATCATAGTGTAATAATGAGTCAGCACACACGTCATTTTCCCATTATAATTTATCTCTATACATGTTACTGTATAAGTAGAATCATTCGCTGGTACTTTCTTTCGCTGTTTTATAAAAGGATAGCTTTTCACATGGACAATGATTGGTGGTTTCATCTAGGGTTCCTTTGAGTTATGCCTTTAGTATTTACATTCACTGAGACCAACTTTCGCGATAAGCGGCCGACCGCGAAAGTAGTGTAGGTTTATACATGGCAAATGATTCTACGTATACAGTATATGGATATAAGTGTAGTTTTAAATTAGTGCACTGTTGACAGCACTAAATTCTTACATGTGAATCCTACTAAGATACATGTAAGTGTACAAAAAAGTCTGCATTTTCCAGAGAAAAATTAAAATCTACTGCTATGTTTATGATACTGTAATGCAAAGAACAGTTAACATTTACAGGTACTAGAAAAAAGAGAAATCAGTGAGAGATCTACTAGTAGAAATAGGACAAAAAAGGAAAAACTTCTACAAGATGTGAAAGATGTTCCTTTTATACCTGCGTCTCCACCTGTGCCTCCTACCTCACGTAGAAAAAGTAAGAATACCAGCAATTTGATCTTTTCGTTGTTTTTATATCGCCTACGAGTGATTCCTATGTTGCTTAAGGGCAACATACGGATCACTTTTCCTTCTGTATGCCTGTGTGTCTGGTAAGGGTTAACCCTTATCGTGAACAATTTAGTTTAAAGAGTTATTTCCATATATACTCTTGTTTTCTAAGTCAGTAGGTATAATATTATAGTATCTTTTCAATCCCGTGTTAGAATCATTATAAATCATTTGATAATCAAGATTCAGTTCATTTCATTCAGTATTAGGCCTACAGGCAAAGAATACACAAAATTTTATTCTCTTTTAAGATTCAGTTTCTACTACATTTTCAGGTGCAAGAAGTTTATCAAAATCAGTCAGAGGAAGTGAAGTAATTACTCTTAACAAGTCCAAAACGAAAAACAAACGCGAAAAGAAAGTTAAATATAAGAAAACAGTATGCAAGCCTCCCAACATAAAAGAGGAGAATTCACGAATCTTCGTTGATCAGACGGAATTGAAAGAAAAAACAGTATCTGATGAATTGAGTGATAATGAAATTGATGACGGAGGGAGTGATCATGTTGATGATTGTTTTGTTGCTAAACAAAATACTGAAGATAACTTGGAAGGTGGTGGGAAGCCAGAAGAACTAAGAGAAAAAGATAAGGAAGAAGTTAACCAAAGTGACAGTTTCCAAAATTCTAGGAAAAGAGGAAATGAAGAAAATGACATCACTCAAAATGGTGAAAAGAAAAAGTTGAGAAGGCGGGGGAAATTGTTTGTTTTATACAATGAAAATAAAAAGTCTTATGAATGTTTAATATGCTATGAAGGTTTCCCATCTCACGCTGAGGCAGTGAAACATCATGCCGCGGAACATACGGCTAAGAAACATTTTCCGTGTCAGTTTTGCCCCAAAATACTGACTTGTAGAGAAGGTTGGAAAAGACATACTATCATGCTCCATAATCAGTTCCCAGACTGGATATTGAAATGTGAGTACTGTGACCAAGCATTTGTAGACAAAAGGAGGTTCAACAAACATCTCGAGACCTGTGTGAAAATTTACATTCATCACTGTGACGTATGTAAAAGAAATTTTCAACAGTCGGTGCTTTAGAGTCACATAAATTGTCGGCCCATAGCTCGGTTGAAGTTCAAGAGAAACTCAAGTGTCCAATATGTGAGGAAATTTTTGGGACGGAAGAAGACCGTAAATTACACGAAAAGTGTCACGAAGATCCAAACAACCAGTGTGACATTTGTAAGAAATGGTTTTCCTCAGCAGAAGTGTGCAGTAAGCACAAGGTGGGCCATGACAAGACCTTAGAAAAATGTCACAATGAGCACGTTTGCCAATATTGTAATCGTATTTTCAAACAGTTAACTGCATTTCACCGTCATCTTGAACTTCACAGAAAGACAAATAATGGAGAAAAATTCTCCTGCTCCGTGTGTCATAAAGTATGTAAATCAGCAATTACGTACAAGCATCACATGAGACTACATTTACCTAACGACAAAAAGCCATATCAGTGCTCCATATGTGGGAAGGGATATCCGACCGCAAAAAGTCTTGGTGTTCATGAGACGACCCACTCTGACAAACTGCATGCATTTTGTGAATATTGTGGGAAAGGTTTCAAAGAAAAAAGATTTTTAGCAGTAAGTAGGGTCATCTGACATCTTTTGTTTTTAGTAGGGTGTCGAGTAAATACATGTAATGAACAGGTATTTGCTTGGAAAATAGTTCTTTCCTCTTTTATTAACTATTGATAAAATTCATAAAAACAGTATAATACATGTAGATCTAACATTTTTACAATTTTTCAATTGAGCTCAAAAGGTCAAAAAATCAATTTACCAATAGCAAGAAGAACTTTTAAACTGACTACAATTTATTACTGAAAACAATTTATCGTTTTATATAGTAATTTACATATATACACTTATAGGAATTGATGGTTTAAGGCTAATTGTTATTTGAATTAGGCAGTACATAATAATAATGATAAAGCGGTACTTAAAGTCTCCTCTGTATTTATATGATTGATATCAGCTTTAATATCTTAAACATATACCTATTCTAGACTCACATTCGGATTGCCCACACTGGTGAGAAGCCTTATGTATGCCAGATATGTGGTAAAACCTTCTTCACAACTGGAGGCAGACGGGAACATATTTTAGCCATGCACAATACTTCCAGTATAATATGTGAGTTGTGCGGTAAAGAATTTCCGTCCCGAGCACGGCTTGCGGCACACAAAAGCAGACATAAGTCCTCTGATCTTAAATTTGAATGTGAAGTTTGCAAGCGAGTTTTCAATACAAGGACGAGCTACTTGACGCATTATGTGACTATTCATCTAACACTAGAGGATGCAGACAGATTTCCTCAGAAAGTTCACCCATGTTCGAGTTGTAAGAAATTATTTCTGTGCAAGAATAAGTTGAAAATGCACGAACGAGTACATACAGGAGAAAAACCTGAAGTTTGCCACATCTGCAATAAAGGCTTTGCCGATCGAGCTAATCTTAGAGCTCATTTGAAAATTCATAGTGAAGAAAAACCATTCCAGTGTGAAATCTGTCCAAAGCAGTTTATACAAAAACGAGCACTGAGAAAGCATATGGAAACTCATGAGGACAATGATAAGGTACAGGATGTCCAATCAAGCCACATTACCCACGAAGAACAGTCCAAAATGTATCCAGTTAATATCCAAAATGAAGAGAGATATGATAACAATACTATTCCGTCTGTTACCCCTCAGAGGGGTGCGGTGGGGGTGCAGTATGTCCATGACCTTCACCTTACGTGGTCGGAATCTGCAGCCATAGCTGCCGCTAATGTAGAAACTCATCTATCAACCATCCAACTTCAGCAAGTTATGCAGCAACAGTAACAATGATTTATGAACTGTAATTGTTCAGACAAAATCATTTAAAATTAAATACAATACCAGCAGTTCTTTATAGCACTTCATTAGCACATAGGTTTTGTTAATAGTATGATAGGGGTGTAATTTTTTGAAATTTATTTATTATAATGACATACTAATACCCTACTTGTTAAAAATGAAGGGGTATGTTGGTTACAGCACAGCTATTTGCCTTTATAAAGGTACCTCTAATTTTATGCTGAGGAAAATTCACACATTTCACACATTTCACACATGGCATCTCTGTTGCAGAGTCGGTGGAGTTAAGGGGAACAAATATATTTTTTTCAACTGGCATAAGCATTAGTGATATTAGTATGGCATCTTTGTTTATGCTGGGTATGACGAATGTAGTCTGGACTGAGCAGGTCTCACCAGGGAGGTATATATTAATGTTTTAGATGTAATAGACTTAATCTATGAATTTCTACCTTTACCAAGTGTTTTTGCCATGTAAAGACTGAAAACATTTTTTCAAATTTTATTGCTCGTACATATATGTGATCCTGTATCAAAACATGAAGAAGTTGGACTTAATTTATATAAAGTTTGGAAAGGAGGCATAAATGTTTTACAGAGAGCATGAGTGTAATTTTGTTATGTAACTTTTCAAGTTGGTTTTGTAAAAGGAAAAATTTTAAAATAATATTGTTTGTATTAAGTATTATTTTTATATATTTATTAATTTTTAGCTCACTTTGACGATTTTGATATGAGATTATGATTTACCCCCGGTGTCCTTGTCCCTGTCCGCATCATAATATGACCTTAACCTACTTTTTCTGCTTGATTGATTTTACCTTTTAAAGCCAATATTTAGTAAAATATATGTGCTACATGTACCAAACTTGCATAGTGGATGCATCTTTGATCAATCTTTCATCAAATGACCATGACTAACTTTTTCTGCTTGAGTGATTTTTCCTTTGAAAGCCAATTTTGAGCAAAGTATAGTGCTACACGTACCAAACTTGTATATTGGATGTATCTTCGATCAAACTTTCATAAAATGACCTTTACCTATTTTTTCTGCTTGAATGAGCCAATATTGAGCAAAGTGTAAGTGTTACATATTCCAAACATGCATATTGGATGTATCTTTGATCAAACTTTCATACAATGACCTTGACCTACTTTTGTCCGCTTGAATGATTTTACTTTTTAAAGCCAATATACATGTCTTTAAAAATATGTTTAAATTGAATTTTGCTGCCACGAGGGAAGCTTTGTAATCCGTGATTACCTTTGTTTATACTATTACAGTCCCAAATCAGAATATTGTGTATTTGTTCAATTCCAAAATGTGACAGATATACCTGTATACCAGTGATTAATTCAATTTAATAAAAAGATTGAAATGAATCTTTAAAACATCTATATGTGATTTCTGATTTTAATTTTTCAAGTTGTGGACTAGTTTATTGATTAATGCATTTATATGAAGTATAAAGTTTATTTAAGAATTGATTAAAATTTGAAAATTCCATTATATTTCATTCTTTTTCATGCACCATGTCTAAGACCTAAGAAATGGATTTAACTAAAATCATAAGACATAATCGCAAGTTCAATGTTACAGTGAAAAGAAATGGTAATTTTGTGTCCATGTTATAACTTTTTAATCCAGTGGTATATGTTTTAACATTGTTACCTTCGAACAAAATGTGTCATGACTGTATCATGTCTTTCATTAAATCTGCAATGTCAAGGTCACAGTGAAAGAAAAATTTCAATCACCAGTATGGATTTAAAAAACATTTCCAGAAAATGTTGCTGTAAGGAACAAATTGTGAGTCTGGACCTTGAACCAAATACTATATAATTTTATTGTCAAGGTCAAAGTGACACCAGCTAGAGCAATTGCTCTGGCCATTACTTTTTATCTGACCCTCTTTTTAACTGAATATTCATAGACACAGAGTTGTTGCCCAGGATCCAAGGATGTGTGATCAACTTGAATCGAGGTTACAGATGTATATGTAAAGACAATTAAGGTCACAAAGGACAAAAAATGCAATCTTGTCTACTAGAAAAAATTCAATTGTTACCCTGCTTGGATTTTAATACCAATAATGCATCAAAAATTTTGGAACCACGCTCACCGGTAGCTGTTGGGAGAAACGGTTTAGAGAGCAGCAAATTCAAACTTTACATGGTGGATAAACAATAATGAGGCTTAAAATGCAGCTATAAATTTTGACCTTGAGCTAGCAAAAAGGAAAAAAAACTATGAGGAGTTTTGACGAATAACATAACATGATGATGGACCATTATGTAATAAACCCTGAACAAAATTAGGTTTTGCCTCAACCTCTGAACTAATGACCTTGACCTTGAAGTTTGACCTTCTTATTAAATTAAAACTTAGGTCATACCAAATTAATTGAATGTTCTTTGGATTTTCGAGGGAAAATATAATTATTATTTTTTTTTAAATAATGCAGCTTTTAAGGTGCGAGCGAGTGAAATAATACATTTCTGATGTTTTCCCTACTCACAAAGGAATCCACAAAGGAATCTGGTGACTAGAAAGCCTGGCACATAGCAGTACGGAAAAGATTTTTGAACATTCCCTCTCCTTGACTTTCAGTGCCATGTATATGGGGCAACAAATTTCCTCCCAACGAATTTTTTCAAACACAAAAAGTATCATTTTCTTCGAAATTTGCACAATCTGAGACTTCTAGAAGCTCTAAAATTTGTAGCAATCAGAACCGATCCTAACAAATTCTTGAGCCAGAAATTTATTGGTGTGGGCAAGCATTTTATTTTTATATTATTTTTTGAATTTTGAAAAATATGGTGCGAGAAATCCAAAGAACATTTAATTAATTTGGTATGGCCTTATAATTTCAGTAAATCTCTTGAAACTTTAAGACATAGAGATTTTATTATATATACCCCCTGCAAAATTGGTTCAATTTTGGAAATAGATGAAAACTGACTGATGGAGCAAGATCTGCAGGTGAATAAGACAGAATCTGCTCAATTAAAACCAGAATCATGAATGGCAGTCATGGCATTGACAGACTTGTGAACAGGAGCATTGTCCTGATGGAACAACACTTAACTATTGAGCTTTCCACAGCACTTAAGTTTAGTATTTTCCCGTAACTGTGTCAGAAGTGAGGCATAGTATATATGTTCCATTGATTGTTTGTCCTTTTTGGAGATAATCTATAATCAGCAGAATACCTTCTGCATCCCAAAGACTCGCAACATATCAATCAGCCCTCGTACATTTTGGTACCATGACTTTTGACCCTGTGACCTTGACCTTCACCCTATACAATATTTTAGGTTAAGAAGTTTTGAAAGCAGATCTCTTTAATATGCTGTGAATGGTACGCCTTTCATATTTCATATGCACACCATCACCACAAAGGGTACTACAGTTAATTTGTTATGATCATGACTTTTGACCTTGACTTTGGGCTTATGTTGAAATAAGTTAAGAAGATTTGAAAGCAAATTTCTTGCTATCAATGGTATGCCTAATTTTCTTACTTGACATGCACACATTCGCCATAAAGAGCTCTTAACATTTTATCGTGACTTTGACCTTGTGAACTGTGGGCCTAATAAGAAGTAAATGAACTTCATAGCATTATGCAGAATAATAGTATGTTGGTTATTAAGTTCTGAAAGCAGTATACTAGTATTAAGTTAATTTACAAACCAAAGCATTTTAATCCTGAATGAGAGTTTCAATTATTTGAACAAATTGGTACAACGGTTTTTAGAAAAAATTAACATCCCGCAGCTAGGGGATATAGTTCTCCACGTTAAGGCAGTTCTTAGTTTCACTTTTTTTGTGAATTCCTTGTGACAAGATCTGTCATTTTAGACCTTGACTTTTGACATAGTGATGTTGAAATTTGATCTATTTTTCAATATCATTTACCAGTAGGGGGGCTTTATCCTTTGAATCATAATGGGCTGTCAGCTTCCTGTATGACAAGACCTTTCATATGAAACCTGGACATTAAATTGGCTGAGCTTTTAAACTTGACTATTTCTTAAGCCATAGGTGGTCTAGCTTTCTTTCATACTTCACTAAGAGATACCAAATTGTGACAATACCTTGACTTTTGACGTAATGACCTTGAACTTTACAAATTGGTTATTTCTCTTGAACTACAAATATCACAGTCATTACAGCGCAACGAAGATCCTATAAATGATCAAAAAGAAAAAAAAGTTAAGAAAAAAAAATGATGGGATCGATCTCAAAAGAATTTCGAAATCGGAAATCAAAATCGAAAGTAGGTCAAAAGTTTTGTTGATCAAATAAGTGGCATAAATAGGTAAAAGAAGGTATTATCTCATTGCTTTATGAAGAAATAATGATCTTTTGTAATGAAATATGCCAGTGATGTGCAAATATCCTTGACGCATAGACAGTAGTTTCTGCACATTCCACCAAAAAACAAGTGCCCTTTCAAACGCAATGCTGTGACGCTTTCATCAGTTCATGTCGATTGTTTGCACTTGAGTCTCTTCTAATTAACTGCCCATTGCTTCATCAAGATCACTCCGTTTTGACACTTTTTTATTTTAGAAATGTAACTCTCTTAATCTACAAAATTTATTGTCAAATTTAGTGTATGTTACAGTGTATGTTAGTCCAACTTGCAGACCTACAACGGTATATATTATCTGTTTTTTCGTCTTTGAAGACGAAAAAACAGATAACACCGTCGTAGGTCTGCAAGTCGGACTATCATGTATGTATGTAGTCAGGGCCGTCAATCCTCTGATTTTGGGTCCATTATATGGACCCTTCAAAATGGCAAAAAGTGTCATTTTTTCCCAATTTACCACACTAAATTTCCCAAAATTGCACTGTCTTAAAAGTTCATAAAGTGTGCAGATAAGACAAAGTAAATTTGAAAGAATTGACCATCCCGGTAGCATACCTGTCAACTTATTTCAGACAAAAGAGGGTCAATGACCAGGGTTCTCATTAAGAGCCGGCCACCGGCGATTTCTCGCCTCCTACTTTGGGTAAAATCGGCGCCTACTTTCCTTTAAAAAATTGTCGTATCTCAATTTCTTTAAGTATGAAAATTGAACATGTACTAATGGAAATTACGTTGTCCTTTAAAAAGCTGTCACTTATACAAGGTACGCGATATATATTTCCGTAACTACAGTGAGTAGATTGATTTCAACGCGGCGTGATGGGTCATTTTACGGCAACATATATTAAAGAAGTACAATAGGACGTTTCACGCCTGTAAATAGGACTTTTAATACGAAAATTGTATAGTTATTTACCACGCGCCTCTACGTGTCACGGACAATCAACGGCCAGTCTTTCGCGTGTAAACATCATCGTATAATTTTCTACCTCAGGCTATTCTTTGTATGTAAAGAACGTACTAGTAATTACACGAACAACATCAACAATTTATTGTAATATTGAGTCTATTGATACATCCACAAGATGTGAGCCGACAGTAACTGCTGAGTGCGTGATCCCCCTCGCAGAATTCAAAATGTCACATACTCGTTTAATATTTTGCACCCGTAGACCCAACGTTCGTAAATCATGATCTATACTACAACTTAATGCTCTCAAAAAATTCAGGAGGAAAATGTTTTTCATGTAAAAAATCCAAATTATTCACACTGAGGAGAGCCATAAAAATACATCAAAGTACCAATATTATGACTAATAGTTCAAAGCTTCCATGGGCGAAAAGGGGGTGGGGGTAATGGGTGAAAAAGGCGGGAGGGGGTGACTAAACATAAGATTTATTTTTCATGTACATGATGTAGGAATCAGAAAGCTATTGAGTTAGTTTATAATCTATTTGGATAGAAAGAAAACAACTTTTTCCCAGTATACTAGGAAATTCCAAACATTTCTCTTACACTATTATAAATCATAAGAATGCTAGTGATGAAAATTGTTCACAAAACTTGCAACCATGTTTATAAAAGTACTATTGAAGGAAAAAATTTTACTGTCTAGATGGCTGGAAATGTCCTCCATTGCCTTGTAAATTTCAAAAATAAATACTTATTTTATGGTATTTTATAGAGTCTAAATGGCGGAAATGCCCTCAATTGCCTTCTAAATTTTTCAGGGGGAGCATGCTCCCAGACCCCCCTAGAGGGCTCGCGCCTTCAGCGCTCGCATCTATTGATCGCCTCCTACTTTTTGTTGATTCACCTCATACTTCCAAACTTAATGAGAACCCTGAATGACCCTCTTTGGGAAATGAAAAAAAGGGTCATAGCGCACAAAACAAAATTGCGACCTTTTGCTTGTGTCATATGAATAAAACTATAACCCCCCCCCCCCCCAAAAAAAATAATACAGGTCAATAAAGTTCATTTTATTGTAAGACATGTAAAGCATTTATTTAAATTGTAATACATGTACTGCATAATCATGTTAATTAATGTAGCAATGTGTAAAATTTTAGGAGTGAAGGTTCATAGTTGAATTTGCTGGGCTAGATATTTTTTTTATTTAGTTATTGCTATACCATGAAGAAGATTTTGTGTGAAATGAACTCTACATCTCACTGCTTTAATTGTTTTAAACACTACAAAAACAATTGTCCCTTTTCGTCTGCATAAATCTCCGTGTTTATGATCGTCTTTCCATAGACATTCCCATAATAATCCAAGCCCAGGTCGTTAAAACAACATGAAAGTGGCTAATTACTTCCCATATCACTAAACAATTAGCCCAATTTACCTGTAACTGCAGGTGTTTTAATTGAAAATTCACAGCTGGAAATTTAAAGTCCCAAGTAATAGACGGAACCAAATCGGAATCGTGTGATTCCCGGGTCAGCAACGAAAAATCAGGTGAAAGACATGACCTGCACGGTTGATAAAAAATAATCGGGTCAAAGGATAAAAAAGCGGGGCTGACCCGCTTAAATCGGGTCAGTTGACAGCTATGGCGGACAGACATGACACGTCACTTCATTTGCAAGCATCTTTGTTCACATCCCTAATATTGATAAAATAGATTCTGGATTATATATCCATATACGATTTTTGTGGCATTCGCATCACCTAATGGATATATAAAAGTTAAAATTAATTTCATAAAGGAACAGCTGTTCTCAAACAATTTTACACCTCTGATTCAAAGGAGACCCAAAGTCTTTCCAAAAATATTAGTATTTCATGACAGCTACTCCATGTTAAAAAGTTTCTCTCCATGTCTCCATCATAATTTTTAGAATAAATGACCTAAGCAAAGTTATTGCAGTATTAGGTATAATTTTCTTTGGAGAGCATAGTTGGGAACATGTGATAGTTATATGAGTTAACTCGAGAGTATTTTTGAGTCCCATGTTAAAAACATTGTCTACATATATCTATCTGTTCTGACAATCACTGCCCTAACTAAATTTGTTGTCTCTTTTAGTCTACTGTTACAAATTTTCACTTCAAAAATCATACTCTTAATGTGCTCAGAAATTGCATGAAAATGCACATATTTTGGCACAATTTTCCTGGGAAAGGTCCCAGGGGCCCCCCTTTAGGGAGATTGACAGTCATTCTGTCCAATGTCTGAACTGGTGGTATACAATGTACATGATAGTGCAAGTAAGTACACAATATATCATGAACAGAGTCAGTAGCGGATTCAGGGGGGTGCGAAGGGGGCATCCGCCTCCCCCCGGCACTGACCCAAAATTTTCCAAAAACAGATATATTTTGGCCAATTTTCAGTAAAAATCGGCAAAATTCGCCCCTTGACCGCCCTGCAAAGGGGGCGCTGGATACGCCACTAAGAGTTTGTCACAAACAAGTTATTACAATGGAATGCTCTAACCTTGTAATACATGTACTTTTCTGAACCTGGAATCAAAATTAGAATGCAAACTTGAATTTTCTGGAATATGTAATAGGAATTGCAAATTATATTCCCTTTTAAAAGGTGTCATGTATCTTAATTATAATTTGAGTATTCAATTTTCAGCCATAATACCTCTGACAGTAGGATGGCTGGGCTTGGAGGAGCAGACATCTTATTGGATGAGAACCATGTAGATTTCCGAGCTATTTTTAGACCAGAGAAAGTGATTGATGTACGGCTGAAGGAGGACCGTAAGGAATACCTTATCAAATGGAAGGGACGACCAGAGTAAGTGTGGCTTATCTACTAATAGTACTTTAAATCTATTTTGTAGTACAGAGCACTTCTGTTAATACTGTAGTAAGTTTTTCCTAAGAGCATTGTCAGATTAGCAGAAATAAAAGAGAATTAAAAGAAGAGGAATATAATAGAACTTTCACTCTGATTGGGGAGCATCCATCAGTTTGACTGATTCTTTTTATGCAGTACATGTAGATTTGTAGTGCTATATGTTGAATAATAGTGGTGTATGATGAATAGCTTTCAAAACCGGAAAAAATCTAGATTTGTATATAAAAACTGAAATTTTGATTTGTTACATGTACGACTTGTCTTAGCCCATCTGTAGGGTACCAAAAGCATGTGTTAATTAACATATATACACATGTTCATTGCACATGAACTTATTTTTGATAGATCTGAAGGGACATGGTACTATGAAAATAACCTAAACTGTCCAGTCATGATCAAGCGCTTTGAGGCAAGAAGACGGAAATCAAATTCTACAGCTAAAAAGAGAAAAGCTGCTGATGACAAGGTATGTTCTTACATTGAAAGCCAGAGGGAACAACATGTATTAGATTTACTCTTGGTCTGTCTTTCAGTCCGTCATTTTCACTTCTCCAGAATTAATTTAACAATTATTTTAACACAGAAAAATATTTGTCCTTCATTGATTCATTGTTCTAAATTACCAAGAAGTCATGTGCAAAATACATCATCATGCAAATATTTTGACAGTCCATCGACTCAGAGCAAAGTGATAAGTCATCTTCAAAGAATGGAGAGAAGAGCAGTGGAATGGATGGAAGTGACGGGGAGGATACAGAGGAATCCAGTAATGAAAAATTCTCCGTTAGTAAAATCCTCGATATGAGAACGATAGAGGGAAAGACAGAGTACTACTTGAAATGGAAAAATTTCCCGGAGTAAGTTAAAAATATGAAACAATAGAGAGGTTGAGCAAACTGAACTTGTACGTGTACCTGTAAACATATGTCAAAAAGTTGTTTATGACGTCATCACATTTTGCATTCCACGCACTTGTGCTACACGTTACATGTGTGGTAAAACATATAAATTGGGAAGTACACGTTTATAATTACTTATAGATTTCATAAGCAACTGAATGCAGATAACCTAAAAAAACCTATAGTCAGTTTATTCGGGAACATATGATCTTTCTGGCTATTTGAAGGGAATGCAAATAAAATGCATCACATTGTAAAGAAGAGCCCTCAAAGCTGACCCAAAATTTTATCCTTGAAGTTTAATTTTGATAATATATATATCCTATTACTTAGAGTAGTAAATTTAATTCACCGTCTTTGCTTAATGCTCCTTACCTATAGAATCTAGACGCCAAATTCTTCACAAACATGCAGTCGTAAACAAGGACGAATTACGTCACAAAAACAAATATACGATTTACACGTACCAGTATGCATGATCTTATCTGCTCAACAGTTAACATGTAAATACACTTACATTTTCTGGTACACGTACAAGTTGGGTTTGCTCCACTTCTCTATTATAACTATATTCATCTACATGTATATCTTTTGACACTACTTGTTCATGTACATATATATACGTGAATTATATAATTATTTGAAGTAAATCAGAATATGTGTTAATGAGTTTGTAATGTTGGTTTTTCAGTACAGAGAATTCTTGGGAACCAGCAGAAAATATTGACAGTCCGGAGCTTCTGGAGGAGTTTTTGAAAACTAGAGCTGCAAACCATGGTCCTAAAAAGAAGAAAAAACCTGTAAGCAAAACCATTTTTCACATTAAAACAGTTTCAGACGATTTTATATTTTTCTGTCACGTTTAACATACATGTATAAACTTCTTCATAACTATTAAAACTTTCGTGTACATTTAAAAAAAGCTTTTAAATTTAATTACATTAATTTTCTCTACATACATACTTATAATGAGCAATCTGTACGCCAAGTGTTAATTCTTAACATCTGCGTCAATTCAGAATGAATATTATTATTTTGGTTGTAATTTTTGACGCGTTTTTGACGTCTTTTCGGACTTAGTCAGAAATGCACATTTTTGCACTATTTCTTTAAATAACTCAATAAGTGTATGGTTTTACACACTCATTTACTACATATTTATCATATTTAACTTACTTAATGCTTTGATATGTATTTTATGCTTAAATTTTATTTTTTTGATTTTTTATGAATTTTTTTCTTATGTAAAAAGGAAGGGGGGGGGTGATTTTCATACATTTTCTGCTTCTTTTCTATAACCACTCTTCAGATTGTCATGACATTTTGTAGATATGAGGTACTCATGCATGGTACCCTACAAGTGAAAGAATTTTGTCAAGATATCCACTGTTAGATTTTTAAGGAATATTTTTGGCCTAGGTCATCTTTGGCACGTATAAAAACGAAAGAAAAAAGGGGGTCATGCATACCTTTTCTGCAAAATTCACTTGTTTAATGACCCCTCCTTCTGAATTGAAAATTTGCTAATTTTTATATATTTTCAAATCGATCTATTGATTACATATAAGGCAAAATCATGTTCAAAACTCAATTTCTACAGACAGCAGGGAATCATACATTGATTTTATGTGCTATTTTTAAATTTTCAATAGTTATGACCAATAAGATGACACCTTTTATTCAGCCCGGTTCACCAGTCAAAAGGGAAGGGATTCCCTGCTAAAATGATTAACTGTAGTTACACCTTCTAGGTCAGAGACAACCAAATCATTTTCCATAGGCTGTAATGTTAACGAAATGCCTTATAACGTCTATACTAACATTGCTGGCCATGCATGTTATATACCGATTTGTTCATTGATTCAAGCTTTATACGAAACTAAATTAAAAAATATAGCATGACCTGCTCTTTTTCGCACTATTTGCGTCACAAGGTACCCCGCAGAGAATTTTCCAATTTTCCCGCGCCCGTCCCCTTTAGCGTATCGGGAGCTAGGGAAATATCCGGGTATCGACATTTTAATTGCACTTATTTTTTACCTATATATATCATATTCAAACAATATACCAAAAGAAAATAGAATTGATAGCCAATCACATCTTCTGTCACATTTAAAATAACAGGCCCCCTCACCCTACAGGTTTTTCTCCAATCAGAGCCGGCCTTTTAGTGGTCTCTGACCTATAACTGTAACTGTAAACAAAGTCGCTGTACTTTAGATTTGATCCGTTTAATTCCTCCACAACCCTTTAGTACTGGGATACATTTCAGGAGATACAGTGCAAACGGAATAGATTTTTATTTAGTGTGCATTATACTTGGAACACTTTCATAATGGTTATCATTCATGTACTTGGAACACTTGCATATACTTGTTATCATGTATAAAGTTTGCTCGAATTTCCTCTATCTTAGACTCTCTTAGATGAAGTAATTTACTGACTGATTTCTTGAAGAAACGTCGAATGAGTAATCTCTTCCTCTGGATCATGAGGTTTGATACACCGTACACTGCTTTTTGGAAAACAAATTGGCCCAATTTCTGCACAATTCACTTGAATTGATAAATATTGGATTAAAACGATTTTAACTGTACGTTTCATGTATTTGAGATGAAATCAATACTATTCAAAAGCATTCTTAGATTTCAGTATACTTTAATATGAATAAAGGCAAAACCGAAAAATCTTTGTTTTTTATGCCCCTGGAATAAAAGATTCGGGAGCATATAGTTTTTGGCCTGTCCGTCTGTCTGTTTGTCTGTCTGTTTTCCGAAAAACTTTAACATTGGGCATAACTTTTGAATGGAAGCTGGTGATAGAGGTTTCATATTTCACATGTGTATTCCTTGTGACAATACCTTTCCATTGATACCAAAATTTTGACCTCGTGACCATAACCTTGACCTTTGACGTACTTTTCAAAAACTTAAACATTGCGCATAACTTTTGATTGGTTAGTGATAGGGCTTTCATATTTTACACGTGTATTCCTTGTGACAAGATATTTCCATAGATACCAATATTACGCTGACCCTGACCTCTCACATACTTAACAGAAAATGGCGTTTATACTAACAAAGATGCCGCCGGGGGCATTCTCTTTTCACAAACACAGCCTGTCAGGCTTTATAATTTCTGGCATGCTAGCCATCAATAATGAAAGGTATGGTCGTTCAGTTTTAAATAAACTTAATTTATGAAATCATTTCATTCTTTTATTCTTTTTCTGCTGCGCATTAAAGTGGGATTTTACAATATGATTTTATTTTTGATGTTGCATAATTGAACTATACTAGTTGGGCATATGACTTAAAAAAAGTTATTGTTTTGAAATGTGACTATTTTTTCTTGTTTGTACTTTTAAAGGTTGTCTGAAAAAAAAAACTTCTCTGCATCCGGCAAAAATCTTTTTAGAAAGGTTGTGGGCTAAAATCCCGGTACTGGCACTATCAGTATTAAATAGCAGTATGTCAATTAGAGCGTGCATGGGTATCAGGTGAGCGTTGTGCCCCCTGGGGCTCTTGTTTCATTTGATTAAGTAATTGTTTCCCTACAGAATAAAGAATCCAATACGTCAGTGACCAATGGTTCAGTAAGCAGCCCAGAACAAGAGAAATATGTCGTAGAAAAAATACTCGACAACCGAGTCAAAAACGGAAAAACAGAGTATCTGATCAAGTGGAAGAACTATCATGAGTAAGTTTTACTGAATACTGTAAATAATAATGAATAAGTGTTGCTAAATACAATAAATAATTATGATGAGTATATAAGTATTGCGATATCATGAATTATGAATGAATATGAAGAAATATCACAAGTAAACTATTTTAATTGATCGTGTGTGAGAGTTTATACCCCTTATAAATACTACATGTTTAGGCCATGTAAAATAAAACCTATGTTTCTCAGACACCGCCGTGCGCTATAATTTGCCGCCGACGAGACGTTTTTATTGCAACTACAGAAAAAAATATCCGCCGTGTCTCATCCTCGATTAAAAACGAAATATCCATTTATTTCATTAAACGTATAATGTCCTGTAAAATCGTCTAAACAGTACCCAATAAATAAATACTTTAAAAAGTCCGTACCATTCACGGCGTGGTCCGTATTTACGTTACGGGTAAAGACTATTGTATAGCATATACTAACAATGTGCCGACACGTGTCGCGGACACTTGGACGGCCGGCTATTCGTGTGTTTAATACATCGAGTATTACATGTATTAAAACGTTCGTGTAGTTTTCTTTATTGATTTCTACAGCATATGTTAATGGGAGGGGGGGGGGGGGAGGGGGGGCAGCATAAGATTTTTTGCCTTACATGAATAATGGGGGGAGGGGGTTAGACAGGAGAGACGATTTTTTGCCTTACATGAATAATAAGAGTACTCTTGATGGAAACAAACAAAAACAAAAAATAGAATGAAAACCCTACCTACCTTGCCACTTTTTTAGACCCAATTATCTGAGAAACATAGAATTTATTTTACATGGCCTTATATGAGAAATTATTATAACCTAACCGAAATGATGCTGTATAATAACATTCAATGGTGAACTCTTTGCAAAAATTAGAAGGCTATCTTACGTTTTCATAAAAGTAAATAAAATTTCTATTTTCTCAACTTGTTTGTTAGGCATCAGATCTACACAGAGTTTGTATTCAACTTTCAAATCAAATTTGTCTTATTATGGGATTTGGGAATACTATTGAAAGCTTCCAGATAGCATAAATATGATATCATATAAATACATGTACATTTTGAAATGAATAAAATAGCTTTTCTTGTAAAGTACTGGTAAGTTTGGCGATGCTAATATTAGATATACATTATTCAACAGAGGCAGTACACAGAAGTAAGCTTCATATTTAAAGTTAAATGTTAAACCATGCTGTTGTCAACTAATCATTTTCTTTTATCATTATTTTGAGTGGTGAAATATCTGTATGTGTGTGCATTTCTGTTGTCTTTTAGAACTCTCTGCACTAATTATAAGATACTACTATGTTCTGAACACTTTTCATTGTCAGTCAGTCTGTCTGGGTGTCTGTCACAGAGTGAACTATGCTAACACACACTACATTGGTATTCTCCTTTCAAGCTAATTCACTCCAGTCTCTTTGACATTATCTTATCTTGAAGTCATGGAACTTTTGTACTTTTAAATAGCAGTTCTCTGTAAGGACCAAAATAATTTCAATAGCACGTGGAAACAGCATGTCTCCAATTTTGGAGATTTTTGGTGTGGAAGGTGTATATGATGTCCTGAGACAAAAATAAACTTTCTTTTTACAAATTAAGTTTTCCTTGCCATGGAAACCATGTTTGAAATTTTACGCATCAGGAGAATACTTGTAACATGGCATTTTCACAAGGCTCGTTTCCATGGTAACAGCTATTGTAGTCAACTGAAATTTCCTTAATTTTTCTCTTTATATCTTTAATAGTGTAAATATTACACAAGAAGTATGTTTTTGCCCGCTATTCTCTTTGTCAATATGCTCAAAATGTAGGCAAAAACCTGTTTTGAAGAGGCCCTTTTTAAGACCGAAAAAGCTCCTAATTTAACATGATTTTGCTTAAATTTAAGGGCTAATAATTAGAAATGTCAGGCTAACTTGATTTCTATTGCCAATTATCTTTAAAGTTTAATCCTCGATCTTTAAGAAAATGTTAAAATTTGAGTGGGACCTCTTCATAATTTTATTCAAAAGGGTATAAAAAATGGTTACCATGGTGACATTCTGTTCAGTACTATTACACATAGAGTAATTTACTGGTAAATTTTCAGCTGTCCGTTATATATTTTTAAGCATTTTTTTATCAGTGCATATAAAAGAGCATTATTGATTAAAAAAATCACCTTAAAAGTTTTCAAGGTCACAGGACCCAATGTCAAGGTCATCTTTAATGCAATTCACAAAATTTGGCAAAATTCTGCGATTTTTCAAAAATATGAGAGGCAGTTACTCATATATCATGCGGTATTGAGTAAAACACACACATACATAGTGATTTTGGATATATCCCCTATTTATTGACCAAAGTTGCAAAAAATCTCAAAGTCAATGACATCCTTGATTTTTAGCTAGTATTTCATACATACATATAAAAGAATGTGAGATAATCATGATTTTTGTCTGGGGCTTATTTTTTTAGGAGAAATGTTCTGAACTAAAAATTGTAATGTTTTTCCATCTATCTGTCCTAATTTTAGAAAGAAGTATTTTTGATACAAAAATATGGCAGTCAAGCCTAAATTTAGTAACAATAAATAACAACAAAAATGCAAATTTTATTGAAATTGGAACCTATATCTTGAATTGAACTTGAGCTTTGGAATTGCTCAAATAAAGAATAATTTCTTCTGTTGTCCCTACATAAAGCTTAAGCAATATAAGTTATTTAAACCATGCTATAAATCAATTTGAAAAGATATATTCATCATGTGTCAAATGAAAAGTTGCCATGGCAACCATTTTTGACCTCAAAATGTAGGAAAACAAAACAAGGTCCCACTTATTTTTTCCAGTGATTATATTTGTCACATGAAATCTATTTTGTTCTGACAACAGTGATGGTGTTATCAGCCTGACATTTTGTGTTATTTTTGCTTAAAAATGGTAAAAATTGGACAAAATTAGGCCTTGATTTTGACCTCATTTTATGGCAATTTTTGACTGATTTTGATTTGTTAGGATCCGGCTAATTGAAAGAAATGTCAAAAATTTATTATTTTTTCTAAAAATAGAGGTTTTAAAGATTATAAGTTGTTAATACCAATTAACTCTGACAATGGTTTCCTTGGCAACATAATAACCAAAGATGACTTATTTGACCATTTTTTTAGTGCTATAAATAGACAGACCTAGTTTCCATGGCAACCGGAATATTTATTTTCAAAAAATTGTTATTTTTGTATTCAGGGCATTATACATACCATTTACAGAGAAAATCATAAAAATCCATGACATGCTGTTTCCAAAATATTTTGGTCCTTACAGAGAATTGATATTAAGAATTTGATTTCTTTTCTTTTTCGTTTTCCATTTCCTTACATGCTAAATGATGAGATTCCTTGATCTTTCACACCAAATTACTTAATCGCTCAAAATTGGAAATATACACTGTAAATAATTCCCTTGATTGGATTTCGATTGTCTATTGTTTCCAAACAGACACTTTATCTCTTCCTAAATGTTTATAGTGTGACATATTTGTGTTGCAGCGTATTATTTTTATTAATTTTTTTTTTGGCAGTGTTGTGTTTGAAATGACCGTACTGATTCTGAGTGACATGTTTTCTCTTTGATATACCGTATTTACTAAATATATTTCTCTACAATCTTCATTAAGTTATCCAAATTATATTGATCAATATGTACAAGGGGACAACAGACAAACGTACGTTTTTCAGACGAGGAATTTCTTCACATCAATACGTGAAAAGTCAAGAAAATTCTTTTTTAAGGTGATCCGAAATGTATGGAAAGAAATTATGAATTATTTATGATTCATATGATTATTTATTAAAGATATTCTACCAGGTCTTTTCAGAAAATGGATTTTTTTTCCCCAGTTGAGATAGTATCTGACGTAAAACCATTATGACCTAATGAAATTTGTATGGTAACATCAATATCATATGATCATTTCCCAGAGTTTTAGAACCGTTTCCATAGATTTTGATGACGTCCCACTTATGTCAGATATCTTCCCAAAAGGGACAAAACTCTGGTTATCAAAAAATACTAAATGTCGTGCACTGAAATGTTCCTTACCATGATTCTTGTTTGTATATTTAAGGTCGGAGAATACTTGGGAACCGGAAGAAAACATTGAGGCTGTAGAACTACTGGCCAGATATAAAAAGAAGGTTCATAGTGCTACCAAGGCAGAAAGATTCTCTAAATTAAAGAAAAAACTGGAGGTCTGTGCAGAAAAAATCTTTGTAGTACTTCATTGTGTGCTATACTGCATAGATACTTTAGCTAAGTATTGTAAGCTTTTAGCTGGCGTGATGCTAGGTCAAAAATAAATCTAACACCATGTACGTCGCTTAGAATTTGCTTCCTGGTTAATATTAATCAAAGTTCTAGGTGGATTATGGGATATTATCACTTTTTCATCATAATGTACATAAGAAAATCATTTTCAGACGGCAAGTAATTGAATTGTAATTGATTATTAAATCATATAACATCTTATTTCTCTTGTTAGGATACTTCCTTTCAGGAAGTCTCCTACTGTTACCGTAACAGTTGAGATATTGCCGCTTTACAACATATCCATACACCTCAAAATATAGTGCTTTTTCTAATTTAGAAATTTGCTGTCTGACACATGCAAGATCAATATTATCCTCCTTCTTGAAAAAAGTTTCAATTTCATATAAAGTAAATGCATCACAAAAAATCAACTATGTAGTTCTTGCTTTAACTCCTTGCTGGTGGCGTAATAATATATTACTTCTTAATTTTATACAATGTAAGAGTTGTCTTCCCTATGTGCATGGTGCGATGAGAAACAAAAGCATGATCTTGTTGAAAGAAATAGGAAATTCTGGATATTAAAATGAGAATTTTTGGAAATTAAAAGTTATAATAAACTTAAAGTTACGCTGGAACTACATGTACCAGCTCTTTTATCAAATATACATGTATTGTAGATTGTAAGTAATTTTAAACATGCATGCATGGTCTTAACGTCTTTCTAGTTTCCAAGTGGGTTAACTTTAAAACACTGCTCCTGGTTTAAGTCGTCAGAATAAAATGTTATTTAAAGTATACCACTTACAGTAAATATAAACAGTTTTTGCTGTTTATAGAACACATTGAGCTCATAGAAATGAAAATTATTAGCTTCACATGCATGTGCATCCTAGGTTATGTATAAAAAAATCATCATCGATTTATCATTACATAAACAATAAAATTATTCAACATTCATCTGCTGACTATAGATTTTGAATAGAAGTATCGTTCAGGACCTTCAGTCCTTTGATTTTAACTCCAGCAAATAAAGTCTAGAAGTCCAGATAGAGAAGAGAAGAAGGAAAAATCCCCCACCCCCACAACAGAGAAATCCCCTGCTGCTGAGCCGAAGTTACACCCTAGTTCTCATCCTGAGAAGTTTGTAGTTGAGAGGGTACTAGAGGAACGAGAGAAAGACGGAAGAAAAGAATACTTCCTGAAATGGAGAGGGTATCCACAGTAAGTGATTGATATATATCTTGCTTTAGTGACAATGTATATTAGTTGACCAATGATTTTCATCCATACAGTGTTATTATAAGACTCTTTCATGTTCTTCTATGAAAGATACATTGGTTCCTCCTAAGGGGTCTCAAAATCATGTTAAACCCAAGGCTTGCCGAAGAACATGAAAGAGTATTTTTCTCTCATATCTAAGGGTCAAAACAAAATTGAAAGAAAAGGGACGAAATTCAAAAACTGTCAAGTTGATCTAATCGCGAAAATTTTGCGATATTCGAATTCAGCGCCCGAAAATGGTTTAATCTATAAGAATAAACTACGAATATTAGGCTTTTCAAAATAAAACGCAAGAGTACATTGAAAAATGATCTTAAAATCAATATTTTATTGTGACGTCGCTGCTGATGTCACAATGGCGTAAACAATCGAAACAATAGCGTCACGTGATACATGTATGTGATACAGCTGTCACGTGATATGTGATACAGAAGTTTCTCTCATACCCGTGTATGTGTTACAGAGTAGGCCCATGAAATACAGCTATGTGAGCTACTTCTGTATCACATATCACGTGACAGATGTATCATTTAATTTCCTTTGTTGTTATTAAGAAACGACGATTCTGATTGGCCGAGAAATTTTGTTGATACCTGTGTCAACACAAAACGGAAGTACGCGCTTAGCAACGTCATAAGCAACGTCGTTAGCAACACGATTTCAAAGCTGCAAATAAACGTTGAAAAGCGACGAAATGAAATGATAAGTAATCAATGTAATGTTTTTTTGGTTGATCGAGGTATCAACACCAAAAATTGAGGGAAAACTTGTGCATCTTGCGCTACGTGCACGATGCAGTTTTCCCCTCAATTTTTGGTGTTGATACCTCGATCAACCAAAAAAATATTACAATGATTCCTTAAATCACATATCACGTGACGCTATTATTTCGATTGTTTACGCTATTGTGAAGTCATGATTTCAGCCCGCAAAACAAACAAGCTAGCGGCGACGTCGCCATAAAACTTCGATTTTAAGATCGTTTTTCAATGTTCTCTTGCGTTTTATTTTGAAAAGCCTAATTTTCGTAGTTTATTCTTATAGAATAAACCATTTTCGAGGACTTTGAATTCGAATATCGCAAAAATTTTGCGATTAGATCAACTTGAATTTTTTTTCAAATTTTGTCCCTTTTCTTTCAGTTTTGTTTTGACCCTTAGATATGAGAGAAAAATACTCTTTCATGGGATTCTATGAAAGATTCATCGGTTCCACACTCGAAGTCTCAAAATGTTGCAAAACCCTCGGCAAGCCTCGGGTTTTACATGATTTTGAGACCCCTCGGGTGGAACCGATGTATCTTTCATAGAAGACCATGAAAGAGTCTTATAAGCTCACATAGCTGTATTTCATGGGCCTACTCTGTAACACATACACGGGTATGAGAGAAAATGGTAGAATTAAAATGCAATAAGATTTTAAAAAGGTGAATTCTAAAGTGGATAGTGAAACTTGATCCCGATCTTGTGAATTTTTGAGGTAATTTATGACATTGAAATAATTTTATATGTTTGACCAAGGCTTGAAGCTTGTTTATCTGAGGTATAAATGTTGTGATGCCAATGAGTGTAGTACGCCATTCCCCACAATCAGGAGGGCCAATGAAGCACAAGTAGTGAAATTAAAGTGGTGAGGGATCGAATTGAAGACGGTCTCAGTCCCATTCATAGTGAGGCAATAAAGCTTTCAAGTTCTTACTTGTACGTATATATATTAGTATTACTGACCATAGACAGCACAAAAAAGGTACAAGCGGCTACGATGCTAAACGTGTTTAAACCCAGCGGAAGGGTCTGAATAGTGAGTGTGGTTGTTTTCACCCCTTTTGTGCTTTCTATATTACCAACCATAGATATTCTTTATTTAGCTCAGATAATACATGGGAGCCGGCAGAAAATGTGGATTGTCCAGATCTCATCAGGATATTCTACAGTGAAAAGAAAAGAAAGGAAAAGTCTGAGGGGAAGGTAAAAATTTATCTCTGGCTACTAATGTACATGTATATGTATATGTGTACCTATTGTATTTTAGTGCAAGTACTGCTGTTGAGAGTATGCTTAGTTCAAGACTATGCTAAATTGTTTATCAGTATGATAGATTTTAAGGGAAAATACATGTAAGTAAAGTGTACAAATTCATTTTTACATTATAATGTTAGTCACCCCATTTTTGCCCTGTTTCTGCCAAGATTTGGTTGAACTAAAATAAGAACATTTTAACGTAGCTTGCGGTTTTAGAACAAAATTGTTTACCTACCCTGAAAGTTTGCATATGAAAACTAGAAGATTCAAACCTTCACTCGTGAAAAAATGAATTCACTTCACCGCCGATTTAACATTTTATAGGCTTCCAAAAATGGCACATTTCATTGTATAAAATAGCAATTTACGTTACTTCCGTCTATTATCATGCTGACATGCTTTGCTTTCATAGAAATTTTTCTTTCTTATTTTGCGGTCAACTCCCTAAATTAAATCTTATTCATAAACGGCATATATTTCTGAATCGATTTATAAGAAAACATGAATATGTAAACAATTTTGTTTTCAAGTTATAAAAGTATGAAAATGCAAGAAAAGAGTGTAAACTCCGAATAAAAAATGACGTCGCGGTCATAACGTTAGGTATTTGCTTGACGACGTTATCTTTTTATACCACGAAGAAAAAATATCCTCTCGACAATTACAATAAAGTGCTGATTATACACCCGCAACAGAGCTGTGGGGGCATGCTGGATTCACCATTGTCGTCCGTCTGTCCGTCCGTCCGTCTTTCAGTCCTTAGACAAAAGTTTGCTATCGCAGCTCCTCCCAAACCAATCGATGAATTTCAGTGAAACTTTACACAATGACAGATAATGATATGTAGATGTGCATGAAGAAAGGGAATTGCTGTCGAAAAAGTAACACCTGAGTTATGGCCTTGGACTAAGATTTTTCATGGAAGTTATCAATGACAAACCTTGTCATCACAACTCATTCCGAACCAATAGATGAATTAGTGAAACTTTACACAATGACAGATCATGATATGTAGATGTGCATGAAGAAAGGGAAAAGCTACACCTGAGTTATGGCTTAATTGATCTGATTCGATGAGGGAGGAGGATTCTTTTTTTTTTTTTTTTTTTGCTAGCAGGATTATGATTTTGTGATTATTAGCATATAATACACTTTTTGGGACGAGGGAGAGGGGGCTAGTACGGATTAATGTATATATGTTGCAGGAAAGATTTCACGTAATTCCTAAAATTTATAAGATTTCTTGTGTATATAACTCCTGTATCTGGCCATGTATTTCATGTAATTCAAGAATATTTACACTTATTTCCCAACCTGATCGAGTTCCATCTAATTTTGACTTATGAAATCAGGCCATAGTAATCAAATATTTTGTTTTACGTCTCGAACTTTTTATAAAAGGACCCTCCTACCAGGCATGTGTTTTCGACCCTCCTGCCGGGCATGACAACACAAACACATGATCAATATGAAGGAAGAAAGATATTGTTTGGCATAAGTCAGAACCAAAGGTCTTGCCAACTTATCAACACATGAAGCTTTGACCTGTAAAGAAGTAGACATGTCATATATAATCCAAAACGAAATTTGACGCAAAAAAATAAATATAATAAAAAGTACTTTATTAAGGCTTTATGAAAAAAAAATCAATTTGTACGTACTGAGATGCATAAATACTCGATTTCAACACAAATCAGGTCGGATTGATAAAAAAATAAATTAAAAAAAAATCAAAATGCATTGCACTGGTTCAAATTTAAACCCAATTCGAATTTTTATTTTCATAAAGTGCATTTTTTTAGCTCACCTGAGCGAAGCCGTCAACGCCGTCCAATATGTGGCTTTGAAAAATATTATACTAGTACGTTAAAAACGTGATAATTCAGGTTTTTTTAATTCCTGGATGACAGAGGCCCTGACAATTTCTATACAAGAAGCACAGGATAGAAATAAAAACTACGCTCACTATTAAAAAAAAATGTCGGATCGGCCTAATTCGACCAAAGAGCTACAATGTAATGCACATCACTTTTATCAAAAAAAGAAGAAAAAAACAAAAAAAATTATATATATAGAAAGCCCAATGAGGTATATAGTGACAACGACAGGATTTATAATCAAATTTTCAAAGCTCTTGTGCTTCACAGAGACTGATCCTTGCTATTATTTCAATCAAAGTTTTATATCAGTGTGAGTGCTTGTACGTGGGGGGGGGGGGGGGGGGGGGGGGCTGAATTTAGCCAATCATGTAAAAAAAACTGAAAAGCGCCAGATTGTACAGAATTATAAAGTTAAAAAAAATACGATACATGAATAAAAATTATTATTTCTTTCTGTTTTAATCATTGACATATATTGTACAGGCCGATTAACACTCTTGTCCGTGGCATGTATTTCACTTATTGTAAGATTTTATTTAATAATAAGTCTTCAGCGTATGTCTACTAATTTTCAGCTAATGATAGTTTCGTTTATGTTATAATTTAGTGCGGTTCTTTCCGATATACAATGAATAGAAAGTTTCTTTCAATTTGGCGGCAAAGTAGTGCAGACAACGTCGCGTAGTACGCGTTGTGACGTTACAAATGAAATGTGCACCACTATTCCTTTGAACCACGAAACTTGCGTACTTAAAGTCCAATGACGACACAATCCCGCGAGCTACGTTAAGTACAGTATCTAAATGGCTTTAATACATGACTACATTGCAAGTATTCTTGGTTATGTTGAAACTATATATGTTCTTGATGAATTCATTTAAGGAATAGGTGTATATAGATTGAATTGATATGCATACAGTGAATAATCACCATACAGAGTGTTGTATTTGATTACAGAATTCCAGCAAATCAGCCAGTAAGGCAGGAATAGAAAGTGAAGAACCTGACCTCACACCAGAGAGAATTCTGGGATTGCGTCTATATGAAGGCAGAAAGGAATACTACGTCAAATGGAAAAACTTCCCTGAGTATGTATTAAAGGTCTTACATGTACCGAATGTAAATTTTAAAAATCAGTGCCCAGTTTCACAAAATTTCTTACGAAAAGATTCAGGAATTTTCGTAACTTTTATCATCAAATAAAAACTTAAATTGTTTTTCAATTTAGATTATATTGTGCTTTCTAATATAATTTCTTAATACTAAATATAAATTCAGAGAAAAAACATCGTGATTTTTAGTTTATAAGAAGTAGTAAGCGATCAAAAGTTACGAAAATTCCCTAAAATTTTTCTTCAGTATTTTTGTGAAACAAGCTGCTGGGCCCAATTTCACAAAAGTTCTTACGAAAAATTTCAGGAAATTTTGCAACTTTTATCATTGAATAAAAAGTTTTAAAACATTTTAATTTAGATTAAATTATGTTTTCTAATATCATTTCTATATACTTGTATGAAATGTAAAATAAGAAACAAGAGTGTGCAGATCTAAGTTGATCAAAAGAACTAAGGTATCAAAAGATATGAAAATTCTTGAAATTATTTATTTAATATTTACCTATCAATCATGTGAGGATCTAGAGTTTTTTCTCCAAGGTTTCAAACTTGGCCATATGGTATCTAGCCTATGATTTTGAGAAAAATTGTTCACAGAAATACAATGTATTGTTTTCAAATTGAATGCAAGGTCATTTGAAAAATTGCAGCTTTATCTTTAGAAATTTTTCAATAAAATCTTTGAGACATTGCCAACCACTTGATCTATGCCATTTTAATTATTTGAGAAATAATTGAAAGGCATATGAATAAAAAAGAAAAAATAAAATGTTAAAAATAGAAAATAATTGTTGCTCTATATGAATACAATTGTAATCTAAATGTAGAAGAAGTGAATTTTCTATATTGGTGATCTTGTTTTATTTTGAAGGTCTGATAACACATGGGAGATTGCTGACACGTTGGATTGTCCTGACCTTGTAGCTAAATTCATCAAGGACATGATTAGCGATAATAACAATATACTTCAGAAAGTTCTACAAATAAACAACTCGGTCAAAAAGTCAAATGCCGTGCAGAAAACCTCAAGCCTGGGGTCACCTGATAAACTAGACTTAAGTGCCTAAGAATCCTTTCTCACTTCTAAAGGGAAGCATTGGAGATTTGTCCGTAAAATCAAAACTCGGAATGAGATCGCCTACGGGGTCAAAGACGAATCTGTTTGGGCGGCAAAAAAGTGACAGTGACACTGAAGGTTCTTATGTGACATTGAAAAAACGGAAAGAATTATTGAAGAAGAAAAAGTTGTCTGGAAAGTCAAGCAGCAATACGGTGAGGATTGTTTGATTATAATTCTTTCAGTACATAGGATTTTATCGTATTGGGTCATAGACTTTGACATTTACATGTTCATGTGTTAATTGGTTTTTAATGTAAAAAACATATACATGTAAATCAATGCTGATTGCTTTAATAATTTGATAATTGTTTTATTCATTGTAAGCTCTGTTGAGTTGTACATGGATTTGCAGAATATTTTTGAAACAGTTTAAAGACTGGAAAACTTCTAAGAATTGTGTTTATTTGTAGACAATTTAAAAAAAAATACATGAAGTGGGAAAATACATTTTCTTTCAAACTTCAATATTGTTGAGTAGTGCAGAGCTATAACTATTAATTCATTCATCAAGAAAAAGCATACATGTATTCTAACTTTCTCAGACCGTCCATTTTGTGTAGAGTGTCATTTATGATTTACCTATCTCTATGTAATGATTCTGCAACAATGAGAAATTGCATCTCTTTCTTTGTATCCATAGACTTCATATCATAAATGCAGCTTTTATATTATATCGATTAGATTGAGGACTCAGAGGAGGAGGGTGTGTCAGCTCCGGCCGGGGCGTCGACCTCTGACGACGAGGAAGACGAACAGAAATGGGTGGACAAGTTTGACCACATACTGGACATGAGGACCAAGGGTGGACTTAAGGAGTACTTTGTTAAGTGGCCAGATAAGCCAGGGTAATTATTACATCACTCAATTTCTATTTCAAAGCATTAGAATATTTTACGGATGTATCATGATACTTTGTTAAATGGCAAAGCAATCTGTCTAATTTTTGGCCGGATTGCAAAGCAATTCCGGTCTATATATTGACGATGTCCGTCTGTCCGTCTGTCCGTCTGCCGTCAACATTTTGGTTAAAGTTTCTGGTTGAGGCAAAATCTAAGGAACTATATGCAGTAGAAACTTTATATTATACATGAAGGTTGCCCATGATGAGACCTTTCAATTTATGCCGTAACATTTGACCTAGTGACCTTGACCTTGGACTTTGACCTAGGTAAAGATTTTGGTTAAAGTTCCTGGTTTAAGCAAAATCTATGGAACTGTATGCATTAGAAACTTTATATTATACATGAAGGTTGCCCATGACGAGATCTTTCAATTTATGCCGTAACATTTGACCTAGTGACCTTGACCTTGGAATTTGACCTAGTTAAAGATTTTGGTTAAAGTTCCTGGTTTAAGCAAAATCTAAGGAACTGTATGCAGTAGAAACCTTATATTATACATATAGGTTGCCCATTACAAGACCTTTCAATTTATGCCATAACATTGGACCTAGTGACCTTGACCTTGGACTTTGACCTAGTTAAAGATTTTGGTTAAAGTTTCTGGTTTAAGCAAAATCTAAGGAACTGTATGCAGTAGAAACCTTATATTATACATTTAGGTTGCCCATGATGAGACCTTTCAATTTATGCTATAACATTGGACCTAGCGACCTTGACCTTGGACTTTGACCTAGTTAAAGATTTTGGTTAAAGTTTCTGGTTTAAGCAAAATCTAAGGAACTGTATGCAGTAGAAACTTTATATTATACATTTAGGTTGCCCATGATGAGACCATTCAATTTATGCCGTAACATTTGACCCAGTGACCTTGACCTTGACCTTGAACTTTGACCTAGTTAAAGATTTTGGTTAAAGTTCTTGGTTTAAGCAAAATCTAAGGAACTGTATGCAGTAGAAACCTTATATTATACATTTAGGTTGCCCATGACGAGACCTTTCAATTTATGCCATAACATTGGACCTAGTGACCTTGACCTTGGACTTTGACCTAGTTAAAGACTTTGGTTAAAGTTCCTGGTTTAAGCAAAATCTAAGGAATTGTATGCAGTAGAAACTTTATATTATACATGTAGGTTGCCTCTGACAAGACCTCTCAATGTATGCTGTAATATTTGACTTAGTGACCTTGACCCAGTTGGTAACAAAAACTTACTTTGCAATCCGGCCATACCGTCTTTAGCGGTGTTTTATTGTTAAGGATTTTGCAGTCTATGTTGCATTTAACTCAAGGGTTAAAAATAGGGATCACTTTAGCTGACATCAATTTGTGTGGTAGTCACACATGCATTGTACTTCCATAAAACTTCAAGGGATGGTCAAGCATGATGAGACTCAACACCCAATGAGGATTAAGGTCACTTTCAAGGTCAAGGTCAAACATTCCACAGATGATATACATGTACCTGTTATTGAACAGTCTAGTTGTGAAATACACCAATGGCAAAACCTTGAATACATGTATAGAACAAATCATTATACAGTCTCACTTTTTGATATTAACCTATTATTACATGCAAAAATGTCAAAAATGTCCTATGCATATGTTGATAGGCAAATTGATCTTTGACCTTACCATTTTTTGCTTACCATGGTTAATTTTACATGTAAATTTAAACAAACAGAAGGCAATGAAATGAATATTTGATGTATATTTGCAAAAGCTATACTATTTCATTAAGGGGACAAATTAAATGTAATTTCATTTTTAGTGGTAAGGAGAGATATTCATGGGAAAGAGTAGAGAAGTTACGATGTCCTAAATACCTCGCTTCCCAGGAGAAAAGACTTCTGGATCCTAATAGAGTGTACGCTGTAGAGAAAATCTTAGACAACAGAACCAAGAATGGAAAAACGGAGTATCTTGTCAAATGGCTTCAATTTCCTTCGTAAGTCAATCTTTTAAAAGCTTGTATATTCATATTCATGTATAAATTGTTAATCTGAGATATTTAAATGGATGCCACTTTAGATAGAATAATACAGGAATTTAAGAATTAGCTCACTAAGTTCGACTTATTGAGTACATGATCAGCAATCAATTTTTCAAAAGTCTTATTTCCCTTTCTCTTTCAATCTTCACAGACGTTTGTGTCGTCTACTTTTAATGACCAAGCTACCTTTAATGTTTGTATTTATGACTCCATAGGAGGAAAGTATCAATTTTCCGTCCTCCAATCTCCTTATCATAAATTTGGTTTTTGTTTATTAAGTTTTGAAATTAATTTGTGGTTTGACTTATTGAAGTAAATTTTCAATGTAAAATGACGTATGGGACATAAAAAATAGTTTGACTTAACGAAAAGTTTGAGTTATCGGAATTCGAGTTGTCAGGAGTAAAACTGCATAGGAATCAATGGAAGAGAATTGGCACTTTTAAATACAGTTTGAGTTAAGCAGAAATTCTAGTTAACTGAGTTAGAGTAAACGAGAGTCATCTGTACATGTATAATGCAGACCTGCCTACTTTTACGATTGTTATGTAATTTTTATGATTTTCCACATTTTTAAATTAAACCCTACACTTTTGCTTTTCCATTTTATGCCTAAAACTTAGCACTTTTTGAGCTTTTGATTTTTTGAGCGCTTGATTGAACAAATGTCTTCCATATCATATAGGAAAGTGCATGAAATCTCTAAAGTTGTGACAGTTTTTGAAGAAGACAAAATATGATATTTTTTCTTGAAATTGCATAAGTGGTTTACATTGTATATTACACTTTTTTAGTCTCCAAAATTACACTTTCATGAACAAAATATTACACTTATGATGAGAAATACATGTAGGTAGGCATATCTGGTAATGTTCTAATCAGGCATTTTCAATTCTTCCAATAATTCTGAAACTATTCATATGAGTTGCATTATTATTATACACGGATGTATTTGAATATCATACACAATGAACAGTCATATGCTTTATAAAATTTATGACTTTAGGAGTTACAACTCGTGGGAACCGAAGGAAAATCTGAATTGTGACACGTTGATAAATATGTATGAGAAGGACAGGGCCAGTAAAGAGAAAGAAAGGCAGCATATTACATCCAAGTATGTACATCACAATCCTCTACTGATTCGTATTATTTAATTATTGTACAAGTATGTGTACAAGTAGATACATGTACATATAGCTCTGACATAGAAATGACGAACAAATTCTGTATTTGCAAAAAGAGAAAGTATTCATAGCACAAACTATACCATTCATATACGTATGTTTTGAATTGATATAGAAGTGCATGTACATGTATTTTATATGTACTGTATAAGTATACATGTAATCATTCGCTGGTACTTTCCTTTCGCAGTTTTATAAAAGTAAACTTTTTTGCTTGGACAATGATTCACAGATCCGTTCCTTATGATATTGAATTGTACATTTGTCGGCACGGTGGTCTAGTGGTTAGGGCGTCGGGCCAGTGACTGAAAGGTTGCTGGTTCGAGCCTCGCTATTACCATGGGTCAGCCGACATAAGTTCATACACAGCACATGATTCTACCATGACTACGTACATGTATACAGTAACAAGTTTTCATTAAAAGGATCTCAAAAGATTATCTTTTTTTTATAATCAAAATAAATTTAAGATCTTAAAGAGAATATTTGATGAATCGGCAGTATTTCAATGTATCTATAACTTGTTTTCAGTGCTCAGTTTAAAGTTGGAGATTTTATTGAAGTCAAATGGGAAGTGCAAAATAAGAAACAGAAAGTAGAAAAAACTTATGTAGGGCAAGTAAGTATAAAATAAAAAGAGATGGTAAATGTGAATAATTGTACCACAAGAGAATTTCGTTAGTCTTTACTCTTTACTTAATCGAAAATATTCTTTATTATGAAATGAATGTTTAGAGTGAAACTTTAATTGATAGATATTGTACATGTATGTATACTTATTGAAGTATAGGTCCACGCAAGAATCAGGCAGGGGTGATACATCAAAATTTTCTGCAAAACTTTTTATTACTTTTTAGAGACATATATGTGGTACAAATCATACATATGGTATTCATTTCTCAAGGTAGTGAGATATTCACCTCATAATTTATAAAGGATTATGAAGGGAAAAAGTGTCTGGAAAAATTTCTCTATATAACTCAACCAAATTTTCTACCCCTATAACTTTCTGCACCATCCAAGTATGGGGAAAATTCCTTCAGAACATTCAAATGGACACTGATCTGAACACATTTCAAGAGGAAAAAGTTCTGCAAAAATTTTAAGGTTTTTCAACTGCCTGATCCTTACGTGGACCTGTACTTAAGTGCACGTACAACCAAATTTTAGTGGAAGTGTGAAGTGTATAGTTTCTGTCAGTATCATTTCATTATACTGATTTTTCTGTAACTTTATTTTCGCAGATTGCTGAAGAGCTGGAAGGGGAACTTGATGTCAATTTCCTAAAGAACACAGATGATGACCACATAAAAGTTTGGCCGTTGTCCGAGGACAGGTCAATGGTCACTTATGACCAGATTGTGAGAAAGCTACCTTCGCCAGAGTTAAAGCCATACGGGAGAACATACGCCCTGTATTTTCCTTGAACTTCTCTTTATTTTGATGTTGAAAACTTATCTCATTTGTTCATGATAAGTTTTGTTATCAATTATTTTGAAAAAAAAGATGTTAATGCATCTGTCATCCTTCAACATTTTTGACAATTTGAGCGACTGTGACTTTTTTTTCAAAACTATGTTTAGAATTGTCTCTGAATCATTTTTTTCCTTTCTATTACTTTGGATTGGTCTCATACAAATTTTATAACTAAATTTTGATATTTTATTTATACAAATTAAGTCATTTCAGCCGGTTGAATGAACTGTATTGTCTTTAGTCATTTTGTCTTTTACTCAAATGTAGGAGATCACAGTAGTTGATACTTAAATTATGTTAGGTAGACCGTAATATTTCTCATGTCTATGTTGAAGGTCTTATTTGAATTTACAGTTATATCTCAAAACTTGGGCAGATTGAAAAATCAAGCTGCACTTAACTACATGTATCTTTTTTTTCAAATGACCCTCAAGAAATTAAACATAGGTCTAGGATTTGCATCTTTTCATCTTCAAAAGAGTATTATGTACAAATTTCAAAACCTTTGTATTTATGTTTTCAAAACAAATTACAAAGTCAGACATGTTCTTGTAGACTGGTTATCTTTACAAACTACACATGTATGATAGGCTACAGGCGTGTTTCAATTGACCATGTTTAATTTGATGATTATCTCTGTAATCTGGAAAATATGAAAATCAGTCAAATTTCATTTTGAATAAGCTGTGCTTTACTTAATGTAGCACTACATATGATACATACATGTGCGTTCTCTCTTATACTTCTCTGTAAAATGCTGGACATTCTGATTCTCTTTCCACATACTGTCAGATCTCCACTAGTAATGAACTCTGATAAAGTGAAATACCTGTATAGTCTATATTGAATGAAATTTACATGTAGTTATATTTCCCTCCCTATTTAACTTAACAAATGTTCTTCTCTGATGTTGACTTTACCTGTATCAAAACATCACTTGCATTAAACAACTCCTGCTTTTCGAAATACAGAGTTACTTCCCATTTGTTTAGGTATGTGACGTCAACATATTGTGACATCATCAAATATTATGGAAACCAGTGTAAAATTCAGGGAAACAGTGTCACAAATGTGATGTTTTCAATGAAATTTAATGAGGTCACAATGCTTTTTCGTCAGATACCTGCACAAATCGAACAAAGGCCTGCAAAATCAAAAAGCCAGAATTGAAGCAGGTACTCAAGGTCGTCTACCAAATTAGGGTTTTTGACCCGATTCTTGAAACAATAAGGCCTTTAACAGATCTTATTTGTCAATATGATTTTGAATGCTGCAAAAAATTACATCCAAGCCTTGACGTGTCCTTTTGATATTTCAAAAGTATACTAAGTGTAATGCATCATATGACACAGAAGAGCGGTATTGATCCATTTTGGACTCTTGTTGTTTTATGCGGACAGTTCTACAGCTTGCCATTTCTTAGGACATTACTTTACCATTCTCTCATACTTTGTACAGTTGGGTGGTTGGGGCATGCAGTATGATATCTTCATTTTATTTCTTTTCCTTTAATTTTGCTTTGTTTAATGATACTTTGTATGATACTTTACCATGACGTTACGGTTTGTGTACAAATTTTAGTGGAGTTAATTATGCTGTCATGAATGGGTTATTTCAAGGTCATGCTGATATCTATATTTTAAATGAAGTGAGGTGTATGTGCTTATCTTGATATTACTAGTACAAATTATGGAAGATTTTTTTCTCCAGTTTGACTGTTTTTCTAAAATATCATTGACTATTTTTCTAAAATTTCATTGCACTAAAATAAGTACATTTTTAGTATTTTACCAGACAAATTAATGTATAAAGCAGAGGAATGTTATATTAACTTTTCTCTCTGCTATACATGTATTTATATTGATGTTAAGTAAAAACTGTTTGATGACTATAATTTAGCAATATTTTCTCTATTCAATATTAATCTCATAGATGCTAGTAATGCAGAGAAAATTGGATAACTTTCTGTTGTTTCTGTTCCATTGTATCGAGCCTCCATTGCTTGTTTTATGCCTTCCTATTGAAGATCGGAGAGCAACTTGGTTTTGTCTGTATTTCCTGTCTGTTTGTCTGTCTGAAACTAAGTCTGCAGGTAGCTTTAAATAGTTAGTAATTAGGGAATAACTAGCATCTGACGTATTGTTTGCGGATGGTAAATGCTGATTTTGCAGTTGCAAACTGAAAAACGGATGTTTGCACCGTAAAATCAGCATTTACCGTCCGCAAACATAACGTCAGTATCTAGTTATTCCCATTCTAATGCAATCTTTATTTTTGTGAATATAAGGCAAAGTCTGACGTTAGCAACGTCAAAGCCTAGTATGGTCTCGTTTTACTGTCGTAACTAAGGAGCAAACAACCTATGAAATTCGACGTTATAACGACATTGCATTAGAATTGAGTTTTCACATTTGACAAGGGCACTCCTTGTGATAGGACCTTTCTTTTGGTACCATGGTGTGACTTTGACTTTGCTTGGGGGTGTATGAAGCTTCGTATACACAATAGTTAGCTGCCGACATCACCATCATGTTTTACAAACACATCATGCATGGAGTTACAAATAGTGCAAATTATTATTTTTAACTCTTTAGGCAAAATATTTATATGATTAAAAATTAAAGTAATAATATACATGTAATTCTGTTTGAGCAATGTTTGGGCAGAGTAGACAAAGTTGCATTTTAGTAATAGAGGTCATAAATCCTAAACCATGATGTTACTTTTGTTGAATTTAGGAAAGTAGCAAAAGATAAAATGTCACAATTTATTACTCAACATTTTATTTAAATTGTTACAATTTGTTCGATTGTATTTTGGTGATTTATTTCCCAGTATTGACATATATTTGCAATCCCATCTTTTCTTTAGAAATTTCTTTAATATTCTATCATATTTGAACTTTCAGTAGTGTCATTTCCAATGTTTCTTTGAACAGAAATCATTGTATATTTGTAATAATATGTTGTTATTCTTTGCTTTGATCAGGAATTATGTTGTATACATTGAAATATAAATATACTTGTACCTCAGGTGTACATATTATTGTTACAAGCAATGCTTCAGTTTTTCATAGGAGAATTTTGGGAGTTACATATGTATTTGAAAGTCTTATGAAGTGTGATATTCTGTGAATATCATACTTGTATGTACCGGAATTTCAGGTGCCAATTTTGTCCTTCTTGAATTCAAAGTTCTGACAAATAGATTATACTACCAAAAAAAAGTAGATTACCTAACGCCATTTCATTTATAATTTGGAAAAAATGGTTATGCTAGCATATAAATATCTCTATTAGAAATCAGATAATTGGAGCATTCAAATTACTTGTTCCTTTCTATGTACTTGTATATGCATGTCATTTTTACTAAGGTAACTATATATTGTCCGTTTATGTACTTTAAGATCCTACATTTAATCTTGGATTTTGGGCATTCGCATGTAGTTTATGGTCTGTCTGTCTAAATAACTTTTTAATGTAGAAATGTAACGTTTGTCTTTAACTTAGTTTGACTTTTAAGTCTGAGAATAAGTAAAAATAAAGTTTTGGTATAGAGACGTTAGTGTTTCAAGGAACACTTCATATACTTAATTGAAATTCTATGCTTTCTTTGTTACAAAAAAAAACTATACAGATAGGGTGAAGGTCAAATTCCAATTTGCAGTAGACTTCACGTGTCCATCACGATATAATAAATTCATATCATAATTACTTAGAAATCGTAAAAGAACTCACACAAGATCTCATTAATATTTGCTTTTATAAGATTAATACAAATGTAAAGCATTGTGTCATAATAAGTAAATTATTATACTTACATCATGATGTTGAACTCTCATATTTTCGTGCATTGAATCATTTGGCCATTTACTAAAATACATACATGTATATTTTTCATTACATGTATTTCCCACTAAATTTTTCAAAAGTTTTACCAAGTTTTCATTTCATACTCTTCATATTGATTTTTAACCAGATGTCAGAAAACATTGTCTTTTAATACATATTTGAACGATAATTTACTTGATAAGAAATTTTGAGTTATGTCAAAGTTTTACTTAGAACGAAGAATCAGATCTTTCTGACAATATTTGTTATAAATGTACGTAATATTAAAATTGGTTGAAATATCAAGATTTTTAATTCTTTCAACATTTTCTTTTATAGAAAGAAATGGAAATGGAATGGACTGCCTTGTCATGTGCACAGTATTGTTAAGGTCATTGTTTATGCTGTGGGAAAAAAAAAGAATTTTCTTTCGAAAATTTTTAAGGCATCAATAGGCTGTTATTTGACATACATGTACATGTATATTGACTGCTTTGTAGTTATTTAGGAACAATTTACTCTTGATCTTTAAGGTCAAGAGGAATCAAATTTACAATGAAAAGGATCTTTAAGGTAGCTGGTACCTCTGGTCGTGAGAGCTTATATTCGCCTGAGAAGCATAGCGACACTTAGGGATCACTTTATAAAAACATTTCAAATAGACCCTAGATTGTAGGGATTTCTTTATTGTCTATAAATTCGAATGACCCCAACTTAAACATTACACCCTATGGAAAAATAAAAAAATTCACATTTCTTACATTGTAGAAACATTTTTAACCAAAATTATATGTGAAACCTGCATTAGCATTACCCAATGTGCAAGAATATGAAAAGGATATGGGGTATCTAAGCATAATTTTTTCCGATTTTGGACCAGAGGCACAAACTACCTTAAAGGAAGGTTGCAAACATAAGAAAACAAGGATTTATCCTTCGATAAATCCAGACCTTGAAAGAGGATTAAGTCCCAGTCATTGGTTTTTGCTTTACTCGAGAATGGAGAAGTTTTCAGGGTCATAAAAGTATCAGTTACACTTTGTGCTACCCAACTGTACATGTATGTGCAATATGGCTTTTCTATGATGATATTGTGAAATCACAAGTAATTGGAGAGATATGCAGTGATGGGGTGCCATGATGATTGTCATCAATATAAGAGAAACTGCTTTGTCTGTGATTTATTTACTTGAAATTTCTACTAGTTTATCAAAGACATTGGTGTACGGTCGTCAGCTGTCCTGGTGGACGGGACCTTGATACCTGTATAAGGACGTCCGTGTGGACTTTGGCTTCTCTACACATGAAAGAAAAGAATATATTATATAACGAGTCAGTATTACATCTAGTCAAGATGTTTATAGTATACAGAATAAAACACAACTGCTGTAGAAAATTGCTTTAAAAATCAAGTTTTGCTGATCATGTCATGAAAATGCGAGTGAGAGAGGTTCACTTCAGAGTTGTCAGTTATTATATTTTAGCTTACTTAAGCAATCGCATCCATCTGGTGCATTGTTCTGACGGTCCGGACCAGATGGCCCGCGAGGTCCAAGTTCTCCTTTTTGGCCCTTTGTGCCTTGCAGTCCAGCTCGGCCCGGGTCCCCTTTCTGACCTCGACCACCTATCGGTCCGGGTACACCACTATAGCCCTTCACACCACGTTCTCCTTTTGAACCCTGTTCAAGAGAAATTATAGAATTCTGAATATACTGAAAATAAGTTTGAACATGTCCAAATGTGAAAAATTTACGATGGATGGACGGACGGACGGGGGCCTATACAATCGGAGACACGATTTATATGATCCGCGCATCATACTACATCTGCAATACACTACTTTATATGAAGTAGGTGTGTTCATTTCTCGCACTAAGTCTAGCTTTGCAGTGACGGGACCCACAACTGATACAGACTAAACTTACTGTGGTACCGGGGTCTCCCTTTTCTCCTTTGACACCATTAGCTCCCGGTGGTCCCTGGTCTCCCGGGAGTCCTGGGTCGCCCTGTATTCCTCTTTCTCCCTGCTCTCCTTTGACTCCCGGGCGCCCGGGTAAGCCCTTTGGGCCTGTTATACCTTTTTTACCATTTTCTCCGGCCTCGCCCTTTAAGCCCGGGGATCCTTTTTCTCCTGGCAGACCTGATGTATTTAACACATATAAGACATATAAAGGTTCATTGGTATTCGCAACGGAAGGGCTTCACTTTCGTTTTCAAGTTATACAGGGATATTTTCGGCCCATTTTCTCATAGTCTCACCTCGCCTATTGGCGACAGAGGGATATTGAAGACTGATCTCAATAGAAAACAAAAATAAGATTCAAGACCGAGGATTCATTCTTGTATATGAATGAGGCGAAAATGATACAAGACTGTCACAGTTGTCACATAATATCCATTTTCAAAGACATAAACTTTACCTTGATTTCCTTTTATTCCCCTTTCTCCTTGTTCGCCTAAAATTGTAGAACCAGAATTTCAGATTTTGTGGAAAATTTTTCGAAATTTGTGTCGCAGTAAATTGGTGAGCACGATTAAAAATGATAGTTTGAGATAAATAAGACTTGGTCACTAATTACCGGAGGGACAAGTTTTGTTTTTGTTGATGCAATGTTGTTCCAAAATCTGTTCCTACAAAAGATGATAGAAAACCTCATCTGAATCCATATAATGTGTATCATAAAAGGAGACAAACAGGATGTAGAATATCTCTGAACACTCCACATATACATGTATACAATGTAAATTCACTTTTACTGTAATGTCAAAATATTTGTAAACCCTAGCTCTCAATAAACATATATGATTTCTTATGAAAAAGACAGAAATTTCTAGTTGCGTATGTAGATCTGATGAAAATGAGCTAAAATCTAAGTTTTAGAAAATATTTGAAGGATTCAGGTGTTTTGATGCTTAAATTACATGTAAAAACGAATTGGGAAATTGCTCCTCGGATTTTTTCTGTAAATAATTAGTTCAGTAATTGGCCTCCCAAAAACAAACAATTTGTATATTACTTGTAGCTTAAAGATGTCCGTCAGGAAAGTCTGCCTTTTCTGTCTTACGTGTCCATCTGTCTCTTGGTCACCCGAGTCCTTACCAGGGACGGTCAAATGACTCTTTGTCTAAAAGAAATAAACGTATAATACATGGGTATAGCGTAATGAAACGAAGACCTCCAATGTATACGGACTTGGACCCGTTTCTTTCGATCGTTTTTTTTTTTGGCCAATCGGCCTTTGAGAAGAACACGGAAACAACTGTTTCATCGTTACTCTTTTAAAGAAGCCTCTCAAAAAAAAAAAATCAATTTATGAAAGAATATGAATAATATATATAAAGGTCAAGTGGCCGAAAAATTTTATCGTGTCTTGTTTACCATGCTTTATTCAATTTACGTCCATCAGACTTGTTACCTGTAATTTCAGAATGCGCTGATTGAGTTGTTGGTCATCTTGTGTGAGGTCTCCAAGATTTCTGAACTGGTAAACAGTGACCAATACAAACACAGAGGTGTGGACAGTGGTCAGTAGAGCAAGGATGGTCAGCCAGGGGGAGGTACTGGCCTTTGACTTATGTTCCTCTTCCATAATTGCCTGTGTGACAGTTTGATTCCTTATCTCAATGACGACCCAGATATGAATATTATCAAGGCAATCTTGAAGTTGTTATACATTTATTAATATTCGTATCTATGCCCATATGTTTAATCGATGTTAGAATATGTAATACAAAAAGTGAAGAGGATCAGTCGGAAAAAATGCATTTACTATAGTAGTAGTCTTAAAATGTGTTTGGTGTTTTTGACGCCATGTTTCGTGTTCATTGTCCCTTTTACGTCTCTTGCGCTTATCTACTCTGTGATTTCGCATGGGGTGTTTCGGAGTTTTGCTGTTGGTTTCAACCGAATCTTGCTGGAGATCTCCTTTCTCTCCCTACACAGCCAATTGTGCCTCATATGAAATCCATGTGAATTTTACATGAATTTTACATGAACTTTACATTAAAGTTCACATGAAATTTATTTGAAACGAACAGGAACATAAAATTTACATTTTTTACGTGAAATTCATGTGAAAGCTCTGACATGAATTTCATGTAAGTTCAATTTTGCATGAAGGTCACATAGAAAAATTAATGTGAAATATTTTTCATATAAATCTTATGCGAATGTTACATGAATTTCACATGAACTTCAATCTGAAATTTACATGATGCACATTTCGTATGAATATTCTATGTGAGGCACAATTGGCTGTGTAATATTCTCGAAAATGACGTATCTGTAAAACTAGTTCCTTTTTTGTAGTGTTGTGTTTTGGTTCTTTCTGTAAGTTTGGTATATTTGTGGTTATGGTCTACGTTTTGAGTTCTCTTGTTGAGGATTTCTATGTTTTCTCATTTCTTTTGATGGGTCTTTCTGTGTTCCATGCTTTTCTTTTATTATGTTCTATGTTTTGAAGAACATGTATCTGTTTTTCGAGCTCTTTCTGTAACATTGATCGTGGTATCATGGTGTTATGGATGTTTCTGTCATTGTGTTCCGATGTTTATTTTTTTGTGTTTTGGGCTCTATTCGTGTTGTGTTCTATGCCATGTAGACTCTGTGGTTTGGGTTCTATTCGTGCTGTGTTCTATGCCGTGTAGACTCTGTGGTTTGGGTTCTATTCGTGTTGTGTTCTATGCCGTGTAGACTCTGTGGTTTGGGTTCTTTTCGTGTTGTGTTCTATGCCGTGTAGACTCTATGGTTTGAGTTCTTTTCGTGTTGTGTTCTATTCCATGTAGACTCTGTGGTTTGGGTTCTTTTCGTGATGTGTTCTATGCCGTGTAGACTCTGTGGTTTGGGTTCTTTTCGTGTTGTGTTTTATGCCGTGTAGACTCTGTGGTTTGGGTTCTTTTCGTGTTGTGTTTTATGCCGTGTAGACTCTGTGGTTTGGGTTCTTTTCGTGTTCTGTTCTATTCCATGTAGACTCTGTGGTATGGGTTCTTTTCGTGATGTGTTCTATGCCGTGTAGACTCTGTGGTTTGGGTTCTTTTCGTGTTGTGTTTTATGCCGTGTAGACTCTGTGGTTTGGGTTCTTTTCGTGTTGTGTTTTATGCCGTGTAGACTCTGTGGTTTGGGTTCTTTCCGCTTTGTGTTTATGCCGTGTAGACTCTGTGGTTTGGGTTCTTTTCGTTCTGTTTTCTATGCCGTGTAGACTCTGTGGTTTGGGCTCTTTTTGTGTTGTGTTCTATGCCGTGTAGACTCTGTGTTTGGGTTCTTTTCGTGCTGTGTTCTATTCCGTGTAGACTCTGTGATTTGGGTTCTTTTCGTGTTGTGTTCTATGCCGTATAGACTCTGTGGTTCTGGGTCTTTTCGTGTTGTGTTCTATGCCGTGTAGACTCAGTGGTTCTGGGTCTTTCCGCTTTGTGTTTATGCCGTGTGGACTCTGTGGTTTGGGTTCTTTTCGTGATGTATTCTATGCCGTGTAGACTCTGTGGTTTGGGTTCTTTTCGTGTTGTGTTTATGCGGTGTAGACTCTGTGGTTTGGGTTCTTTTCGTGTTGTATTCTATGCCGTGTAGACTCTGTGGTTTGGGCTCTTTTCGTGTTGTATTCTATGCCGTGTAGACTCTGTGGTTTGGGGTCCTTTCGTGCTGTGTTCTATTCCGTGTAGACTCTGTGGTTTGGGTTCTTTTCGTGTTGTGTTCTATGCCGTGTAGACTCTGTGACTTGGGTTCTTTTCGTGTTGTGTTCTATGCCGTGTAGACTCTGTGGTTTGGGCTCTTTTCGTGTTGTGTTCTATGCGGTGTAGACTCTGTGGTTTGGGTTCTTTTCGTGCTGTGTTCTATTCCGTGTAGACTCTGTGGTTCTGGGTCTTTCCGCTTTGTGTTTATGCCGTGTAGACTCTGTGGTTTGGGTCCATTTCATGTTGTGTTCTATGCCGTGTAGACTCTTTGGTTTGGGTTCTTTTCGTGTAGTGTTCTATGCCGTGTAGACTCTGTGGTTTGGGTTCTTTTCGTGTTATGTTCTATTCCGAGTAGACTCTGTGGTTCTGGGTCTTTCCGCTTTGTGTTTATGCCGTGTAGATTCTGTGGTTCTAGGTCTTTCCGCTTTGTGTTTATGCTTTGTTTAGACTGTTTATGTTTAGACTCTCGAGGGTTCGAGGGTTTTCTATGGCTGTGTTCTATGTAGTCTGTGTTTAATTTTGGTTGTGTTCTATATTCTGTGAAGTCTATGTTTACTTTTGGTCGTGTTCTTTGTGGTTTGGGGTTTTTCTATGGCTGTATTCTATGATCTGTGTGGTCTATGTTTATTTTTGGTTGTGTTTTATATTCTGTGTAGTCTATATTTATTTTTGGTTGTGTTCTTTGTATTGTTAGTTTTTGTTTCTATATTTCCGCGATGGTGTTCCATTTTTTGCTGACTTTTTGTTTTAGATTAATTATTCTGAAGAATTGCTATGTATTTTAGTCTTTCTATGCTTGATTTCTTCCTATGTTCTCTGAATTTTTGTCTTTCAGTAATTGTGATTTGTTTAAGAAGTAACAACTAGCAAACCGTGGTTTGTTATCCAGTAATTCCCCGAGTTGCAGGAACCAATCACATTATCACCGAACTGCTACTGTTTCTATTCTAATATTGTTCTGCAGACGACAATGGATGGAGCATAGCGAACTGGAAGTCTACACCAGGCGAGTTCTATAGTACATAAAGGGAGAAAATCTCAAGTCATATTAGCTAGAATGAGTAATTTCTGGAGGTTTTCGTCTTTCTGTGAGTATATCAACTTTGTTTTCAGTCTTTGTGAGATTTTGTTGCGTGTTCTGTATAATCTGTATAATCTCAAAGTTTTTTGGGTTTGGGTGAATTTTTTAATTTATTTGTAGCCTTCTCGAGGTTTTTTTTTTATTCTTCCGACTCTCCTTTACGAAAGCCGATTGGGTTCATTATTAACGGTAGTGGGGAAAATATTTTCTCGTAATTACGACATTTTTCTCGTAATTACGAGAAAGTTTCTCATTTATAAGTACGATTTTTTATTGTAATTACGAGAACAGTTTCTCCTTATAATGACTTTTTTTTCTCATAATTACGAGAAAGGTTATCGTTATTACGACTTTTTTTCTCGTAATTACGAGAAAATATTTGTCCCTCAACATTAATCGAAAACAACTGAGCTATTTCGTATCATGAATAGAAGAAATCTATCACCTATAATTTCTGAGCCATATGTGTGCGATTGTGTCACTGAGAACAAAAAAAGATAAAAATGATAATGTCCATGCACATCTGACCTCCTCTAGAAAAAGTTTGATAAAAGATACTTCATGCAATGGAAGATCTTGGCTTTTTGGTGTTTATTAATTCCTTTTTATTTGTAAATATAGCGGGTAAGTATTCATTTGAATACTCTTTATATTTTACTCTAAAAGTATATTTAAAAAAAAGTTGTGGCTTGAATAAATACTTGCGGAGATTTCGTTTATTAATTTTCTTTTAATATCATGTATAATCTTGTATTTCTACTTGTAAAAATACGTTTTGAAAAAAAAATTTAAAAAATCGCAATGTCTATTCACTTTTTGCAATACGAATAAGAATTTGAAGATTTCAATAATTATCGACAGTAAAATGTAATTGTTAATTTCCACATTTATTACTCAATTCTAATATTAAAGGCTTTGACATAAAGACATATGACGGGGCTATCCAGGTATCCCTAGATCCAACACGTGACACTGAGGTGTTTACTAGAGGATATACTATCTCCTATCAGGTAGGCGCAGGTGTAACACAATCAGCTGCATATTCAAAATAAAATATAGAACATTTAGTAAAACATGATTATTATTCTAATATATCCCACGTAATGTTGATTCCAATTATCTATAATATAAGGATTCATGTCATAAGTACAATGCATGAAGTACGACAGACAAACAACTTTATATTTAAGGATCAAGTCTTGTTTCGATCATTAAAAATAAAGCCTGTGTTTGTGAAACACGAATGCCCCCGGTGGCATCTTTGTTAGTATAAACACTATTTTCTGTTAAGTACATGTATGTGAGAGGTCAAGGTCAGAGTCACTGGGTTCAAAGGTCAAGGTCAGGAGGTAAAAAAAAAATTGGTATCAATGGAAAGGTCTTGTCACAAGGAATACACATGTGAAATATGAAAGCCCTATCACTTACCATTAAAAAGTTATGCTCAATGTTAAAGTTTTTTGAAAAGTAGGTCAAAGGTCAAGGTCACAAGGTCAAAACTTTTGGTATCAATGGAAAGGTCTTGTCACAAGGAATACACATGTGAAATATGAAAGCCCTATCACTTCCCATTCAAAAGCTATGTCCAATGTTAAAGTTTTTCGGACAAATAGACAGACATACAAACAGACGGACAGGCCAAAAACTATATGCCCCCGAATCTTTGATTCCGGGGGCATAAAAGTATTCGTGAACGGGTGGAAAACGACGACTAATAATATTGGGTGGATACAGGATATTTCTGTCCAAGGGAGAGGTGCTTCCAATACGACCAAAGGGGTCCAGCATTTGATTTGAAGGCTATTATACGCAAAATAGCAAAAAACAAAACAAAACAAAACAAAAAACAAACATCTTTAACAAATCCAAGCGGGTTCATACTAACCCAACCTCTCTTTCCTAGAAATGAAATGATTATAATAAACATGTATATTGATTAGAAATAAACGTGTATGGAAAAAGAACTATTTAAAAAACAAATACAATTGTATAACTCAGGTATTAGGAACGAATCATGTGTCAACGTCTAAAGTCCCTCCCCATACTCTGGAGTTCAACATAACCACGCCCTATATGGGGTCCTTGTACGTCATAAAGTTCTTCAACATGTCGGACCATTTACTGATAACAAAATACGCCAGATCCGGTGAGTACTAGTATTACTGTACAATTCTTACATATACTGATATAGTGGACTGTGGTCCTGAAGATGTACACTTTGGCAATTATTTTTGTCTCTTTCAACCTCTTTGTTCACTTCTAAATGAACCAGCAACGAATTCAAAAACGGTTCACGTCAGAGGCGATATCATATATAAAGAAAACGTTTGTTTTTGGAACTAAGCCCTTATATTTGGAGCTTTTTTTTCATGCAAAACAGATGAATTAGGATATCAATGCATTATAGATAGGCGATGATGGAATGTTGCTACAAAGAGAGTGAAAGCTTATATATGATACTGAAATTGAAATAGTCATGATTGTCGTAAAGTGCAATGTTCAATTGAACATTATTATTGCAATTCAAAAAAGTTCTGGAAGCTGTTCAAAAGCTTTTGCACTCTTAACAGAAAATATGATGCCATCTATCTACTTATATAGAATAATTAATTTTAGAAAGCAAATAATCTTATGCATATAACTTTGTACCATCGAGGAACAAATCTATATAAATGATACTGATATTCTTCCAGCATGTTCCTTTCACCATGAAATGTCCCTTGGAGATACTTATCATCTGCAAACTCCTGGATACCCGGTCAAATTACATCCGGGTATCATGTGTAAGTGGGACATCGGAAGCAAAGATGTAGTCTGGTACAAGATTGCCGCCAAAAACGTAACAGTACAAAACCATACTTGTCAGACATTCATTAAAGTGAACCCAGACCGCACTCCATGGATTTGTGGCGTGGGGAGCACCACTCAAACTTACGTCATACCAAATTCTTCCTTCAATGCCACCTTTATGTCCAAATCTACAGAGATGGGATTTGAGATTAGCGTAGAAGGTTAGAGGAAACAAAGACAAATTTGAAATATATATTATTCGAACACCACTTGTGTATTTCGAAGGGGGCTGCCTGATCTTTACATTCCCTAAATAATTTCTTCAACAACGACTTACAAAAATCTGAAAAGAACTAGTAATGTATATCTCTGGTTCTAAAATTCTTGTTTGTCTCTAACAGCCATTCCAGCATTAGAGGGACCTTCAGATGTTAACGGAACAGTTGACCACGATGGCATAACTATCACATGGACCTGGGCGGGCCGGGACTTTACTTCCCTACAGTGTGCCTTGGTCCAGCGGTACGACTCTGAGATAGCCCCGGTCTGGGACCTGGTGCCCTGTAATATGTCTGTACATCACATCAACACGACCAGACATAGGGGACAGATAGTCAACATTTACATGACAGCCCTGACGCCTTACTGGCACAGCAACGCTAGTAACACAATACAACTACGGACAGGTAGAATACTCAATCGAAATTACAGGAAATGTAATAAAGACACACACAATAGATTGTTCTAAAGTTAGAAATTGCAGTTGTTAAATGCATGCATTTACTAGTCTTGTAATTTCATCTACATTGCGCATGTATTATATAAGAGTTCAGTTTACTTTCACGGTAGACAGTCCCGCATTCAGATGATAGAGATAGCCAGAAAACCAAGATTTTTGGTGTTTGTAAAAAATCTGATCGGAGAAAGATTTATTTAATAATTATTATGTGCTACCATTGCTAAAATGTATCATCGTCTCAATCAAATATGCATACGGTTTCATTCTCCTCTTGAAGTACACGGGCCACATAAACGGCAAACGACACTATGCTTTTGGCGAGTTGGCCGCAATGCACTTTGATAAAAACACACCAAAACCATCTACATAGCAAAGTGTTATTGACTTGCAGTACAATCGATAAGGAAGCGTGTGTGTATGTAAATAGACCAGCTGTTCTCTTGACAACTGCATTTTTTTTTCTTTTCGTTTTTTGTAGATTGTTCCCAACATTACTTCTTGGATTCCGGAGAGACAGTCGCCATTTCATCGCGAGACTTGCTAGGCGTCAACTCTCCGGATGCCGAGTGCCGATGGAACATAAACACAATAGCTGACAACTTTTTGAAGATCCATATCGATCACGTGACTCTAGCAGACGACATTGATTGTTCAAAAGAATATTTAATGCTAACAGAATTAGGGAAACTATGTGGGAAGGTCCAGCAAGATGGTCCTCACGTAATACATAGTAACCATCTTGAAATTTTCATGAAAATAGGGAAAACGAAGGATGGAAAGGACTTCAACTTTACAATTAGCTCAGTGGGTAAGCACATTTTATACATGTTGTAAACATGGTCTCGTTTTAATTTAATAAAGAAAATATAATGATTAAAACTTCCTTTGTTATTTCATGTGGCAGACTCTCCGACTGATCCACCTACGGGCGTACGTCTTCATACTGATGGTAACCATGTAAACGTGTCCTGGGACGGTCACCATGGAAACAAAACAATTCTAGAATACATCATAGTGTATGACGTCATTCCAGATCGGCCCAGTAACGTCATATTTACAAACTATACAAGTGTTCGAATAGACACATCGAAGATCAGTGGTAAAATGTTAGCTGTAAGAGTGGCTTCAAAAACTGAAGGCGGAAAAAGCAATTTCTCTCGAGATGGCTTCGTGAGGTCGAGTAAGAACTTTTTCAATTTAAAAAAATCAAAATACTCCGAGCAAATTGTGAAATCCCTCTGTGCATGCAGTTGATGTAAAGCATTTGCAGAGTTTGAACGAATAATCGAAGAGTGACAGACTAATTGATATGTTTCTGCCAAAAATCGTTTAACTTCAGCAAGTAGTAGCACTTGCAAATTAAATGTTAATTTGAAACTTTAATTTTGGTCAGACTGTGGGGCATCAAGGTTATTGAAACACAGAGAGACCATGTTCATTATAGCACCAACAGTCAATGGGCGTTATCAATCTGACGTGGTTTGTAAGTGGACGGTGCAAACAGAACAAAACCTTAAACTACTGGTTAGTACATGTACTAGTATCTGCTTAGTTTTCCTACAATTACGTAGAAATTCTATACATGTTTAATCCAGGATATTCAAGGGGCAAAGAAGATCGACTGTAAAGAGATGCTCTGCTGGTTGAAACACTTATATCAATGAATCTCACCGAGTGACTCGGTAAAGACACGTCACTTCTCAACAGGAATGTTGTCATTTCCTCATTAATGAAAAATATTTTTTTCCGAATATTCTATCAAGATACTGCAGTACTATATGTAAGTCAATTGCTATTAGCTTATTAGCTAAAGAAAGCAAGATAGCAATCTGAATGTAATGGCATCAAGTTGAATCATTCTGAACTGTTGGATATCGTTTCCTATTTTAGGTAACCTTTGAGAATGTGAGTATGGAAGAATCACCCGGTTGTAACAAAGATTACATCCAGACATCGTCATCAAAGAACCGGTTATGTGGTAGAAATACGAACACAACGTTTGTATCCAAGGCCAATGATATACAGATCCTCTTTGTTACGGACGAGAGTAACGAGGAATTCGGCTTTATAGCATCAGTTACAGCCTTGTGTAAGAACATTATATAGAATAGAATTTTAAAAATCGCCATGAACAGGATTAAGATCATTGCTTATAGCAAAAAATGTAAAAAAAAAAATGTATTTCTCCAATTCTTTTCTATATGACAACCAGTACCAGCTCCAGGACAACCTGAAAACTTGAAGGTCAAAACGTCACCATACGGTATCTTAGTCACGTGGGAGAAGCCGAAAATCCACCCAGATAATCTACGAGGATATACAATTTACTACTCCATCAACGACACTGATCATGTGACCTCCGTCCGTCTGTCTGCAACTACCTCTCATTTCCTGATTGACACCTCATGTAATCCGGGGGTGGAGTTTACAATTTGGGGCGTGGCAAATGGGGAGTCAAAATCCAGTGCACAAACACCTCGCTTAACTCAAAGATCATGTAAGGAAATATTCATAGACAATCAGGTCATTTGCCAATAGATATTTCTTGATCATACACCAAGAGATAATTCCATGTTAAGATTAGTCTAGTGGAAATGTACTAGTAATTCATGTTTTCACAGATGTTTAGGACAGGGAAATTCTTCTGAAGTGCGTTGACAGAAAATGCAGTTAAGTCTTAAAAATCATCTTTTCATTTCTCAGCTTGTGGAAATAATATCAATTTATCAGCTGGCGAAGAATTCATAGCATTGGGTCCACAACAGACAAATATTAGCATTGTATGTGAATGGTCAGTAGAGTCCATCCATCCATACACATTATATATACTGGACATAGACCCAGCATGTCTGACCAGACCCCTGGTCAACACCACACATACTGTGTCCATTAACAGTTTAACAGCAGGAAAGTGTTACTCATACCAGACAGGTCACCAGATATTTCAGTACGCCTGTGATAATGGGTCCTATAGACCTTTGGTGGCAAGATTAAGTCGAAGGCCAGGCTAGTACATTTCTTTTAGTATAAGGTTAAAGGTGAAGGTAGGAAAAGTTTTGTTTTTGAAAAAAAATGCACATATAAAGCTTATGAACTTTTGACCAAAGCAAAGGTTTCAGACAAACAATCTGATACAGTGACATAAGATTTCAAAGTAAATAAATAGATAATTTTTATTTTCCTTATAATACATCATATCAGTGTAAAATTCTCTAATACACATGTATCAATTGTGAATCATACATTGTATTCATGATGAATTCCTAGAGACACAACTGATAAATGATTGTTGATAAACAATTTTGGACTTTGAGAAGGTTCATGTTCAGGCACAACCATGAAGATTTTGTTGATGAGAAAAAGAGAACAAATATACATGTATATATATAACTTGATTGAAAATCATATGTGACTACTGATAATATTGTATTACTGTTATTTATACTAAATGTGACTGAAAGTGAAAAAAGAACTCAACAGGTTCCTTTAGCCATCATACAGATAGATATCCATCTATTTGATATTCTTAAACTTTACTTGTAGCTAATCCTCAATTATCATCATGCAATCTTCATTCTTCAGCTATTTCTCATCTATACTATCAGCTATTCCTTATGTTTCACCAATACTATCTTATCCCCATTCTTTGCCAATGCAATCAGCTAATTCCTTATTCTTCTACTTTCAGCTAATTCCTCATCTTATGCTTTCATGCATTCCTTATTCTTACATCTATTCCTCATTCTAAACCCATACTTTCAGCTATTCCTCATTCTTTACCTGTGCTTTCTGCTAATCCTTAAACTAATCCATATTCTTATAGCAAATCGTAATTCTTAACTTACATATATTTTGGCTAATCCTCATACTTTCAGCTAATCCTCAGTCTGTACTTAACCTATACTTTCATCTAATCCTCATTCTTCACTTAACCTATACTTTCAGCTAATCCTCATTCTTTACTTAACCTATACTTTCAGCTAATCCTCATTCTGCACTTAACCTATACTTTCAGCTAATCCTCATTCTTTACTTAACCTATACTTTCATCTATTCCTCATCCTTCACTTAACATATACTTTCAGCTAATTCCTCATTCTGTACTTAACCTATACTTTCATCTATTCCTCATTCTTCACCTATACTTTTAGCTAATCCTCATTCTTGTACTTTCAGCGTCCTCAGACACAAGGTTCCTCAGACCATCTACCTTTGTACCATCAAGAGCTCATTCCCTCCGATTGTTCCACAAGTCTGTATTATGACAACTACTGAACAACATCATATACCATGTGACAGTGTACCTAGTACTTACTAGTAAATATCTATTGTAAGCTATTGTAAATCATTTTTTTCCATCAATAACATTAATTCTGTACCATTTCAATCTTCATTAAATCATTGTACTGCATTTACTGATGTAGTCCTATAAATAAATCACAGCTTCTATTGGACATTTTTCAAGTTGACGTACTTCGGACTTCACACTCTGCACTTCGCACTTAAGGGATCATATACAAGAAATCAATTGCAATTAAAATAGTAAACTATGAACACATAATAGACCAATTACGCTAGAGAGCTTTAAATATGTATATTCATACATAAAAATAAACAAATTCTCACACAAATTATTCTAGATTCATCGCGGCAACATTAACAATGAACGTTTGTGACATAGTCCCCTCCAAGTGCGGTGTCCCAAGTCCAAAGTCCGCGAACATGAAAAATGTCTAATATGATATAACTACTAGATGTACATGGACAATTCATAGCATATCTATAATAAGGTTGTCTATTACTTTATCAAAGCTTTTAGTTCAGATGATGATATAATTTTACAATTTTAAGAAATTCATAGTCCTTACAAAATGGTTGTTTAATACATCAAAACCTTTGAGTGGTTTTGAAAGTGCAAAATATATATTTTTACTACATGGATAGCTTCATAAAGCTTCTGCAGCACAGTTGTTCAAGTAAATCACAGATATGTATGATCAAATATTCTTTCTAGTTGTACTCAATCAGTTTCATAGAGTCTCTACATTCATGGTTGTCAGAATGCAATCTAACTAGTCAACACAGATTTCATCTCAAAAACCTACCATTACCATTCCGATATAACTTATGCTTGATATGTTCTGATATAGTAGTCTTTGTGAATATCACATTGTATTCCTCACTACTCAGTCAGTAATTGACATATCACAGAGTCTTGTCTTCCTGATAGTCAGCATGATATCTAACTCTCAGCTTTTTGGTTTGGTGAGGGGCATGTACCACTGGAGAAATGATAAATAGAAATAAGAACATATGAATTCAAGGAACATATGAATTCAAGGTTCATTTGTAACTACATGTATAATCAATGTTCACCAATTAAATATATACAATTCTAAATAGTGAAAATTCTGACTTGCAGACTTAGAATTTTGAATGGAAAAATCGACTTCTTTTGTATCATGCATGTATACATTTAAAAACGAACATAAATGCAAAGTGACCTGGTCAAATAAGTATTACAAAGATATTCTTATAGAACTGCACTAGTACAGATGTACTTACTTCTTCTGTCATTCCTGCTGCAATCCTTCCTTCAGTGTTGAATGGAGGTTTAATATATCCACTGTAAACATCAATAATATATGTACTTCATTTTATGACAAAACTGTCAATTACACAATCCATATGATGCGGAAATATGTGCGATAATATAAAACAAGCTCATTGTGTAAATACAATGAGTGTACAACAGGAAATCTGAGTGTTCTAATGCAGTCAACCTAGAAATGGGAAAGACCTGATGAAATAAATAAATATATATAAATATATATCTTTTTGTGATGATCTTGACGTTTGACCTTGAAAACCAATATGATTTGCTTTCTATCTAATGACTTAATGACGTCATGGAGATCCTAGGTTAACATTGAGTCTGTAATATGTCCATCATATCATGATAGATCTATAATGAATGTAGTAAGTATTCACAGAAATTTTATTTACTTACATGAAATACTCCTTGACATACTTGTGAAATGTTGTTATACTGTCCTGTAAAAGAAAACATGTCAATGACACTAATAAAATATCCAAGTGCCTTGGAAATAGATATTTCAAAAGGCGATAATTATACTGAAAAATTTATTTCTTGTGTTAAGTTTTTTATAGAATTTTTACATTCATTATGCAATGGATGCAACTTGACTCTGATGTCAGGGCCATGGCAATAATTACGGGAAAGAAAGGAAATATTGTAGGGAGTGCTGGTCAACAATGGGAATATTTTACTTCCAAAAGTAAGCCCTTACTTTACTATTTAGCATTAAGAAAAGAGGGATATGATTCTTGTTTTGTAAATATTTTAAAAAGTAAGTATTGAGGATATTCATAGGTGTGCTCATAGAATAATTTGCACGAGAGTGAAAAATACTGTTTATAAGCTATGAACATACAAAGGAAAACAGTTATTTATGAAATGATATATTTCATACATAGAATTAGAATAGGTTAGAAATTCCTTTTTAGAATAGGTTAGAAATTTCTTTTTATAGCGAGCGGAGCTTGCTGCAAAGGCCCGAAGGGCCTTTGCGAGCGAAGCTCGCCCTTATGGTAACGCGTATACACATATCTTATTGAGAAAATATGCTGAATCAAAGAATGAGAATGTACTACTATGCTTTCAAAAATTTTCGTCCCCTCGCAGACAGAGTTACTGCGGAGATGCTGGATATTGCCATTTAAATTTTTTTTCGACTCCAAGTATACGTATATGTTATACTCAATTTTTGTTTATAAGTTAAATTTATTGAAAATATTTTTCGTAAATCAGGTAACGATAAAGCATCAACAAGGCGGCGTAACCACGGGAAATCCGACATTTCCGGTTTTAAACGAGACGTTTCGCTCTGATTGCTTTTCTCGTCTCGGGTGGTTTCGTACTGTCAGAAGTCGGAATATGTTTGTTTTTTCTTTTGTTCTTAAGTAACTTATTTTCATCTAGCTTAAACATTATTCTTACAAAATAAAAATGAATTATAAAGAACCATATTTTTAAAGAACCGTATTTTAAGCCCCCCCCCCCCCCCCCCCCCCCATTAAAATGTTCATCTGCTGGTCTAGATCAATTTTACAAATGCTTCCGTTTTTCCACTCGCCTTATAGGCTACCTTTTTTGGCAATCATCAAACAGAAAGTTTTGTCTGATAAGAATTCAGTGGCGGATCCAGCGCCCCCTTTGCCGGGGGTCAAGGGGCGAATTTTGTAAATTTTGGGTCAGTGCCGGGGGGGGGGGGGGGGGGGGGGGGGGGGGGCGGACGCCCCCTCCGCACTTCCCTAAATCCGCCACTTAAACCGTCATAGTCAAAATAAAAAGAAAAATCTTTTTTTATTTTATATAATCATATCTATTTTCTCTCCGCTCGCACAAAAAGGCTTTGCCTTGATTCATATTAATTGTAATGAAGCGAACAGTAGTATATCAATTTCCTTCTCTTGAAACTTACCATTGGAGGATGTGAATGTCGACATATAAATGAGAACCATTTCAGTCCGGCTGCCACATGAGTTATCTCATCTTGGTATATCACTTCAAGGATTTTCACAGTTTCTGGATCGTTATTTTTGGCAAACTTTTCTAAGGTTTTTGGTTGAACATCTAAGCCTCTGAAATTAAGAGTGGATTATTTTACATCTTTTATGTCATATATGTATAATATGTTCTAATACATGTACATGTATCTTACAATCCATTTTGAGCACAACATGATGTATGCTAAACTTGAGCTATAAAAAGCTTGAATCCATTTAAAAAATCTTGGCTGACTCTTTAATCTTCTCACAATTCCATTCAGAATAATTAACAATTCGGAAGTATCTTCTTGAAGAAAATTTTAAAGCAATTTCAATGCACCAGTTGCATAGTTAGATAAAATTGATGACCAAAATAGCATTGGAAGGATGGTGCTCAGATGATAAGTTACAAACTGTGCATACTTTAAAATTTCATGAAATATGTATGTCCAGATACTTGTTCTATTAGACATATTTTAAAGTCTAACAAGATAAAATAAAGCCTGTGTTTGTGAAACACGAATGCCCCCGGTGGCATCTTTGTTAGTATAAACTTCATTTTCTGTTAATTATGTGAAAGATCAAGGTCAACAATTTTGGTATCAATGGAAAGGTCTTGTCACAAGGAATACACATGTGAAATATGAAAGCCCTATCACTTACCATTCAAAAGTTATGCCCAATGTTAAAGTTTTTGAAAATCAGGTCAAAGGTCAAGGTCACAAGGTCAAAACTTTTGGTATCAATGGAAAGGTCTTGTCACATGAAACACACATGTGAAATATGAAAGCCCTATCACTTACCATTCAAAAGTTATGCCCAATGTTAAAGTTTTTGAAAAGTAGGTCAAAGGTCAAGGTCAATGTCACAAGGTCAAAACTTTTGGTATCAATGGAAAGGTCTTGTCACAAGGAATACACATGTGAAATATGAAAGCCCTATCACTTACCATTCAAAAGTTATGCCCAATGTTAAAGTTTTTGAAAATCAGGTCAAAGGTCAAGGTCACAAGGTCAAAACTTTTGGTATCAATGGAAAGGTCTTGTCACATGAAACACACATGTGAAATATGAAAGCCCTATCACTTACCATTCAAAAGTTATGCCCAATGTTAAAGTTTTTGAAAAGTAGGTCAAAGGTCAAGGTCAATGTCACAAGGTCAAAACTTTTGGTATCAATGGAACGGTCTTGTCACAAGGAACACACATGTGAAATATGAAAGCCCTATCACTTACCATTCAAAAGATATGCCCATTGTTAAAGTTTTTGAAAAGTAGGTCAAAGGTCAAGGTCACAATGTCAAAAATTTTGGTATCAATGAAAAGGTCTTGTCACAAGGAATACACATGTGAAATATGAAAGTTCTATCACCTTCCGTTCAAAAGTTATGCCCAATGTTAAAGTTTTTTTGGACAAACAGACAAACAGACAGACAAACAGACGGACAGGCCAAAAACTATATGCCCCCGAATCTATGATTCCGGGGGCATAAAAATAAAACAATTATGGACTTTTATTTTGGTGAATGCTGTGCAATATTGACTTAATTTTAAAATGCTGACTATTGCTGTCACCTTGTTCAATATTTTCTAATAAGGTAAATATCACACAATATTCCCCTCATAACCAGTCCATAACTGTATAAAATAATAAGCACATGTAGTTCAAGCTGATTACAATAGAAGCTTCAACATGACAAGAGGCCCAATAGCTAGGGCTTTACCTGCTCACCTGGCTTCATGAACCATGTGCACAATGGCAAGCCTTGCTAGGAGACTCTCTCTTGTAACAGTTGCTGACTGCCATAATGCTACAAGACAATAACACAGTCTATCAGATGTTTAGTATTTAGTCTTGAGTGTAATACATATTATACATGTTTAAACATGAACATCCAGCTATTTCTACAGAAACTACAATATATTTTGGAGGCTGGCACCATGCTTAAAGAAGTGATATTTCTGGGGGAGAAAGGATTTTTTTCCACAAATTTTGCAGTTAAGAGTAATATTTGCAAGTAATATTTAAATTTTTAAGAGTACGACTCACAATCATGTACTGGTAAAGCACCGAAATAACTCCCTAACTCCTCTAATCTGTCTGATGCTAGCTTAAAATGCTGAAAAAAAAGATGAAGAAATGGTAATTTTTTAAAAATAAATATCTGACATTTAATTGCTTCTTTTTCAAAGGACAATAAAGTTAATTCTAATATGACTTGAAATTTTCTCCCTATATGTACCATAGAACTTGCCTGGTGTAAAATCTCCAACAAACTTCCAGTGTGCTAAGCTCCGCCCATTCACGTGCTACATAAGAATAGAAATAACAACTAGCTAGCCGTGATTCATTGTCCAGTAATTCCACTCATCACATGAATCAATCAAATTATCACCTCGCCGCTTTGTGGCTCGGTGATAATTTAATTGGTTCATGCAACTCGTGGAATACCACGGCTAGCTAGTTGTTATTTCTTAAATTAATCCATTGAGAACTTGCACATATACATGTATGTACATGTATATCACACTTGTTGACAAAACTTATATGATGAGTTTAAGAAATACATCCTTACAAATTTTGCATATTTGACTAAAAGTGCAATTCATGCAACAGTAGACTAATCAAGAGTATATGCTACATCTTTTAACCTAGATATTTGACCTCTATTCCTGATTGAGTATTATCATACTTGATCACCCCTATTAGCTTATGTATGAAATGTGACAACCAGACAGACAGATGGACAAACAGATTTAGGACAAATTTTTCCATACATACTGCTATTGATTCACAAAATAATCAAGAACAAAATAAAACAAACCCTAGCTTCATCACAAGCTACTTTGACAAAGTCGTCAAAGAACTCCTTGGGAAGTCTGTCCTCCGTGCCAGGAATCACGAAGTCGGAGAATCGTACCAGTATATCCCACGACAAGTCTACTGCCCACTGCTCGATATTGCACACCGAATGGATGTTGCTGATCCTACTAGACTGGCAAAAATAACATGGAAATGGTTTTAGTAGTGTAATTTGTAGAAGAGAAATTAACTATCTTTTTTTTCATGACCGTATCACTATCAACATTTTTCATATCAAAATAATTCAAAATACAGTGTACATACTAAAATACGAACATGTTACATGTTTTTTAGAATAGGGCAAGGAATTTACTCTTCCAAATGCCATGTTGAGAAAATTAATGACATCACAATGCATACATGTATTTTATGTTAGACTAAGGTTTGTAGCAAGAACATTTGTCTGAGGTACAGACGAAAACATAATGTCAGGAAATTTAGCATTTGTTTCCAGCTACCCGTGGATTCAATCCTTAAAAGGAAATTTATGTTTTAAATTCTTTTGAATTATAGAAATTATCTTACCAGACTGCCCCCTTTGCCACGTCTTTTCTCCTTTCCAGGTTTGACTTGATTAAGGTTTTGATCTCGTAGCGGAACATCAGGAGGATGACATTTTCCTATCTCAGTTATCTCTCCGTGTTTCCATCTTTCACCTATCTCTTGTGTCAGTTTAGCCTACAAATTTTAAAAGGTGAAGATTCAAGTTAAACACATTTTACATTGAGAATTGTATTGAGAAAAGATAATAACAGACATTGCAAAATGTCAGATAAAAATACAAGATACCTGTACATGAATACTATACATGTTTGAATTAATTTAAATTAATCAATGTGTTTGTAAAATGCCCCTGTCAGGATCTTTGTCAGTAAAACGGCTATAATGTTAAAAGTAGAACATACTTCAAAGTAAAGGTCAAAAGGTCATTTTTGTACTAATGAATGGGTCTGGTCTCAAGGATTAAACATATGAAATATGAAGGCCTTATCACCTAAAATTCAAAAGTTATGGCCAACTTTTAAGTTTTTAAAAAGTAGGTCAAACCCCAAGGTCAAGGTCACAAGGTCAAGCACATGTGAAATATGAAGGCCTTGTTACCTAGTAGTTGAAAAGTTATGGCAAAGGTTAAAGTTTTTCAAAAGTAGGTCAAACAGCAAACATACCATGCCAATTCTAGTAAAGGGTTAGTGAGCTATTGCATTTTCATGATACTTCTCGTAATGAAGATGATAGAAATAAGACAACTACCGTATTCTGATTTACCTTTTCATGAGGGTCAGGTGTATTTAAGATTTTGACAGCCCAGTAGGCCAGTGTACCTTTGTTGTGTGATTCTGGTAAGGTCTCTGTTTGTTCAACTGTGTTACCTTTAATATAAAACATACTTCTTTTTATGATAATGATATTATTCATATATTTAGCATTGCATTTTAAAACATATACTTAATGACTGATATATATCACATACATGCTGAAAAATTATAAAGTTCTTTCTATGAACACCTAGACTGAATTATTGTAGTTAAAAACTGTCTTTGTGAAAAATATGTTATTTATATAAAAATTATAGGAGAGCCAACAGACCTAACTCACCATCAGTATTGGCTGTGACGGCAGACTTATTAAAGGGTTTGAGAGATAGTTCTTCTCCTTTATAAATGTACACATTTCCTTCTTCAACTTTCACTTCATATACTTCTTGCTGGAAATAGAATGAGCTTAGGTTACTTTGAATCACAATTCAGTTTCGTAAAAATGAATACAATCATAGGACTCCAAGTGGTTGGAAGGGTGGGGGATTTTAAAATCTGATTAACAAACAATTTGGATATATACATTCAATCTCGAAGATTGAGAGCCTTTTTTCAAATTCTGAGAAGTTAGGATGGAAACATGACTGCAGTACTTACCTTTAATCCCGAACTTGATATTCCAGTTTCAAGGTCAAAGTCATAACAATGCCAAGGACAGATGATTTTAAGTCTTCCATCTAAATCTTCAATATCACCTTGTTCCAAAGGTCCACCTGTATTAATTAATGTATTAAAAATGTTTGAAAAAGCACAAACATTAATGGAGGTTAAACTCTAGCTGTCCTGTAATATTGATTTTGAGTCAAACCTGAACTTTTTGACAATGACCAAAAACAATGTAGTCTAGTTGCCAAATGGCTATTTTGGGGGGAACCCAAAAAAATAATACGCACAAAATGTTTTTGCATGAAAGTGATGTTGATACCGTCTACTTTGATAGTCCGGCTGATGCCACTCTGGCACCTTTGGGCATTTCGAAATTTTTGGGAAAAAGTGTGATTTTTCAAAGAAAAACATTTAAAAAATGGAAAAACGCAATTACTTTGTCCATGTTATAGCTAGAACAATAGTTGTGGTACCTAAAGAACAACATTGTCATTGCATTTAAGTCTCAAGCTCATTTTATCAATTTACTCGTCCATAAAATGGAGAAAAGTATGGATTTTCGATGAAAAACCGTTGAAAATTGGGAAAATGTCATATCTTATTTCATACTGTAGATAAAATAACACTTTTGGTACCAAACGCACAATAAATGTATTGCCTTTCATTTTAAATATCAGATTAGCAATTTGCAAGTACGAAAATGGGGAAAAGAATGCATTTTGGATAAAAAAAATCGCTGAAATTTGGATATTGTAATGCTTTTTTATGCTGTAGGTAGAACAACGACAGGAAAAATTATTTCATTGATTTAAATTCAGATTCAGATTCTCAAGCAAATGTTATCTTCTTGTTTTGTTTTGTTTTTTTGGTTTTTTTTTCTGAAAAAAGAGGTTTTAAATTCTAAAAATATAATCGGTTTAAAGAGATTCTAGAACAACAATTTTTGTATCAAAATGATTGCATACTGATAGTTTTAGATTTGCACTCTCTTATTACCCCTTTTTCTACTCTAGATTCTCTAGTGTTTTACTTGAGGTGTTTTGATGTGTTGATATTGATGCTGCAATCCAGTTTTGCTGGAGATCACCTCCTTTCTTATTGCCTAGTTGTTACATCAACATACAATTGCAATACTTGTGTGCATCTACTTCTAACAACAAAGAACCCTTCTTACATGGTTGATCAAAATGCCTCCTTTGCATCGTACTCTGACAATTCTCTACTCCAAAACATTTACAGAATTAAAGAAATATGAACACAGAATTTGTCACATCTGTTTGTTACACAACTCAGATTTCATGTGCGACTGCAACAAATCAACAGGATAACAGACAAATCAACAGGATAACAGACAGAGATACAGACTCAAAATTTTTTTTTTAATTTTTAAAATTCTTTCGGCAGATCCAGGTTTGATTGAACTGCATCTTAAGAATGTTTCCTAATATTTCGTTTTTCTTGACATATTATCGAAATTATTCAATTAACTGTTGGTGGCAATGGTCATCTTAGAGTTTTGAACTCATTCAATCAATCGCACACTGGACCTGACATCTGATGTACTGTCTAGATTCTCTAAACCATAGTAATTCTTTATGAATATCATGGTCTCAGTCATCATCTTTTCAATATCTGAATTAACTTCTCTAAGATTTGACTCGGAACACCAGTTCAAAAACTTCCCACAGAACAACCTTAGTCTCTCCAATACCATCATATGTTGATGATACAACCAGAAACATTCAAGGTATTAATTCTGCAAAAATGAGAGTCCTGCATACATCAATCGATCATAAGCTCCTAGGCATTCTTGTCGAATGAATAACCTGGAGCTTATTTTAAGAACATATTTCGAATGTGTTAAAGAATGTCCTGACGATAATCTCAACAGCATTTACAAAAAAGCAAAAAATTGAGCATCGACAGACCCCTAGGAAGCTAGAGGTTGGTCCAGGTGCCCGGGAGGAGTAAGCATCCCCTGTTGGCTAAGTGCACCCGCTGTCGATGTTCACAAACGAAAATAAAAAGAATATATAAAATTCCTGCACTGTCTTTTAAAAAAATACATTGCAAAGTTTGGAAGTTGCAATACAGACGTAGGGTCTAGAACAACGTCATGACTAAGCAGGTCTTTAAGATCCACTTCAATAATTGAAAACAACTACACAACCCTGGCAGAAACCATCTATGTTTTAAAAACGTCTTCAAATTCATTAGCATCATTTAAAAGCAGATTAATTAACAGCGTGGACCAGACATGCACGTTTCGGATATTTAACCCTCGTCAGTGATCCTCAATCCAAACAATGAAATATGGCCAAAATGTGTGATAATTATGTCCAAAATATACCAAAAGACGGAGCAAGATGACTGAGATATGATGCTACAGGACCCATGTTTTAGAAATTTGTGACAATTTTGTAAACAGAAATTTTCGAATTTGATCGATCTTGGCTACATGTGCCCTTGGAGACTCCTGATCCACCATCCGTGACACTCACCAAGTGATACAAATTTTAAGCGTCTTCAAATTCATTAGCATAATTTAAAAACAGATCAATTAACAGCGTGGACCAGACATGCACGTTATGTATCATAGACAGTAGCCGTTTCCTTTGAACAATGTCTCTAATTTCACCCACGTCTTTCAAAAGCTTGCTACAAGACTTCATGTACCAGTAAATTGTTTAAAAAGAGTGTTGACTTGTGAGTGCTGTTGAGATTATCGTCAGGATCTTCTTTAACTCATTTGTGTCACACTTATGCCCTTTGCCGTATGGAGCTCGTAAAAAAAGTTCCCCGCGAGGGGTTTGACTGTAAGTGTTTTGAATATTTTCCCTGACATGGTCGCCACAGCACTTTCTATATAGATATAATCTCAGACAGTGCAATACATGTATTCTATATTTTGTCGTGCATGAACATAGACGGCGGGTGCGACAAGCCAACAGGGGATGCTTACTCCTCCCGGGCACCTGGTCCCACCTCTAGCTTGCTGGGGGTCCGTCGATGCTCAATGTGGTGCTCTGTTGTGAGTGCTGTTGAGATTTTCGTCAGGATCTTCTTTAACTCATTTGAGTACACATATCTTTGTTCTAGTTTTTCTGTAAACGTTTTGCATTTTTCCCAACTTTTTATGGAAAATACCCTTCAAAAATCAAAGTTTTCTCCCTCATTTGTCTTATCCCACTTTATTTATGAGCAAGTTGCTTAATACGAATTCAGAATAAAAGATAATAAATAAAATTTCGTTTGGTACAATAATTGCTGTACCTCATACTAACTACAATTTGAGAGAAGTTAATTGCATTTTGCACATTTTCAGCGTTTTTACATCCAAGAGTAGTTGTTTTTCCCAATTTTTCGTACAAGCAAATTGTGAATCAGACTTTGGTATTATTTAAAATGAAAGGCAATTAATTTATTGTGCGTTTGGTACCAAAATTGATTATTTAGCTACAGAATGAAAAAAGATATTGTATTTTCCCAATTTTCAAGGATTTTTCATCGAAAATCCATAGTTTTCCCCATGTTTGACAGGTAGATTGGTAAATTGAGCTTGAGACTTAAAGACAATTAAATTGTTGTTCTTTTGGTACCAATTTTGTTGATCTAGCAGCAGCATGGAAAAAGTAATTAAATTTTTCCTATTTTTAATGGTTTTTCTTCGAAAAATACCATTTTACCCCAAAATTTCGAAATACCCAAAGATGCCAGAGTGGCATCCGCCGAATTATCAAATAAGAGGGTATTGACAACACTTTCATGCAAAAACATTTTGTGCGTAAGAAATTTTTGGGTTTCATGAATGGCACCTAGACTAATGTGCATAATACCTTCATGGGAACAAATAGCATCCATTGCATGGAATTTTTCCGTTTCTTTAGCATATATCAACACAACATCCTCTCCATCTTCAGCATACAACCTAAAATTGAAAATATGGAGATTGCTTTCAATCAAGAAATACCAATCATATTCTAGTAATTACCACATCATATTCTTCTTTGAACATTTTTTGTCAAATAAGCAATACATGAAGTTGACAAAACAAATGATATTGTACACATACTGTACAGATATGTACAAGTTGAAAACTTTTTCAACAATGCTAATTTTTAACAATTTCTTTAAATAACTCAATAAATGTATTATCTTCTGTGCTAATTTTTAAAAAATATTTATCATATTTAAGTTACTAAATGCTTTGATATACATCATACGCTTTAATCTTATTTTTTTTGGAAATTTTATGATATTCATTTTTCAAATTATAGATATGTTTACTGTGCATATGGACCAGAAGGTTGTGGGTTCAAGTCCTGGCACCAGTGCACCCCCCCCCCCTTAAGCACCAACTTTTTTCCTTTTTCCTTTATTTCCTATTTTCATTTTTTTCCTATTTGGTCTGCTTTTTTATGAACCTTTAAATCATCTGAATACCTTTAATTTCATTTTTAAACCCCCCCAAAAAAAATCTTCCATTTTCATTTTTTTTCTATATTATTGCATATTTGTCATATCTTATACACTTATTGCTTTGATATATATTTATGCTTAAATTTAATTTATGGATTTTTCATATTTTTTTGAAAAATGATATAAATAGTTATGTGTATGCCCTGTGCATATGAGCCCAAGGGTTGTGGGCTCTAATACTGGTACTGGCACTAGCATTATGCAATGTCAATATCTTAAGAAAGTGCATGGGTATCAGATGAGTGTTGTGCCCCTTGGGCTCTTGTTTTATTTTGATATGACCAATGTTATTACCTTGTGCATATATTTTTTCTAAATTTTTCAGCTGCGCCAATTAGAATCCAGTTGCTTCCCTTTACAACATCTTTTAATGCATCTACTAGCTCTGACTCAAAATCATTATTCATCATAGTATCTGGTCCTCTACTTTTCCAAGTAAAATTCTTTTCTCCGCCAGGCAAAACTTTTCTGGGATGTAAAGGTGTGGGTTTGTACTGTTCAAAAAGACAGATGAAAAATACAATTTCACACATATTGGAACTACAGGTACATGTATATCTAGGATTTTTTTCTTGTATCATCATCACACTTTCATTGATCATGTTGATAACAATAATGATGTTTCTAATTATTTCCTGTACGATGTACATGGGTTAAAATGAATGTATTTAAATCTAATACATCAGTACAGTAACCTTTTAACTTGGTGTCTGATTTTTATATTGTCATGATTTTGTGAGTTCATTTAAATTGCAGTCACAAAATTTTCAGTCGCAAATGTGACCAATTTAGTTGCAACTTGAAGCACTGTCACATTGATTCACAGGAACTTGATATTTCTTGGGTAAAATGCACTGCAACATTGCAAACTGTTCCCCTTCTCAGATAAACATTAAAAAAGTCTGATCTGAGATTAGGGCCCGTCAGTTTACCAAAGAGATATCCAACTCCTATCAGGCTATCAGACTCATCTGCAGCATCATGAACAAATGTAGGCACTTGGATCTTAGTGAAAATAAATTTTGCCATAGATATATTTCTGATGATCGAAGATCTGTTTTTTATTTCACAAACTGCAATCACCATATCAGCATGATCAGTTGACGTTGCAAAAGAAATGGGGCGAAGGTATGCGCATGACTAAGAGTAAAAGCCCTGTCATACTACAGGTTGCGCAAACGTTATATAATCAACAAACTAATTTTATCAGCATTTTCATCAAACTATAATTTTACCAGCATTTTCAGGACAAGTATTGACGTGTGAGTAATGTTCATTTAACATGCGACAGCATGTGCACAACGAATCCATTGCATTTGCATAACGATCATGGAGCGTGTAATTAATACGTTAGGCACACATTGTGCATGGGCAAAATTTTTCAAAATCTTGTTCAGATCCAATTGCCATGCCTGTGACAATGAATACATAAAGTTACCTACTGATTTATCTAATCGCACTAAAAATTGCGCCTGCCCCTTCTTGACTCTAGATACATAACTTTTAAGGAGAAATTTCGACCAGCTTGTTTTGTTAAACATGAAAAGAAAATATAAACGTCGACTGATCGAGGTATCCCGCTGAGAAATGACTAACCGGATTCAAAGAATTCACTATAAACGGGAAAACCGACACGGATAAAAGATATTCAAGATTCAAGATTTATTGACTTTCACCAATATTATATTAGTGGCAATAGTTTCGTAACACAAATAAATACCATTCAATATTGGCTGTGTAATAATAGAATGGTTCATTTGAAAAAAAAAATAAAAGACAAAATTTAGATTTTAACAAATTACAAATTAAGAACGATAGAAAAATGTGAATACGAATGAGCGTCTAGGAATTTGAAATTATCTTGTCAACCGCCAAGCGGAATCCTTCGAAAGTGCATGCTCTAGTCGCTTATTAACACTAATCATGAGCTTGGCACTCAGGTATAACTCTCTTTGTTTGTTCAAGAGGTTCATTTCTCTCTCATTCTCATTTCATATCCTAGTATGGCATCCTTGATATTGCATGCTCTATCCCTTTTCTGCAACACCCAATAGAAAACGTGTTGCAACATGACGTGCTTCCTTGCAGTTGCAGGTGCTCTCAGAATTTCAATTTAAAATTGAAATTACACATTTCAGTTCACTTTCAAATTATTCAATTCACTGTTCGACTGACATTACTTGACCGGATAATTTTCAATTCAAAGTACTTCTACTTCTATGTGGGTATTCTGCAGCCAGAATAAATATTGCAGATATGATAAAACCCTACTGGTGTTGGAACAGTTTCCGGACAATTTTGAAGGTTTTTCGGGGATAACTCCTCCGTCCATCAATGGAAAAAATTCAAATTTCTCTCAAATAATGCTATGCCCTTCCCACAGATACTCATGTTGAAAGAAAATAAATCTCTCAAGAAATATGGTTTCTAGACCGATTTTATGACCCTATATTTTGGCCATTTTTCGCAAATTACTGGAACAGTTTCCGGACACCTGGTTTTAAATCTGTCGATCTCAATCAATTTCAGCCCAAACTGGATGAGTTTTGGATATTGTTTTCTTCAATCTTTTCTACAAATGACTGTGTAAAAATAATTTTGAAAATAGAACCGAAACTTCTCAAATCACGTATATTAAAATAGTATGTTTCTTGGTGACTTCCCCCAGTGCGCCATATTAAACGGGGCAGAAAGAGGTAAAAAGGTGGTGTGATAAAAGCATCTTGGATGCAAAATTTTGTTTATATGATTCGTGATTTGAATTCTGCATTTAAAAATCTACAAAATTGTCATGATTGTCACAAAATTTTGAAAATAATTTCTTTCAAAGTACTTGAAAAGGGCGAGTGTCTGGAAACTGTTACTGTCCGGAAACTGTTCCGACACCAGTATAGTACCCTATTCAGTCTTTGCAGAATAAAGAGTTAATTCCCATTTGAGACCGTATCTGATGTAAAACCATTATGACGTCATGAAAATGGTATGGTAACATTGTTTTTTACCGTCATTTCCTAGAGTTTTAGAACCGTTTCCAGAATTTGATGACGTCACAATTAGTCTACGTCAGATATTGTCCCAAACAGGAAGTAATTCTGGTTTTTCGCAAAAACTGATTACATCGGTTTGTAGACTACGACTATCACAGCATATATCGTAGGAAATCACACATAATAATATTCATGTTGCCTGCATTGCAGTAGCGACATATAGAGATCATTTTGTCCAGCATCAGTCTGTGGGTACCTCACAGTAAATCTGGAAGCGAAATGAAATTGAATGAAACCACTTTGTAGATGGAATAATTGATTATACACTAAGTTTCTTGGCTGTGTTATAACTGTTGTAACGGCAGACAATTAAGAGACTGGATTATTCAGTTTGCGCTTTTTGTATAATGCAAAATGAAATGGAATAATCAACATTTTGTAGACTGAATAATCATGAAACGAGATAAAAAAAAAAATATATTAACCAAAAAAGAATAAGCCTTTTTGCATAACTGCATGACTATAGCATTTTGTGGACGGCAAGTACTGACTCTCTTTACGTCACAGAGAAAAACTGATTGTCCTTGACATCATTTTGTGGGAAAAATACTTCATATTTTGCTTTCCAAAACAACAGGACCTCTGAGTGAATTAGGAAAAAAGGCTAATTTCTGTAAACTTCAAAAACAAACAAAATGAAAGAAAACAAAAACAAAAACAAAACAAAAGCCTAAAACAAAAACTCTTAATCTTTGCTCTTGTTGGTCTTTTTTATAAGATTTTATAGACAGTTATAAGATGACTTACATTGAACCACTTTAGGGATACCAAAATGTCCAATATTGCAACTATTAGTGGACTAATTCAATATGATGTTTATATAATCAAATGGCCAACGTTACAGCATTGCTTGACAGAATAATGACTCTGATGTCATAATGCACATGTCTGCCAGCAGGTGTGAATACTGTGATGTTGGACACTTGGTGATCCCTCAATTCATTCTCTGAATATAGCTTTTACACCCAAGAATACAGGTCTAGTTCTGATGCTCATATTGAGTCTTTGTGGAATACAGAGTTTTTCCCCTTACAGACGGTATCTGACATAAAACCATTGTGACGTCATGAAAATGGTACATATGGTAACGTTGATTTTATATACCATCATTTCCCGGACTTTTAGGATTTGATGACATCAAAATCAATGGACACCAGATACTGTCTCAAATTGGAAGTAACTCTGGTTTTCGAAAATGGTGAATATGTCATTGCAGAGTTATGTCCTTTGACAACTTTAAAAAAATTCGCATAGTGATATTAGGTAAAGCTTAAGATTTTTTAATTCAATTCTTACATTGTTAATTATTTTGTGTTTCACACATATCTTTATGGTTTACAGAATATAGTTCTGTACACTGGTCTAAGCTTGTAAAAATTGTTATTTTTTACCACTGTCAGATAATTTTGTCATTATAATTGGAATCATGTCTGGTATCATATCTAAGGTTAGGATTAATCTCATTAGCTTAAATCTTTGATATTATTGTAGTGCACACAGTCTATTATATCAATCATAAGCACTGTTACTCTAGATTTTCTCTAGGATTCATTTAACTCAAATTGACTTTGATATTTCAGGGCAGAGTTTGCGTTAGATAAAAGTAAGAAGAAAAAGAAACGCGAGTTGGCTGAGGAACAGAAGCAGGAGATCAAAGAAGCGTTTGATCTGTTTGACACTGATAAAGACAGAGCCATCGATTATCATGAACTAAAGGTAATTTATCAGTTTATGGTGGTGTCATACAGTGTATTTGTAGTACGATAAATAGTGCTGGGTATCACAGATGAAAATCGTTTTACAATATATTGCATTATACACTAAATTTGTATAGCAATATTTTAGGCCATGTAAAATAAATTCTATGTTTCTCAGATAATTGGGTCTAAAAAAGTGGCAAGGTAGGTAGGGTTTTTATTTTTTGTTTTTTTTTTTCATCAAGAGTGCTCTTATTATTCATGTAAGGCAAAGAAGTCATCTGTCCTGTCCCCCCCCCCCCCATTTTTCATGCAAGGCAAAAAATCTAATGCGTAAAAGACTCGACGACTGTTCCAGTATTTGCTCGCATCTTGTTTAAATCCAGTTCAAATTAAATACAACCCTTCACTCCATTCATATGGTAAATAAAAATTTGGCCGATAGCGTACATGTATATCTTCGGAAGTCAAGTCTGGATGAAGCAGAATCTTTAGAAATCGAATGAAGTGTTCAGCATTAACCACCGTCTGATAAAATAATGTACACGGCCCGGGTACAATATACATTCTTTTATTCACAGATTTATGGATTTAACTACGTTTCTCTTGTGTTCATCGGCGGTCCTTGCTTATACTTTTTACAACGTGAATGTCATCATTAATAGATTCGGAAGTATTACAATGGACACTTGCTATTGTTCGGCATAGGTATTTACATATGCTGTGGAGATCAATAAAGAAAACTATATGAACGTTTTAATACATGTAATACTCGATGTATTAAACACGCGAATAGCCAGCCGTCCAAGTTTCCGCGGCACGTTGTTAGTATATCCTATACAATTCCCTTTAAACGACGCGTGGATAAAGTCTTTACCCGTAACGTAAATACGGAACGCGCCGTGATTTATACAGGCTTTTAAAAGTATTTATTCATCGGGTACAGTTTTGACGATTTTAAAGGACAGTAAACATGTTCAATGAAATAAATTGATATTTCGTTTTTAATCGACGATCGAGGATGAGACACGGCGTATATTTTTTTCTGAAGTCGCAATAAAAACGTCTCGTCGGCGGCAAATTATAGCGCGCGGCGGTGTCTGAGAAACATAGATTTTATTTTACATGGCCTTAGGTTTTGCTATTTGACAAACAAAAATGAATTCATAGACAAAATTTTGCTTAATATTTCTTAATAAGAACTCATTTATATAAAATGATGTTGAGAAGTCTTGGGTAGGTCAGAGTCATTGCACAGAGAGATCCAATAATACACCAATGCGCCAAGTAAGAGGGAGACACTCAAATCTTATTAATTTCTTCGTTAAATTCTTACAGGTAGCGATGAGGGCTTTAGGATTTGATGTGAAGAAGGCAGATGTACTAAAAATACTACGGGACTACGACAGGGAAGGTACCGGAAAAATATCATATGATGATTTTAATGAAGTCAGTGAGTATCTTCTTTCTTACCTTCAAATTAAAGGAAAATACAAAATTTTGAATTTTGTCAAAATTTCATAAGTTGTTAAGTCAGGAATAAATAAACAATTGTGCAGTTATATCTTGTAATCAACGTTTCATAGGGGATCAGGAAGTCAACAGTTTCTGTTGAAAAAAACTAAGAAAAGATGGGAAATTGCTGTAAAAGAAATTCAGAAGAATGTTAAAGTTTTCAAATAATAGAAATTCAATATAGTTGTTTTTAATTTCCTTATTATAATTTTTGGTTTTTTTTTCTTATACAGTGACAGACATGATGTTAGAAAGGGACCCACAAGAAGAAATCTTAAAGGCATTTAAGTTATTTGATGATGATTCATCGGGGAAAATTAGCTTAAGGAATCTCAGGAGAGTAGCAAGGTATGGTTTTTGTCACTTTTTCAGGGCCACTATTTTGCCCTTTATGATCCAATCAGAATCAGTTTCTTTTCATCAAGTCAAGAACGTCTTCCTCATCAAATAAGCAAAATTTTGGGCCTAACTTTATATTCAAATCAAATCAAATAATATTTATTTAGAGTCGGACATGTCAACAATACAACATTAGCTCTTTTGAGCTATTTACTGACTATTTATTTATACATAGAGAATAAGTGTCTTAATTTGTGTTTTGTTACGGGTATACAACACACAGCAAGTGCATTTATCGTACATGTAATGCGCGTTAGCGCATTTCATGTGATAAATGCACTTGCTGTGTGTTGTATACCCGTAACAATACACAAATTATGACATTTATTCTATATATATGCACCATAGTTGTCTATTTCATTCTTGTTTTCTGAAATCGCGTTTTCTAGGTAACAAGGTGACGTTTAAATTCAGGTCACCGCGTGGGCTCAGTTTGCAGGTTAGAACAGCCGTCGCGGCATGTTTCTTTAGATCTTATGCATTGTGACGTCACGAGTGTTAATACACGAATTGCAGCACGTTTCTTTCAATAGTAACATCTCAGGGAATTACATTGGTTGTGCATATATATAGTATTTTCTTTGTCAACAATATGCAAGTACTGTTATTTTCGCTGGGGGAAATTTTTGCTTACTGACCACTGCAACAGAACTCTTTTTTGGCAAAAAATGGAGTATCCCCTCTAGTCTCTTATTGTGGTTGTAATGTTCATGTGGGGATTATTTTTGCGATAACGATACGATTGCGAAAAGCGCCCCCACTTGAAAATTTCCACGTTTACAGTATTTAGATCAACTGTATCAATTCCTTTACTATTCAGGAATGAAATGTAATTTGTTTCTGTTTCTATATTATTGTTGATAAACAAAATTTCGTGTCATTTTCCTAAAATTCTCCAAAATTAACAGCATTGTCTTAGATTCCCTTTAAGCCAAGCAAAAGATTTTATTTATCTATAGATTAAAACTAATATAATGTAGATAGATATAGGGTTAGGTTAAACAGATGAGGTTAGGCAGTCAGTTTTTGTTAGTTTAAACATATTTATTACTCCAAATTAGCAATGGATCGATGAACAACTTCTAGAACTTAGTCAAACACCTTTCCTACATTTCAAGATACAAAATTTTATGAACATTATAATACACATGCGTCATTTAAGTGTAATAAATTAGTTAATTATATTCAAACATAGCAGTTTTTGTTATACTTTTTACTTTATTCAAAATCGTTATCTATTACCTACTTGTACATTCATGTGTTACATTTGAGTTTGGAAACTCAACTTAAAATGTTTGTTTTGAAGAAATTTTAAGCAAACTTAAAAAAAAAAATTATGGAATCGTTAAAATTGTAAGAATTGATTTGGAAACTACTCTGAGTATTGTACGTGGGTCTACAAAAATGTTTTTTGCATGCCTTACTGAAAAAAATCATTCCAAGGAATGCATGTGTCGCCTGCGAAACATAGCGACACTCAGGAATCACTTTTATAGGGTGTGACATCCAAGTGTGACAGACAGATGGATGGACAGACAGACAGACAGACAGACAGACAGACGGACAACGGACAAAGTGATCCCTAAGTGTTGCTATGCTTCGCGGGCGACACAATAAAGGAAAAAAAAGTGTCTGTGTTACAAAGTTTCACAATGATTTAGCATCAATTACATGGATTAAGAGGAATCAACATTCATTTGTTACCATTATTTTCCACAGAGAATTAGGTGAGAATATGACAGATGAAGAATTACGAGCCATGATTGACGAGTTTGACAGAGATGCTGACGGTGAAAGTAAGAGGATACATCAATTATGTAAATCCTCCCGAATTTGATTTTATTTCATAAATTAATATCTATATAGAATCCTGCCATATAGGAACTTAGACATTACAACCTTTCATTCGATTAATTAGGTACCTGCAGCCCGTTTCACAAAAATACTTGAGAAAAATTTAAGAAATTTTTATAGATTAAAAAAAAAATTCATTAATCTAAGAAATTTTCATAAATTTAAGAAATTTTCATAAATTTAAGAAATTTTCATAAATTTAAGAAATTTTCATAAATTTAAGAAATTTTCATAAATTTAAGAAATTTTCATAAATTTAAGAAATTCTCATAAATTTAAGAAATTCTCATAAATTTTGATAATTTAGTACTTAATATAAACTAAAATCGCTATTTTTGTTTCTGAATTTATATTAAGTGTATAGAAATGATACTAGAAAGCACAATATAATCCAAATTGAAAAACATTTTATTAAGCTTTTATTTGAAATTGAAAGTTACGAAACTTCCTGAAATTTTTCGTAAGAATTTTTATGAAATTGGGCACTGTACTGCTTGCTTTTTAGGTCAACAGGTTAAAGATTAAATTTCACTTGGAAGTGTTTGTAGTTTACAATATCACAAGCTTCTCTGAATTCAAAAAGAATATAATACCTGTTAAGCTTTCCATTATCCTTAAAGTTAGTTTTACATAGCCAGTTTATATTATTTCTGAACACTTTTCACATGGGTAGGGTTTATTCAAATCTTGGGGTTGATACGTCAAATATACTTTATTTTCTCTATTGTTTAATCTCAATCATACCAATTATTAATGGTGTAATTTAACTTTTATTGCAGTAAATGAAGAGGAATTTATAGCCATTATGACAGGAGATACATAGAATTTTCTAAAATCATCAAATTAATGAGTGAATGGATATGTGTATTTGATGTCAGAGATATGGATATTAGGTGTAGATGATTGGTAGCTGATGTGAAGATGGAATTTCAAGCTGTGAGAGATAAGAGCTGGACCGTAGAATGTGCGTTCGGTGTGTTTGGAGACATGGTGTGTTTGTGTGATTTTGATGTGTTGGGAATATAAGTCGAGTCATGCCCCGTTACTTTAATAGACACCAATAGTTTACACAGAAAAAATAACAATTCCCATCCATGACGACATAAACGCTATTAGTACGTGATGTTGTATGTTTGGGAAGTATTCGTCACACACGGCAGCAAGTAACATTTGTAGCGTTGTACATTGGAAATTAGGTCTTAAAAAAGACTGAATGTTACTATTTAAAAGAGTTCTTAATTTCAAGTGATTTTCAATAGCAATAAAATCTCATTTCAATATTTTGGTAGAATTCTTGATGATAGTACCCGTAGTTCAAATATAGAATGTGTTCAAAGATAAATGTAAATGTTGCCAGTCTCAAACTTGTCAAAATTCTATGTTTGTGACTTAGTGTTTAAAAATGGTCAGTTCAATTATTTTTTTTTTTGCGAGGAAAACATTTTTTTCAACTTTACAAGGTGATGCTATAAATGAGGAAAGTTAATGTATTTTGTTTTTAGGGAGCAACCATTTGATTTTTATGGGGGGGCAGGAAGACTTCAAAAAAAAATTTCCGGACCGAAATTTTAGGGAAAAAATTTTCCGGCCCAAAGGGCCGGCGAAAATTTTTTTCTCTGGATCATGAAATTGCCCCTCACCCCTTTCTTCCGACCTTTCCACTGCCCAGTAAACACTTTTTTGTGTATCATAAACAAAGTATAAAAAATGGAACAAACTTTACGCAATTTGGAGTGAATAAATCAAATTCGAAATTCATTAGCACCATATTGCCTGTCTCCGTTGAGTATCATTTTAGTAAACAGATTATAGGCACCATATGCCATTCAAGAAATTAAAATGAAGTGAGCTGCTGGCAAGAGATGAACTCATTGTGTGTTTGATGTTTAATATGGCCGAAAAATCACGCTGAATCATTTAAACTTTAGGGTAATTTTCAACATTGGAAAATTACAAAAAAAAAAATAAATAATCCGGCCCGAAGGGCCGGGGAAAAATTTTTTCCAGCTTTTAAAATGGCTGAAAAAAATTTTCCGGCTGGCAAAAGTCTTCCTGCCCCCCCCCCCCCCCCCCCCCATAAAAATAAAATGGTTGCTCCCTTATATCACAATATGACGTCAAGCAATATAATCTCAGTTCAGTAGTGAAGAATAATTTATAATACATATTACGTAATTTATACATATTTGTATGTAGTATGTATATCATATTGAAATTGTTCATTTATTTTATATATGCCAAAAAATAAAAAATACTACATGCACATGATCTTTTTGATTGTTTATTAATATCCTTATTTCTGATGCCTTGTGGAGGGTATATGTTGGTATCACTGTCCATCTGTATCGTGTGTATCATGTTTGTCTCTTTGTATTGTGTCTCGTGTATTTTGTTGCTAGCACAACAAATACCCATTTTGAGGGCCAATAGTATGCAGGGATCACTGTCTGTTGCCTGCTGGACTATTTGTCAGTCTTTCCTTGCATCTGGTCATTCTGACTCGGTGTTTCATTTACTCTGACTATTGCCTGTGTGACTTTTTCATGCCATCATCCCCTCTATCTTGTAGTCACACTTTTCTTTTTTCTTCGTATTTTGATATTTATACCCCACAAACATATACAGGAATCACCCTGTCTGTCCGTTGTCTGTCTGTCTGTCTGTCTGTTTTTCCATCATACCTTGTCCAGAGCATAACTCTTCCCCCTGTGGATGGATTTCAATACATGTATAATATTTCACAGAAATGTTCTTAAGGACCTAAGGGTGTGTCATGAACCAAAGTCACAGGTCTAAGGTAAATTAAGGTCACAATAGACACCATTAGTCAAACCTTGTCCAGAGCATAACTCCTCCCCCTATGGATGGATTTCAATAATGTTCCTCAGAACCTAAGAATTTGTCATGACCTTGAACCAATGACATAGGTCAAGGTCACAATGGACACGATTAGTATAACCTTGCCTAATGCATAACTCCTCCCCCTAATGTTTGATTTCAATGATATTTCACAGAAGCGTTTCTTAGGACCTAAGTGTGTATCATGACCTTGAACCATGGTCAAAGTTCAAGGTCACAATAAACATCATGGTCAAAACCTTGTCCCAGCCATAACTCCTTTCCCTGTGAATGAATTTCAGTGATATTTCACAGTAAATTTCATGGTAAAATTGGTACAAAGCGCAAATATCGGAATACCTTTAAGTAATCGGCTGACAATGGCTAAGAGTGTACGTTAGTATCAGGTGAGCGATGTAACCACTTGGGCCTCTTGAGTAACTTGGGTTAATTTTCATACGCCCGACATAAGACTCGTCATGTTTTGGCATTGTCAGCGAGTCCATGCGTTCGTCCATTTCAACAATTATGGAGTTTTCCGGACTTTTTCGCAGCTATTGAATTGGAGCTTGATATATGCCTTCATAATAAATAATTACAGATGCAGTTCGAGTTTCGGCCCGGAAAAATGACCTATTTTTAGCAAAGTTATGGCCCTTGGATTTTTTAAAATTTCCAACAATTATGGAGTTTTCCGGGCTATTTTGCAGCCTTTGCAGCTATTGAATTGAAATTTGATATATGCCTTCAAAATAAATAATTACAGATCCAGTTCATGACTTTTTTCGCAGCCTTTGCAGGTATTGAATCGAATCTTGGTACATTGTATATGCCTTCAAAATAATGAATTACGTACCGGTCTGGTTTTAGTTTGTGATCAACTGCCTTCTTTTTTGCAGAGTTATGGACCTTGAATTTAGAATAGCTGTCCCTAGGACCTTCAAATTTACCATGTGGGTTGACTTTTAATAAGACAAAGAGCATTATATTTGTGTAGGTCAAAGGTCAAGGTCATGGTCATTTTGTGGCTGAAAATAGCGGGTTTTTGTTTTATTTTGAAAATTTATTTAAATACTATTTTAATCTATATATTTTTCAAATTTTGTACACCTGAAGAAGAACACATGTTCTGTCATATTCCTTAAATTTTTTTTCTTTTTTTCGTCGCATAATTGAGAAATCTGTATTTAAAGGTCATGTCATTTTGGGACTAAAACTGACATAACTGCATTCGCAAAATTATTTATGTGAAAAAAAAAATCCTCCCGACGGGCGTATATCTTGAGCGTTGGCATTTTTTTCTTTTTAAATGTATCGATCTCGCGACTACTACATGTAGTATCTGGAAATGTACTTGTGACTTACTCAGAGACCTTTCATAAGAATGTCCGGAGAGATTAATTTTATCATGGTGGACCAGGTGCGATCCAGCAATGACGCACGTTTTCTGCTATTTCACTGTGGATACAAAGAAACTAAACGAGAAACGCCTTAATAATGTCAATTTCTTCTATATTTGGAATCACGTCGTTTTTATTTCTTGAAGGTTAGTCGAAAGTAATTATAAATCCAGTTTTCGTAAATTCAGTTCTTTGAGAGATTAACGTATCATTTGGCCTTTTTACCCAAAATGAATTCTAAGACATTGACCTAATATTCTTAAAATGGAAAGGAAACCTAATATTCTTAAAATGGAAAGGAATGTTCACCAGGACATCGTTTCAAAAAGCCAAGCCGTATGTCCGGGTTGCTTTTAACACGACCACAGGTCTACGACGCTGTATCGTGATGATGGTAAATTTGTACAAAAATTTTCATACAGGTAGAGGTAGAGGTTTATACATAGTCTTTTCATTGACGAGGCCTCGATCACGAGACTCCTATACACCTTCCCATTGCGTGTTGCGACACTCTTTCTTCCAATTTTCTGATTCATGCATTCGTAATTAAATAATGTAACGTTGACAGAAACGAGTGACTTACAAGAATTGAAATTCCAGATTCTATAAACAATAAATTAAATATTTATATCATATTCATATTAAATATCATATCTATATTACGAGTATCAATATACATGTATTCCGGTGTATAGAGCGTCGTACATGTATAACTGTGGCCCGCACGACGAGACTTGTAGAGTCGCAGACAAAAATTACGGACACGAGGGTTGGGTATCCGTATCCACGATAACATCTGGCGATAAAAAATTCCCCAAAACCAGTTGAAAACGTTCAGAAATCCGCTTTCTTTTTATTTACGTTCACATTCGGTAGAACTGTTCGCAACGCGCAGTTATCTTGCCTGTGAATTGGCCTTTGCTAGGCTTTTTTCTTTGGTTTCGTTGGAATAGATACAAACGACATATATCCGTCTGTTCTCCAACATTTTGGTTAAAGTAGATTGAAATATTTCTTCCATAGGGAAGGGATGATAACAAATAAAAACACAAATACTCAAATACACAAATTTTCGGCCCCTTGGCCTTTATCAAGTGTAACAATTCTAAGTAAAATCCATCCTTGCTTCCTTGGGGTTCATTGCAAATGTTTGCAGTAGATTGAAATATTTCTTCCAGAGGGAAGGGATTGCAGTAGATTGAAATATTTCTTCCAGAGGAAAGGGATGCAGTAGATTGAAATATTTCTTCCAGAGGGAAGAACATTTGCAATGAACGCCAGAGAAGCAAGGATGGATTTTACTTGAACGTCGTTTTTTACACTTGATAAAGGCCAAGGGGCCGAAATTTGTGTATTTGAGTGTTTGTGTTTTTATTTATTTTGGTTAAAGTTTCTGGTTTTTAAAAGAAATATTTAAGCAACATAAATGGGATAGGAAAATTATTTGTACGCTTTTTAAAACTCAGCTCCCTGATTTTTTATACTGAATTATTGCCAAGCTTACTTTACAGAAGAAATTAAGGTTCATAAATGAAAATCCAAAACACCTTTCAAATTAAATTGCGTACCTACAAAGAACACATGAGATAATTATTTATTTGAAGTACAATAAATTGTATTTAGAAATTACATCATATTTTCAGCACTGTTTAATGTATGTTCGGGTGTCCATATTCAGTTTGTCGCCCTTGACAGACCCTGTTTGGATAAATATCGACTTTGTTCCACCCATTGTAGCGTGTCCCAACTCCGAGGAGATTTCAACTGCCAGTTCTGTGTATGTGACGACCCAAAATATGAAAGTAAGTCATGCAATACAAATACGGTACATAAACACTAAAAAGAGAGAAAAAAAAAGGGAGGGGGGGGCAAAGAAAAACGTGATAACACCAACACAAAATGTATAAACAAATAAAGATGATACATTGAAAACATAAAAATGACAACGCATTCATGGCAGAAGGTGTGGTTATCCGGATACTGTGTACACACCGATAACATGTGAAAGAAGCGATCACATGATAAAGTCAAAAGACGGAATTATGAAATTTATCAATTTTAAATAATTTGATTTGGCGTGCCTCGTAGTTCCCACAGCGTTGGTTTCCTAAGTACAGTATTAATTATTCTACACGCTGGAATACACAATATTGTTTCTTTCAAAGGAATAGTTCATTAACTTGACCAAGCCTTCCATATAACTATCTCTTTCCTATGACAGTCCGATAAGTCAGTTATTTGGGGGCGTTAACAACCATGTGGAATCTTAGATAACTCGTTATCAATATATTTGATAATTTTCACGCGAGTTACAAGACTTACAGTACATATGTTCTATGGATGGAAAAGGAATATCTAGTCAGACATTTTGTTTTGTTGTACTTTTTATCTTGGGTTTTCGTCGTTCTAAATTGCAGAAATTAATCCATTTTTGATAAAAATAGATACGTATATAGATACGTAAAACGCGTATTTTTTTGGTCAAAATTGAGTTGAGCATACTTGTATGTATATTGTCCATATCATTGGAACCGTCAGGACTTGTTTATCTCCTAAACTTACGTAACTCAAAATGTGAGACGTAAAAGTAATCGAATTCTTAACTTTTTCATTTTGGATCATGCAGTAAAAAAATTCTATGTCCCTTCTTTTCTTGTAATGAAAATGTATCTAAGAGTGTTCTATTCACAAAAGATCAAATGTTAAAAGTCTTCAAATTCAATAGCATCATTTAAGAACAGATAAATTAGCAGCATGGACCAGACATGCACGTTTCGGTTACTTAACCCTCGTCAGTGATCCTCAATCTAAACAATGTAATATGGCCAAAGAGTATGAAAATTATGATGTCCAAAAATGTACCGAAAGACGTAGCATGGTGTGTGGGGTATGATGCTACAGGACCCATGTTTTATAAATTTCAAGAAATTTGCTAACAGAAATTTTCGAATGTGTTGAAGAGACAGACGATCAACCGAAGTTGATAAAACTTGGCTACATGTGCCCTCGGGGACTCTTGGTCCACCAGCAGTGACACTTACCAAGAAGTTCAAATGTTAAAAGTTTTCAAATTCAATAGCATCATTTAAGAGCAAGAAGGAAGCCGACAGAGTTTTGTCCTATCTCCACCAAAATTGTGTGGAATTCTTGTAAGTTGTAAGAAGTGTTCTAACTCCATTTTTAGCCATCTCGATTCAAGACGATACAAATGTTTGAGGACTATAATTTTTTTTTTCATTTTATATATTACGAAAATATTGCTTTGCTCAAATTTTCATGGTTGTACGATTAGTATAAATTAGTATAAATATAATTTCCAGGCACCTAAAACTTCAAAGTCGATTTTTTCGAAAAGTGTCAAATGGTAGTAAGAACACTGTAAGACTGAGTGCGCGAAAAGGTACATGTACGTTAGTCTATCATCACATATACTTTTCCATGCAGTCCTTTTTTTGCAATTCTATATCTGCACCGTATCCGGGTCATGTGACTATTCTACCTAATTAAAAGAATTTCTGCTACTAGACTACCATTCAAAACAACACAATTCTAAAATAGAATCATATATCTTAACCGGAAAACACCAAATTATCCTTGGGATTTATTTTCGTTGTATTACACGCACAATACTCATGCAAAACAAACAAAAATAATTCGAACGTTCCACAGCGGTCTAGATAAAATTCCAATGAAAGTAAGGGTAAATTCCTTTTGTGACGAGTCTGGTTGCACCCAGACAAACAGGAAGATTCCATCTAAGGCATGTAAAGCTCGCAGTTACATGAATAGTGCAAGTAAAGAAAAGGAAAGAACAATTAACAATATCACAAAAACAAAGAAAAATGGAGAAACCCATACCCCTAGAAAAGAAACAAACAATAACGGAAAATCTCTTTCTTTGCTCTGCGGTCGATGATCTACCTGAGTCAAAATTAACCCATAAACAGACATGTCTCCAGTAGTGGCACTTGATATTGATGACATCTACTTCACTGCTGAGAAAATGTCGAAAAAAGAAGCAGAAATTTTAAAAAGTCCGATAAGAAACTGTCTAGAGAACCATCCTTATTCACAAAGAAATTGTTGCCTTCAGTTGACTAGTTTGGAATATTTGAAAAATAAATAAACATCCAACGAATAGCGTATATTGTATGAAACATAGTTCAGAACATTCCTCCTTTTTAAATCAAAACTATATTATAAAACATATTGCAAGATTTATGTGGTCCAGAACTTTTTAAAAAATTCAACACCCCTTATCGTTTTTAGCATGAAATCGGATAAAGCACATTGAATTCTAGGATTTAAAGCTTATCAGTCACAGTCTTAAAAGTTTTATTATCTTCTTTTTTGATGATTTTTCTGATTTGAGTATCCATTTATAACCCCCCCACCCCAAATGTTGAATTCAAACGTATATACTTGACATTGCGTATTGTAAAATGTAATAGTAAAGTTTAGGTTCAGGTGAGCTAAGAAAATGCGGTCTCATCCCATGGCCAAATCAGGCCACGTGAAAAAGGTCAAGCAGCGAATTTGTTACGTTAAACTGTGCCAATCAAAGGAAATTTCTATGTCAGAGTAGTGTCTTTTAAGTGGAAGTCAAATCTTATAGAGGCATTTTTCAAAATAGCAAGTGTTTCTTTGGTGGAAATGGGATGACGATCTTGCATTATACCATGCAAAACTTAATTCATATATACATTTGTGGATTTATTCTATCAGTTGCTTGGCCGACGTCCACCACAACTGCCATACCACTGACCAGTACAACAGTTCGTCGACGTACAGACAGACCCGGAGAATGGACAGTGAATAACATCACATACAGTAAGATTCACAATCCCTGCTATCAAATAGAAGCCAACTGTCCTATAAACTGCAAGCGCCACAATGAAACGAAGGACAGGGACTACAGAGCAGTGTACAAGGTGTCGCTGCCCTATTGACGCTTTCAGCAATCTACACCCCGATGAAGGTCAGTGTACTGAAAATTCTCACTCCTGATATTAACCCAACCCACAGAAACTTTTCACCACCGCCTCTGGCCCTCTTCCTACGAAAATCATTTTCCCTGTACTTGTTACTTTTATTGCTGTACCTCACCTTGTTTACATGAATAAATCCCAAGTTTAAGGAGGTTGAAAATTGTCAATTCTCGTGATAGACACATTAAAAGTATAGAAAACTAACGTCTAATGAAATAAAATACACATTTGAATCATAAACTATTTGTCTTATGATTTGGAAAATATGAATGCATTCTCATCTTAAATTCCGCACCCTTCTTCTTCACTAAATTAACCTCAGTTACTTTATATATCTTCTACCCGACAAATATTACATACTTTTATCTGAATTAGTTAAATCTTGAAATTGTCTTTTGCATTAGTCATAACTAATCGACAATAAGATGTAAACTTAAAACAAAAAGAACTGATACAGCATTGTGATCAAGTAATTTATCGCTAGGTGTAACAACTCTCGTAAGTTTACCTTTTATCACGGGTAATCCTTAAGCAAATACATCTATTAAAAGTTATTTTTTTCTAATCTTAAAATTGTGTGTCCTATAGTTTTGTTTCAATGACCAATGAAAGTACTGAAGACCGTTTTAACAATTATAATTGAAGTTTATCATTCAGACCTTTCTGAACCATTTTTAAAAGACATTGCTTCCAAGCAGATGATGCTGACTAGTCCGGCCATGTAACCTTACTTTTTTATGTTAAACGTCTTCAAATTCAATAGCATGATTTAAGAACTGATAAATTTGCAGCATGGACCAGATATGCACGTTTCGGGTACTTAACCCTCGTCAGTGACCCTCAATCTAAACAATGTAATACGACCAGAGAGTGTGATAATTACCGGTATTAATTAGGTCCAAAGATGTACCGAAAGACGTAGCAGGATGGGCGGGATATGATGATACAGGACCCAAGTTTAAGAAATTTCAAGAAGTTTTGATTACAGAAATTTTTGAATGACAAATATGTGGATAATGACCATATCCCTGAATACAGCACAAAATCAATACTTCAGAAAATCAGAAACCGAAGGTATACAAAATGCTGATGATTGCTTATTTTCATGTGGTAGACAGTTTCTTTATGCTTTTTGATGTGAATAAGGGACTCAGAAGGTCCACTAACCGTGATTTACGGCCCTGTATTTAGTGACTTTTTAAAAAGATATAATTTTGAATCATTTTGATGTAAATCTATCTATCAACATCGGTATTTGTCAACGATAAAAAGTTTGCGAAACTTTGCGCTCCATGACGTCATTTATGACGTCAGAAACTGGTGACGATACGGTAAAATCCGTATTTTTAATTAATTTTCATACATTCTTTGCAATTTTTCGCTAACAACACAGGCGGGTACGTTCCTAATTTTTATTTTAGATTAACAATTTTGACATATTATCAATATAAACGATTTTTCATCTACGTACCTACTTGTGCTCTATATGAAAACCTTTAAAATGTTACGATATTTTACTTTTTACCATCTGGTTACAGAAGGGGTCACAGGAGTCTTTTTATCGATCGCTGCGTGTCCTTCTGTAGTTTCGGTGTACAAATTCCTCTAATTTGTTTCTTGGCGGATTTTGACAAGTTTTGTATTGATGAAACCGAGAAAGAAAATTTAAGTTTAACGATTAAACGATATATTAGGTAAGATATATCAAAAGTTTGGTGTCTTTGATTATCTTTGGTTATAAGGATTTTTCTTCATTTTTTAAATTTCTGTACTTTGCAGCAAAATGTTAATAATATCAAACAAAATGTCTTTATTTGGAAACTTTGAGAGAGTTAATTTTAGTTTCAACCCTGCTTTGTTCAAAGATGTATCCATTATATAGAAAACTTCATACATTATCGAGAACGAGCGAGTTGAATGACGTTCATTTATTGAACTGGAACGTCAAAATTTTAAACGCCTCCGTTTACGGAATGAATCCTCCCCATAGGGAATTATGTTTATATCATAAATTACAATAAACACATAAAGTCCAAAAAATGTTGGCCTCTCGGTTTTTTCCCTCTGATTTTTATCAACGAACATGGAACTAGAAATGAATATTTGTGTAAAAGCACAATATTTGGGGGGGGGGGGGGGGGGGGGGAAACTGTTACCAGTAAAGCATGACAGGTCAGTCTATATACCAGCAAGTATTGTTCAAGAACAGGTATGTTGCTTGTTGTATGTTTGATCCTAAATTTAGTTTAAACATGTTTTATTTTCCAAAACATGAAAGTGGGATTGGGCAAAAAATATACCAACATTATAGACGCCCTCTCCCTCAGTACGTGAACTTGAACTTTAAAGTGACCTTGACCTTCATTGGATGCCGAGTTTTATCATACTATACATTTCCTGCAAAATTTAAAAGATGCCTGATGTGTATCAAGTTTATTTGTTCTAGCGAAATACATGTATACGAAAGTATGACCTACAGACAGACGGACGCCGTGCAAAGTGATCTCTTTATGTCGCTCTTGCGTTTCAGGCGACATGAAAAGAAAAGGTCGATGAATAATGCTTGACCATTACACAATAATGTTACATTTGTTGATTTTTTTTTCAGCACATAATTTTATAAGCTTCTTTAATTTGATTTTATTTCGATGATTTCACAGGTGTGTAAGGAAAACAAATGAAAATAAACTAATCATGGGATTAATCTTCCTTGTCCAAAGTCGAATGCTGGGTGTAAAGAGGGTTTTCTCGCTCGACTCGGAGTTTCTAGCTTTATTTCATATCTTTTCATCTTTTATTTATTTATTTATTTATTTATTTATTTATTCATTCATTTATTTATTTATTCATTTGTTTGTTTATTTATTTATTTACTTATTTATTTATTTATTTTTTTGTTTGTTTATGTTTTTGTTTGTTTGTTTTGGTTTTTTCAAGCTCCTTTTAAACTTATTTCCTGTTTGTTTTCGTAGAGAATATATCCATGAAGACATGAAATTCAGAATTTAATAGTGAGAAGTGAGGACAGTTAAAGGTCATAATAAATAAAGAATATATACATGTACTTTCCGATCGCAGAGTAACTTACTTCGGTAACCGACAACAAAAAAACGAAATTCAAACTAAATATGCTTGTCACTGACAAATATTATAATTGTTCATACCGTCACTTTAATTTAAAAAAAAAAGAAAACATCCCATGATATAGATAAAAACAATAAAGAATATATAAATTCTACAGATTTGTGAAGACGGAGATTTCACGGGCGTAGCCAGGCGTACATTTGTACGCAAAAACGTCAACATTTTTTTCGCAAAAAAAGAAGGGAGAGGAGATAAATAGACATTCCCCCAAAATGTGGGGTCTACTTAAAAAACCTAATAAATAACAAAAGTGATATCAGTGATAAAGTCAAAAACAATCAATAATGATCGTTTTGAATTTTTTTCTTAATTTTCTCAGGCGTAGAAATTCGCGCTAACAATGTGCGCACGGTCGATTGGGACAAATGTAGGGCTGCACATAAGCGTGCGTGAATCTAAAAAAGAATACAGCATTAATTTTATTTTCATATCGGCATATCGGATATTTCCTTTATCTTAGATACATCCTTGGACTTTACAAGTCATCCTCATAAAAAAAAGAATGTGTCCCTGGGTCCGCTCCTGTCGTTGGCGATTATAGGCGTCGACATCGAAAACACCCTAGCTACATGTACGTCCATTATGTTTTAGGATGGGTGTAAATGAGGTAAAAGGAGGAAGAGGATTTGAGACTTTTTTTGAATAAGGGCATTATATTTTGAATTTGAACAACTTAACGAAAAAGTTGTATATAGAATAATTCTTATCAATATGTGATGGATCTCTATCCCTCTCTCTCAACTTCCTGTGAAGCCCTCTCGGCGAAAAAAAAATGACGATCACAGTCGCTTACAGCTTGCCCTTTCTCCCTTTTTTTCAAAATTTGGTCACGCGAATGCGTAATGAACCTTACCCTCTCCTTTGTCCTAAATTGCATTGTTTTGAATTTTTCAGATAATTTTTGCGTTTTTAAATAGTGTAAGAGCAGTCTATACAAAAACATTGATGATATGAGTTCCCGTCCGGACTCTCAGTCCTTCTGCATTGTGTTGCAATTCATCCCAATAAAAAGTTGCATGAGATTCTGGATCCGCTCCTGAATCTGATTTGGACATGTAACCTGATCTCATTAAAGTCAGAGAAAATTCCAACTTGCTTATTCTGAAATGTATATAATGACCCCCCCCCCCCCTTCCCTCATCAGCTGGAAGCTGGCGAAGAGTCACCACCTACTGTGAGAAAAGCCGTCGCCTACTCTCTATTGTATAGGAATTAAAAATGTCAAAATGAAGAATTTTCTTTTTCTATGTATCTTCCCTCAGAGTATCCACCTACTTTAAAGTTTATCGAGATTCCTTCCCCTTCCCCTACAAAAAAGGTGCATGTGTCAAATGTGTATATATGTAACCGCTTTCCATAAGAATCTAGAATTCAGAGATGAATAATTTGACGCGACGTCATTTGAGAGCAAAGATACAGTTTCATTGCGATTCAGATGCTTCTGATATCTCTCAGATATCTTTTCCCGATTTATTTAACACTGAAATTCAAATATATTCTTTAAAACATTATATCATATATGTATCAACTTTATCCTCTGAATTAATTTGACTTCAACAATACTTTTAGTGTAGAGTTTTAGGTTAAAATCTGTAGTTGTAAATTATCATTTTACGTCATGACGTCATGGTGAAAGAAAGCGCATTTTGACGTTTCACTATGCCAACTTCGCCGGGTCATGAAACGCTGACCTTTTGTCAGATTTTCATAAAACTTACATTTTTAGAAACTAGAAATGCGGTATTATATATACGTAAATTTTCTTCAAAAACGGCAAGAGGGCCGATTTTGATGGTTAGTGGCCCTTCTCCTTTAAAGTGCTCGAACAGAGAATATATTTCGAACTCCCATTTGTAGTTGGTGTAAATCTCTTAATTATGCATTATGTTGCCTTCATTCAAAAGTATATGACAGGAAAAATAACATTGAAGTGCCCTCTTGTTTTACTTTTTTTTTTATTAAATATACATTTTTGCATTTACTTTGCAAATTTCCTGTAGGGTCGATTCAGTAGCATAGTTAAATAATATTTATTACCAAAATAGCATTGACAACAACAACAACAACAACAACAACAACAACAACAACAACAACAACAACAACAACAACAACAACAACAACAACAACAACAACAACAACAACAACAAATAATCATCCAAATCTGATGAGCTTAGGCCAGCAATTTATTATAACAAGTATTCAATGAATTGTGTGGTTATGTAATTTTAAAAAGGTAAAAGAACAACTCATTGTATGGTAGCTAAGGAAAGAGAAAGATATGGTATTCCAAATAATTGGTAGGAAAGTCAGTTACAGGGACAGTTGCATCTAACCGAATTTTATCAAGGTCACAACATTGCAATATACAACAAGCAATGTCATTCACGTGAGATCACTCCTTCTCCAAGCAATGTACAAATAAGGGAAAATACGTCTTTGATCTGAATACCGTGGAGACGTCATTCATTTACATTTTCAGCTTCTTGGATATATGAAGAAAACCTCTGTGTGTAATCTCATGCGAACAGAGACATTGAGATGTTTGATATGACATGAGTGAATTTCGATAAGCTTTTCCAATTACTAGTGACCGAATTAAAACCTTTGAATTCTGGTATTGAATTTTTAGATAACAGTATCCCTCCATCTTTTTTAACTCAAATGAAAAAAAAAATAAAAATTCAGACACCTCTGATAGATCGGAGGGGAGATTTGACCGTTTAAATATACAAATTCATTTCATATGCTCCACCTGCCACGGATTTCGTTTTTACAACAGAGAGCTAAGGAGACTTATAGTCATTCACACATTTGATCAGTACATATTGTACGTGTTCTTATTTTAGAACAACAAAATTTTAGCGAAAACTTGGTAAAATGGCAATATTGAGGTCTAAACTTTAAATACTTCTCACTATTTCAAGCCCCTGGCAGAACATGCTTCTTTAAAGTCCATTGACCCTTCCGAAAGCGGGGAAAATTTGAGAAATTCCATGACGTCACAATGCAATTTCGATGTTTGATCGAGTTTCGAAGTTTGTTTGTCCGAGGTAAAAGCATTGTGACGTCACGAAATTTCGCATTTTTTTCCCGCAATTGGAAGGGTCAATTACTTACGGATTAACTTTAACAACTTTGCAATTTATTGCGATATAAGATGGTTTGAGGCGGTGCACACTTTATAATCCCCGAAGCGGATTATAAAAAAGTGTTCACCGCCTCAGACAATATTATATCTCAATAAATTGCAAAATTGTTTAAGTTAATTAAGTTATAATTTAATCAAATACTAGAAAAACTTCGATTTACTTCTGTTCATACTTAATTAAAAACTTTAAACTACATACAAAATTGAAACAACAAGAGCGGAGGAAAGTATTTGCTCAGATGGTTGCTTTTGGCAACCACGGCAGTGTCCTTAATTGTCAGAAAAATGACGATTTTGGAACGAAAAAGATTCCTACCTTAGTTCCATTTCTATATTAAACTGTCTTGCGACACAGACCCTCCAAAAAGAGGGATGGCTTTCATATAATGGGGAAAATATAGGTTGTACACAGTAACTCAACGGAAACAGGTCGCCATTTTGTGTTGGATTTGACCGTCATTTGGCGTGAAGATATTGACGTCCCAAAGGGTTTTACCTCACGTACACGTCAGTTTGTACTGGAAATTAGTTCAACTACGATATTTTAAGGTCGAAATCAGTTCCGGCAAGCATTCCCGGAAGTACATGTAGGCGTGTCCAATATTAAGCAAACCAATTTATGAAGGTATAATATGCTTCCAACAATCAATAAAAATCCTTGATACGAGTGAAATTGAATTATATAGAGATAGAAATTTACAACCGACAAGTTTTGAACACCTCTAAGGTCACCAATATCATTTGCCCCTGAAAAAAGGCAAACAACTCAATCATAGAAGAAGTAAAGAGTTTTAAAATAGTTTCAATTTAATAGCGGATATATTCCATCGGTCTTGTAAGAAGATGGATAAAAATCGCTGCATATAGTTTATCCAGAGAGAAAGTATTAAAATGATTTATAGATTGAATACTAATTCTTTTATTGGTAGTCACCCTGTTTACTCTGCATTGTATACAGTGCAAAAAGGTCAAAACTAATGTGTATCATTTTTGGTGAATTGATGCTTCTCTAACTCCTGTAGCATCATATCCCACCCTTTCTGCTACGTCTTTTGGTACATTTTTGGACATAACAATTTTCATGCTTTTTGGCCACATCACATTGTTTAGAATGAGGATCACTGACGAGGGTTTAGTACCCGAAATGTGCATGTCTGGTCCATGCTGTAAATTTATCACGTTTTAAATGATGCTATTGAATTTAAAGACGTTTAACATTTGAACTACTTGGTGAGTGTCACTGCTGGTGGACCAAGAGTCCCCGAGGGCACATGTAGCCAAGTTCGATCAACTTTGGTTGATCGTCTGTCTTTTCAACGCATTTGAAATTTTCTGTTACAAAATTTCTTGAAATTTCTAAAACGTGAGTCCTGTAGCATCATATCCCACCCTTTCTGCTACGTCTTTTGGTACATTTTTAGACATAACAATTTTCATGCTTTTTGGCCACATTACATTGTTTAGACTGAGGATCACTGACGAGGGTTTAGTACCCGAAATGTGCATGTCTGGTCCATGCTGTAAATTTATCAGGTTTTAAATGATGCTATTGAATTTAAAGACGTTTAACATTGCAGCATTGCTATATGTTATGTTCAGTGGTTGAAGATGTTTTCAAGTCCTCGGATATCCTTAATAGTCCTAAATTGTCAATATTGAAATATATGTTCTACAGTACCAAATTTGTTGTACTAGACACGTGTTTTGAATAGTCATAACTTCATGTCAAACAGTTTAAATATAGCCAAAGTGAATTTTCCTGGCGCCATCTACAATACAGAGCATAATTTCCTCTTGCCAAAATGAGCGGCTCCAAATTTTGTGTAGAGTTTATGACCAAAAAAATGATGCAAACCCCAGCTACTTTTGATTTTTTTAGTAGCAGTTTTTTAATTTGGAGTATTTTCTTTGAAGGATTTGGAAGACGACGCTCAGATAATTCCTGGAAAACTGATCTATTGAGTACGTATGTAATTATTATTCTTCAATGAATATTTTACATTTTATCTCGAATCAAATCTGAAAAATAATGTTGAATTTGAATCTTAGGCTAAGGTTATGCAAATTGTTTGAAGATTTTTATGCGTTGTTTTTGATAAATATTTCTTTAATCTTTGTTATGCTGTAAAGTGTATATGTAATGGTGGAATGTCCTATATTTTTGTGTCATGTTTTGAAGATCGGATCGGTTGTTTAGAATTGTGTATTTCTTACTTACATCTCAATGTTCAAAAGTAAATTTATTTGTTTTTTTTTCGATGTTTTTGGGAGTATTTAAATGAAAGAAAAGATAAGATCTCCAACAGGCCTCTGTGGCAGCACCTACAGCAAGACACCGAAACAACCAATTTAAAAGCATAAATAAGACAAGCACAAAAAGGGGCACGAAAGAGACAAGGATGACCAAACAAATATCCTACATCAAAACACCTAACACAATATACTAGACTTAAAACATCAAGATCAGTGGGTAATCGGTACCGACTTAGGAGTCAGAACGATCTTAAACTTTAGTTTCAAATGGTGAGATTATCTGGAGTACTTGCAAACAACCCCCTCATTTTATGAAAAGTTGTGAAAGTATCATTTAGCACTAATTGCCTGACCTCACGAGGTCAGGCACACCTAGATTTGAAATGCATGAAACAAAACAAGACGTCAATGCGGCTTTTGCATGTAATAATGATGAAAGCGCCATTTACAAACATTCACAAGATCAGACAAAAACAGCATTCTCTTTGAAAGAATTATCGCTCCTTTCACATGTACGCTTATAAAAATACTCGAAGATTTTTATTGAGATGAAATATACCTAGGTGGCTGAGTGGTCAAGGAGTTAGCCTCTTACGCAGACGACCGGGATTCGAGTCCCGGTGCGGTCGAATAAGGGACGATTCCTGGAAAATTTTATTTCGTTTATATTACACGCGGTCACTAATTCATTTTAATTTTCGGCTCGAAAACGTGGGAGTACATGTACAAAATCGTGGCAAGTTGCAAACATGAGAAAGTATTGTGTCTGATGGTATTTTATTTCGTTTATATTACACGCGGTCACTAATTCATTTTAATTTTCAGCTCGAAAACGTGGGAGTACATGTACAAAATCGTGGCAAGTTGCAAACATGAGAAAGTATATTGTGTCTGATGGTAGATGTAGTACATATTTATTGCACACGATAGCGGACCACTTGACAAATCAGAAGCCCTCATTTTGTTTACATCAGATACACGTGTTTTTGTTTTTTATTGGTGGGTGAGGGGACTTCTGTACATTACTACGGAGTTATCAGGAATGTATAATATACTGAGTTATAGTTCATTTCAACGTGTTCCTGTTTGTTTTATTTTCCCAAGGATCCATCAAGTCAAGACTTCGGGGTGAGGAGGGTCGCTGTTATTTTGTTAAGGTCAGGCAAGCTTTTTTGAAAAGCTAATACTTGTTAGACAATTTCATTCACGTATTGTTCATTGGATATAATTTTATATGAGGGTTTATGAATACTTTGAATTTCTATTTCACTGATGTATGTGACGTTTGAGTGATGTTAAGCATCGTCAAAGTCAATGGCATCGTTTAAGAACAGATAAATGTGCAGCATGGACAAGATATGGACGTATCAAAAGCATTTAAGAAACGATAAATCGAAGGTGATCGGACTGGGCTACATGTGCCCTCTGGGACTCTTGGTCCACCAGTAGTGACACTCAACAAATGATACAAACGTTAAACGTCTTCAAATTAAAAAGCATCATTTAAGGACAGATAAATTTGCTGCATGGACCAGACATGCACGTTTTGAGTATTCATCCTCAATCTAAACAATGGAATATGGCCAAAGTGTGTGAAAGTTATTATGTCTGAAAATGTACCGAAATACGTAGCAGGATGGGTATGATGCTACAGAACCCAAGTTTTAGAAATGAAAGGTTCTTACGTTTTAAGTGTTTTCTTTTCGTATTTTAAGTGTCTTTCAGTGTCTCATCCGTCCTTCGTACACTAGAATCACATCAACCCTTAAATAATTTTTAAAATTTAATTTCTATTGATCATTATCATTGCAGCAGTAGCATTGAAGAGAGTCCACATTAAACGAAGTCTTAGAAAAATGTGTATGCCGCTTTTTTCGTGTCCAATAAAGCGATGTCCATCCGGACAGACATTCCAGCTTACAACTTTTGGCTGCCCTATGTGCCAATGTGTACCTCTAACATACCAAGGTTTGAATTACATTACTACTATCATTAGGAGACAATGATGCTTTGTATTGTATTCTTTCCATTTGAATAAATGTTTATATTTGTTTTAAAGATTAGCTAGTCTGAATCATCCAGGATGCAAAAATTACAGATGCTACTTCTAGCTGAAAATTCGTCGGAAGCCTTGTATTTCTATACATATATTCTCTTATGACCTGTAAAGGGGTATCATACAGGATATTGACGCTCTTTCTACATGTGCCTGTAGATAGGAAGACTTAATAAAGATTTCGTCTTTTCTTATAGTTACTACAACATTACAACCATTAACTATGAGTCGAACAACTGTTACAGTTTCATTGTCAAAATTAAGTAAGTATAGAAATTTACAAACTACAGTAGGCTCCACATAACTAATCAAATATACATTGTATTTGAATAGACCAGTGGACATTTTTATTATGACAGATAGTCTACGTTATAACGATTGATGTTGGGTTTCATTACTCGGAGAGACTTGCTCAGCATCTCAAAATCATCAATGAGGCGAGTCCCTTGTATCTATAATGGGACATTCACTTATAATGCTCGAGATTGAGTCCTCTTCTCACAGTCACAGTCAGCGTACAACGATGATTGAATAAGACTGTATAAATTGTCCGGTGAATATTTTTCATTAATTTCATAAATATTAAAATTTGTAATTGATGTATTCTACAATGTCGATTTAAAATCAATATTTTCTTCAATTTTTTTTTTTCATAAATGACATTTGAGACCAGTCTGGTGCGCTATCACCTTTTTGTTTTAGTAACGTCATTGTGGTAGCCCATTTGTTATTTGCCTTCAAAATAAACAGTGCAGGACCTTGCGCTCCCTTTTCTATTTCTTTTCAGTTTTCTTGATTGAAATGCTACAAATGGTATAACGATTATACAAATGTTTTCAACACAATTTTAGAGATACAATATGTACATGTACAGGAAATTCTTTCTTAGATACAAATCCTCATTTCCTCTCACTATTCTGTAAGTTGGAGCCAGACGGTTGTCCAGCGGATTGTAATGTTGTAGATTACCGTGTTGGCGAATGGCATTGTTATCATTGTAACTGTCCAGGTAAGAAAATCAAAGCTCTTTAAAAAAATATAGGAAAAGAAACCGAATAATGTGCAGCAGAATCATAAAAGACATCATTTGATTTTGTTACCTGTAGAAGGTAAAGAGCTTGAACACTTTCTTATTATTCTGTTCTTTTAAAAATGAATTACCATCACAAGCCTTGTGTACCTGATTTTGTATGCCTTCGGTTTCTGATCTTCTAAATTATCGATTTCGTGCTGTATACAGGGATATGGTCATTATCCATATTTGTCATTTCTGTGTTGATAACATGAATTATTATTATCAATCGTTTAACATATCTATCAGAGTATGACGATAAGTGAGCTAATCCTAAAACGAAATCTGTGAATAAAAAGATGAGGAAACCCTAGTCAAATATCCTAAATCTGCTCTCGGAGTTGACAGCTCTTGTCTTATCTATACAGAATTGGCCAATGAGCTATAGATATATATTTTCAGCAAATTCCTACAAAGCTCTAGCTAACCCATGTAAAGACGATAAGTACTTGTGCCCGACCCATTGTACAGTGAGGGATCTTACAGACTCAAGGGACTCATCTATAGTGTGCCAGTATTGTGATTGTGGAGGATTTCACAGGGAGTGGCCTTATGGGCAAGGCAAGTTAGAATTTTCGCTGAGTACTTTAAAAACAAACCATAGAATATTTCAAAACAAGCCATAGAATATTTTAAAACAAGCCATAGAATATTTTAAAACAAGCCATAGAATATTTTAAAACAAGCCATAGAATATTTTAAAACAAGTCATAGAATACATGTATTTTAAACAAGCCATAGAATATTTTAAAGCAAGCCATAGAATATCTTAAAACAAGCCATAGAATACATTTATTTTAAAACAAGCCATAGAATATTTTAAAGCAAGACATAGAATATTTTTAAACAAGCCATAGAATACATGTATTTTAATGCCAGCCTTAGAATACCTCAACATTAAGTCCTGAATGTGCTTTTCGAAATGGGGAAGAATAATGGACGAAGGAAATGATCCCTAACAAGATAACACTGCAGTAAGAGAAAGAAGGAGATCTCCGACATGACTCGGTTGCAGCACTCACAGCAAAACACGGGAGTACCATATTCGAAAACACAGAATAGACGTATACAACAAGAAACACACAGAAAAAAAACCTTGATGAAAGGCACATATTGTGCACTGAAATTATTACGATATAACAGATACAGGAATTTCAATATTGATTATACACTGCCGTCCATAAATTAGTATACACCATTACTGTTCATGTTGCTGTTAGAAAATACATAGTTTCAAATCCATCGCTGTATAATTCTGAAGATGAACCTTTTAAATATATAAATCTTTCGTAACAATCTTGACCCACCATATTTTTTGTATCCCCCCTGTAAAACACTGTATAACGAATTTATCCCACCGATGGCTTTTGGCTTGTTTACGTAACGTCAACATATTTTAAAGCATCTCGGTGACGTCAATATCGTAAAGCGTCTTAGTAGAAGCAGGATATTGAAATAATATCATGTCAGTAAAATAATACAACATAATATTCGGTTCTTCTCGACCAATCAGATTGCAAGAAATTTGCCAAAGGTGGGATAATGTGTGATATCTTTAAATTTTGATAAATGTCAATATTTTAAATGTTCCAATGTTTATATCATTAATATCTCCGCAAAGCGAATACACAAATTTAAATTGGAGGGCGCTAATGAAATTAATTTTGGCTGTGTCTGAAAATCACTTTGGCTGGAAGCATAACCAATGAGGATTTAATTTCCGAAGCAACTGTCGGATGCATAATGAATTGGTTTGAATTTTTCTTCAAGAAGGTATAGAGTTATTATAGTATTACGAATGTCATTATTTGTTCGGACAACCGCTCTCTGGCAGCGCAGTTGAGACAAATCGTTTTTCTTTGATATCCACTCACAGAGATCTTGTGTGATCATGGGCTCCTGCGACTAATCGACCCTTCCGATTGCTGGAAAATAATGCAAAATTTCGTGACGTCACAGTGCTTTTACCTTGGACGAACAAGCTTCGAACCTCGGTCAAACGTCGAAATTGCATTGTGACGTCATGGAATTTCTCAAATTTTCCCGCGTTCGGAAGGGTCAATTATGATGTCACATCAACATGAGAAGGCCTTTCGCCAGCAACTGTGCGACTTGGAATAAAATACAGAACATTTGTTGTCCTTCATTTTCCTATGGAGTCTTTGTTTGGTTTCGTTGTTGGTGGAATCTCTTTTTGTAAGCGTTTGTGTAAATGTCCGTGGTGCCTGTGGTTGTTCCGTCTTTTGTATGTATATCGAGTACTTTTTGAATAAGGAGTAATTTCCCATTTGAGACGATATCTGGCCATTCGGATTTGCCTTGACCTTTTTCTTTTTAATGCCGTAACAAATAAAGGGCGAGGGGATCTGAATTGGTATCTGGCGTAAAGCAATTATGACGTCATTAAAATGGTATGGTAACGTAAATTCCGTACCGTCATTCGCAAGAGTTGATGGAAGATTTCAACAGAATTTGATGACATCACAATCTGTCTACTTCAGATATTGTCCCTACGGGACGTTACTCTTAAATTCGAAAATATCGAATAATCTGTAATAACTTTATTGCACATCTTCCCTTTTTTTCTCATCATACATGTTACTAAGAGGATTATCATTTCTCTATCTAGGTCAAATAGTAAAGAGAAGGCAAAGGAGAACTCCAGCTGCTTTCGAAATATGCAAGGCCAACTGTGGAGAGGATTTCTGCAGAACGAGGAATTGTGGCCAATGTCACATTCCTCATTTTCAAATTGTGGGACGCAGGAAGAAAAGGCAAGGTCCACCTGTTCAATGCGGGGTGTGTTTCCCTTGCATGTTTCCAAAAGGTATGAACAAATTCAACATCTTTCCTTTTTTTAAATTAAATTTCTTTGATTAAAACTAATTAGTCTTTGTGGAATACAATGTGTTTTCCCATTACAGACGGTATCTGACGTAATACCATTGTGACGTCATGAAATGGTGTGATAACGTCGATTTTATACCGTCATTGCCCAGACTTTTAGGGCTGTTTCTATAGAATTTGATGACGTCATAATCAGTCTACGTCAGATACCGTCTCAAATGGGAAGTAACTCTGTTTTTCGAAAATAGCGAATATGTCCATTGAAGGGATACTTGTAAATCAGGTAGTAGAATTTTATACAATCGATTTACTGACAAAACAAATATGAACTTAATTGTTGTCTATTCATTCATGATAAATCGTACGCCTCATAAAGTTCATAAATGATACAAAGCATTATATGTACATGCATTGTATTCTTCGATATAAGCCGAACAGGAAGACGAGCTTATGATACCGTTACATATCATCAAAAGAACATAACGGACACTGTTAAAATTTCGTCAGAGGGATCTGAATAATCGGAAGTATTGCAACTCTATACCTTCCCGAAGAAAACTGCAAACCAATTTCTTATGCACCAGACACGTGTTTCGGATATTTTTAAAATCCTCATCACTGATGCTTCCAGCCAAAGTGATTTTCAGACAAAGTCAAACTTCATTTTAGTTGTATTTTTGAAAGTGAATTTGTGCACTAACTGAAAGTTTACTTGTAAACGTGGACATTTTCGTGTGGGGGTTATTTTCATGTGGGTGTTATTTTCGTGTGGGGGTTATTTTCGTGTGGGGGTTATTTTCATGTGGGGGTTATTTTCGTGTGGGGGTTATTTTCGTGTGGGGGTTATTTTCGTGTGGGGGTTATTTTCGCGTTTTTCACGAATCATGGGAGTTCGCGAAATTTCTCCCACGCGAAAAAAAAAATATTCCCCGCTTCATTCTTACAATGGGAAAGACATTTTTATCGCGAAAAATTCCTCTACGCGTAACGTCTTGATGTTATAATCGCGAAATTTCCCCCAGCGAAAATAACCATGTTTACGTCTCCCGCGATATCAAATGAACATGAGCTGGTTTTAGTCAGCAGAGCACGGTCTGTTTTCGTATGTCCAATAATGTTATGTATTACTGTATTGTTTGTGACAACAATATTTAAATACATGTTATACGGTGATAATTTCATTGCACCATATGCACGTTTCATCAACTGATATGTCGTCATTGATGATTGAGACGGACATCCAGGGTATTCAAATGTTAAACGTCTTCAAATTCAATAGCATCATTTAAGATCTGATAAATTTACAGCATGGACCAGGCATGCACGTTTCGGGTACTAAACCCTCGTCAGTGATTCTAAGTCTAAACAAGTGTAATATGGCCAAAAAGTATGAAAATTAGTATGTCCAAAAATGTCCAAAAATGTCCAAGAAGACACGTATAGAAGATTTCTAAACATGATATAAATTATGTGCCAAAGAGCCAACTTAGGAAATGACAATGTATTGAGAGAGTACCCGTAACTTTGTGCGAAAATCTTTAGATATTTGGTTCTCCTGGATAATTCAAATTATCCTTGTATTGCGTATCCATCGTATGAATAGAGTTCTGTCCAAATCCGATGTCGCTTCATTGAAAGACCAATACATGGAAATCAGCAATTTTTCGCCCGATTAATTCCACTTAAAATGGCAGAAGAAATTGTTTTCAAACACCAGCTCTTTCATTTATACGATTATAATTGGATTCATATGAGCTAGAGTAACTGTATAAGAATATGTGATTGATGAGCCAAATTCATCATAAACATTCATCTGGCAGAAATAAAATTAGCATGACGGACGATTTTTTAGAATTAGCATGACAGATGATTTTTTAGCAGTAGCATATGACGGGCGATAATTTAGGGGGGGGATGGGTTCTTATTTTGATACCAGTAACTATTAAACAAAATTATTCTTAATTTTAGCCGGATTTGGAGAAAAGACACGTCCTACGTGTTCTCCTACTACGAGGCATATACAATCGGCAGGTAAGTCCGTTCACTGAAATACAAAACGTTTGCAATATGATAATGAATAAAAGTCAAGCATCCCCCCCAAAAAAATACCTTGCGACCTTGACCTAGATGACCTATTATCTTAAAAAATGATATTCACGATATCTTTTAATTGGTAAGTATTCATCTGGCAAGACTTTCCTACTGATACTTAAAATTTTGATCTAGCGACCTTGGCTAACATATTTGATCCACTTTTGAAAAAATAAACCGCTTCGCAGGCGACACAAGCGTTCCTTGCATTCCTATGTTTGCATTATCAATGAATAAAAGTCAAGCACAACCCCCCCCCCCCCCCCCCCAAGAGAAAAAAAAATTGAATTCAATGGAAATACAAAAACCAAACAATACATCTAACATTCTATAAAGGAGCGAAATGAATACACAATGGACATAAGATCAGATTAATCTTTGATTATTTTTCAATAGTTAGAATATCGAATGCAGTAGGATGTCAATACCGAATGGCTTCAAAGTTGCATCGACGATAATAAAACTAGCACTTAATATGTGGCATCCGATCGTCTGTAAATTGCTGTTTAGAAAAGTTATTATTTATGATCTATCATATATTTCAGGATCATCTTATCACAAACTTTCAATAACAGACCAGCATTGTTTACCTGCAGCGTTGTCTATATTTTGTCCGGGACAATGCAAAACATTCCACGTGTCAAACTGTTATTACTGCAGCTGTAATGGTGGTAAGTTCAATTAATTCGACAATGCCCTCCGCACTTGCTCTGGAGATTGTTGATTACATAAGTAGTTGCCCATCGTGTTTCTGTGCAGCTGTGCCATTGTTTCCGTCTAATTGTCCAATTTTCTTTTCACGTAAGAAAGTTCTGTTTTGTAAATTTTTCTAGAATTCGTAAGCCTTTCGATTGTGGGTTTTTGAATCTGGTTTCGGCCTTTAAGTTTGACAATTATTCACTGACGTAACTTGGGTTGTACATATTTTATCTATTCCAAAATGTATACGCAAGGAAGATGATAACAAGCAAGTCTTATGAGAATAAAGACGATAAGCCAAATTTCGCTTAATAATTGAAATCATCATTATTGAAATGAATCTACTATTAATATTAAATTTGGTGTCAGACTGAGAAATTAGAGATACTAGTATATTTCAAGGGAAGTGCCGAAATACTGGGAAACTAGGGGAACGATATCCTTGGTCTCCATCAGCAGACATACAAAACTATCAAACAGACATCCCAAACATACAAAAAAGCAGACATACAAAACTATCAAACAGACATACAAAACATTAAAAAAAATCAGACACACAAAACTGCCAAACAGACATACAAAACTATCAAAGAGACATACAAAACTATCAAACAGACATACCAAACATACAAAAAAGCAGACATGCAAAACTGTCAACCAGACATACATAACTGTCAAACAGACATACAAAACTATCAAACAGACATACCAAACATACAAAAATGTTAAACGTCTTCAAATTCAATAGCATCATTTAAGACCTGATAAATTAACAGCATGGACCAGACATGCACATTTCGGGTACTAAACCCTCGTCAGTGATCCTAAGTCTAAACAAGTAATATGTAAAGCAGACATACAAAACTGTCAAGCAGACATACAAAACTGTCAAGCAGACATACAAAACTGTCAAACAGACATACAAAACTGTCAAGCAGACATACAAAACTGTCAAGCAGACATACAAAACTGTCAAACAGACATACAAAACTGTCAAGCAGACATACGAAACATTAAAAATAAATCAGACACACAAAACTGTCAAACACACATACAAAAAAGCAGACATACAAAACTGTCAAACAGACATACAAAACCGTCAAACAGACATACAAAACCGTCAAACAGACATACAAAACTGTCAAACAGACATACAAAACTGTCAAACAGACATACAACACCGTCAAACAGACATACAAAACTGTCAAGCAGACATACAAAACTGTCAAACAGACATATAACACCGTCAAACAGACATACAAAACTGTCAAGCAGACATACAAAACTGTCAAACAGACATATAACACCGTCAAACAGACATACAAAACTGTCAAGCAGACATACAAAACTGTCAAGCAGACATACAAAACTGTCAAACAGACATACAACACCGTCAAACAGACATACAAAACTGTCAAGCAGACATACAAAACTGTCAAACAGACATACAAAACCGTCAAACAGACATACAACACCGTCAAACAGACATACAAAACTGTCAATTAGACATACGAAACATTAAAAATAAATCAGACACACAAAACTGTCAAACACACATACAAAAAAGCAGACATACAAAACTGTCAAACAGACATACAAAACCGTCAAACAGACATACAAAACCGTCAAACAGACATACAAAACTGTCAATTAGACATACGAAACATTAAAAAAAAATCAGACACACAAAATTGTCAAACAGACATACAAAAGTGTCCATCAGCAGACATACGAAACTAGTGTGCTGATGTTTGAAGGCAGATTTCATTTAATTTTATCAACCAATAAATATTCAGTTGGCACGATTGGTACGTCTTCTATGGTATGCTGCTTTTTGTCCCCCGCTTTCGCGAAAGCGCGGGGACATTAAAACCGGTTCGTCCGTCTGTCCGTCTGTCCGTCCGTCCGTCTGTCCGTCAGTCACAAAAACTTTAACCTTGTGCATAACTTTTGAATGGTAAGTGATAGGGCTTTGATATTTCACATGTGTATTCCTTGTGACAAGACCTTTCCATGCATACCAAAATTTTTGACCTTGTGATCTTGACCTTGGACTTTGACCTACTTATTAAAAACTTTAACCTTGACCATAACTTTTGAATGGAAAGTGATAGGGCTTTGATATTTCACATGTGTATTCCTTGTGACAAGACCTTTCCATGGATACCAAAATTTTTGACCTTGTGACCTTGACCTTGGACTTTGACCTACTTATTAAAAACTTTAACCTTGACCATAACTTTTGAATGGAAAGTGAAAGGGCTTTGATATTTCACATGTGTATTCCTTGTGACAAGACCTTTCCATGGATACCAAAAATTTTGACCTTGTGACCTTGACCTTGGACTTTGACCTACTTATTAAAAACTTTAACCTTGACCATAACTTTTGAATGGAAAGTGAAAGGGCTTTGATATTTCACATGTGTATTCCTTGTGACAAGACCTTTCCATGGATACCAAAATTTTTGACCTTGACCTTGGACTTTGACCTACTTATTAAAAACTTTAACCTTGACCATAACTTTTGAATGGAAAGTGATAGGGCTTTGATATTTCACATGTGTATTCCTTGTGACAAGACCTTTCCATGGATACCAAAATTTTTGACCTTGACCTTGGACTTTGACCTACTTATTAAAAACTTTAACATTGACCATTACTTTTGAATGGTAAGTGATAGGGCTTTGATATTTCACATGTGTATTCCTTGTGACAAGACCTTTCCATGCATACCAAAATTTTTGACCTTGTGACCTTGACCTTGGACTTTGACCTACTTATTAAAAACTTTAACCTTGACCATAACTTTTGAATGGAAAGTGATAGGGCTTTGATATTTCACATGTGTATTCCTTGTGACAAGACCTTTCCATGGATACCAAAATTTTTGACCTTGTGACCTTGACCTTGGACTTTGACCTACTTATTAAAAACTTTAACCTTGACCATAACTTTTGAATGGAAAGTGAAAGGGCTTTGATATTTCACATGTGTATTCCTTGTGACAAGACCTTTCCATGGATACCAAAATTTTTGACCTTGTGACCTTGACCTTGGACTTTGACCTACTTATTAAAAACTTTAACCTTGACCATAACTTTTGAATGGAAAGTGATAGGGCTTTGATATTTCACATGTGTATTCCTTGTGACAAGACCTTTCCATGGATACCAAAATTTTTGACCTTGACCTTGGACTTTGACCTACTTATTAAAAACTTTAACATTGACCATTACTTTTGAATGGTAAGTGATAGGGCTTTGATATTTCATATGTGTATTCCTTGTGACAAGACCTTTCCATGGATACCAAAATTTTTGACCTTGTGACCTTGACCTTTGAGTTCGACCTACTTATTAAAAACTTTAACCTTGACCATAACTTTTGAATGGAAAATGATAGGGCTTTGATATTTCACATGTGTATTCCTTGTGACAAGACCTTTCCATGGATACCAGAATTTTTAACCTTGTGACCTTGACCTTGGACTTTGACCTACTTATTGAAAACTTTAACATTGACCATTACTTTTGAATGGTAAGTGATAGGGCTTTGATATTTCATATGTGTATTCCTTGTGACAAGACCTTTCCATGGATACCAAAATTTTTGACCTTGACCTTTGAGTTCGACCTACTTTTCAAAAAACTATAACCTTGTCCATAACTTTTTAATGGAAATGGATAGGGCTTTCACATTTCACATGTGTATTCCTTGTGATGAGACCTTTCTGTTGGTAATAACATTCTGACCTTGTGACCTTGTCCATGGAGGTTGACCCACATTTAAAAACTTCAACCTTGACCATAAGTTTTTGATGGTAATTTAAATCATAGGTCTTAAATATTTCACATGTGCATACCTTTTCATAAGCCCTGTCCCTTGGAAACAAAACACAAGTTTGGACCTTTTGACCTTTTCTTGGAGTTAATCTTTCATATTTAGAATGTTGATAATATATGAGATATATTATTAAAACTTAAGAATGGGGGGATGTCTGTAAGCATTTCTTAAAAGACAAACACCCAAAAGCGGGGGACCACAATTCCTTGAATTTGATTTTATTCCGTTTGTATCAAAACAGAACAAAATGTTGTAATTGTGATGCTAATAAGATAAAAACCAATCGTTCTACCATAGTGACCTAGTTTAGGGCTAGGGGATCACAATTTTGTATAGCTTTAAGCGCATATATTTTGTGTACAAGTTATATAACGCTTAAGCGTAAAGGGGTGTTAACCTTTATGATACTAAAAGAAAGGCGGGGATCTGAGACTCGAAGACTCATATCATATGGATGCTTTAATTCGATATACTTCAAGTTAGTTACACTTTCGTACGTATTAGGTTTAAATCAATTTGATCAAGATTTAGTTGCATCCAATATGGATTAAAAGTATGAAATGCAGCCTACTAGTGTATGCTTTGTTTACATTTCCCATTGGTTGACTAATAGGTTTTACGATTTCGAAAGAACGCAAAACAGAATAAATGCATGAAATGGACTTAAAGTACAACATTTGATCTGTATTTGTAGGTTTTCTAACAGTCTCATTCATCAGACATGTACTAGAAGGAATTGGGCCTCATAAAACAGATCAACATACAGACAACTCCAGAACAACAACGACGGTATCAACGACAACCCCAGTCGTATACACAACAATGGAGCCATCAAAATCAACACATCAACCCACTGTTCCAACAACAACAGCTCCCAGTACCCCTGTCCCCACCACCACAAGACGAACCACTGCAGCCCGTACCAACACAAGAGGGACAGCCACAGTGTCTTATTCAGCAAAACCGAACAGCTGTTATCTCTGTAGTGGACTGTCCTGCTCGGAGAAGGATGCTCAGGTCTGTCCATCGGATCAGGATTACTGTATGAGCACCATCAATCAGGATGAACAAGGGGAAAGAAATATCACCAGAAGGTCAGACAAAAAAAATTCTAATGAAACACATATCTAAATGAGATTGGGAGTAGAATTATATACAATGTACTATATTTAAGTCTTACAATCTCATTGTACATTTGATTTATGGAAAACAAATCATTAATCGTGATTTATACGTTTTAAAAACATATAACTAATGGTTTTTTTTCTTCTTCTTAATTTCTATGAATATATTAATTATTTTGTAGGTGTGTCACAGAAGATGTCTGCTACAACCAATGGTGGATTGTTTCGGCGGACAGCCCTACGTGCGTTGCCATGACAAACGATTTAAATGGGCCTTCAGGCAATCCTGAGATATGTAATTTCTGTTGTAAAGGATCTTTGTGTAACAAACAAGGTCGGATCCCTGATGGGGACTTATACAAGGGCGAGGCACACCCCTCAGCAAGCATTATCACTATTGGATGATAATAAACACGAGTGTCTCTTTATAACTATTTAATTCTTATTTGACGGAGTCTACAGTGTTTTCCGAAACAACAAAAGAAGTTTCGTTACTGACCATTTTAATACTTTAAATCTTAGGAAAGAATTAATATTCACCAGCCATTGCCTTTCAGTCAGCAAAGTGCGAGGTTAATTACAGAGGATATTTATTTTGTGTCAAAAAATTATGTTCCTATCATATCTGGTGAAGCAATATTTTGTTTATAAAAATCTTGAGAACGATTATAAGTTGGGATGTTTATATCCATATTTTTGTTAAATTCTCTCTGTTTTTAGCTCATCTGAGCCAAAGGCTCTAGTGAGCTATTGTCATTGTGATCCGTCCGGCGTCCGTCGTGTGTCGTGTGTCGTCTGTCTGTCGTAAACTTTTCACATTTTCGACTTCTTCTCAAGAATGGCTAAAGGGATTTTGATGAAACTTGGTAGGTATAAAGTACTTATGGTCCCCTACAAGTGTTGTTGGTTTTCGTCTGGATCCCTCAACAGGTGGCGCCACCACAGGCAAAAGTAGGTCAAGGGGGGTACCCTCCTTTGACAAACTTCTTCTTCAGAACGGAAGAACGTATCGACAAACTGAAAGCATCAGGATGATCTAGAGAGATGTCTCAAGAAGTGTTGTTATTTTTGGTTCCACTCCGAAGTCAAATTTTTGACGCTTTTTTGACATCTCTTCGGACTTAGTCAGAAATGCAAATTTTTGCACTATTTCTTTAAATAACTCAATAAGTGTATTATTTTACACACTCATTTACTGTAATTTATATTTAACTTACTTTTTTTCTGATTGTCATGAAACTTGGTTGGTATGAGGCACTCATGGTTCCGTACAAGTGAAAGAATTTTGTTAAGTTATCCACTTTTGGATTTTTACGGAAAAACATTCATAGGTACAATGTAGGTTTTCTATGCCCAATGAACCCAAGAGTAGTGAGTTCAAACCCCGGCAGGGCCCCACTTTTTCAGGTTATTTTTCTCATTTTCTTTTTATATTTATCGTTAGAAATGAAACTGTGAAAGAATTCTATCAAAATATCAACTTTTAGATTTTTAATGATTTCTTAAAGAGACAAGCTAGTTTGGCTTTGTGTACTTATTTTCGTACGTCGAAATAACTCAGCCACACATGCAATCAAATATAAATATATACTCTGAATTTATTTTTGAGATGTTGACTTTTTCCATACATGCATATTTCATAACAATTTCCCTATTTAATAATTATTTTCTCTGCTTTATTTTTGTATCTATGGTAAACAAAGTCGCCATATATCTTGTGTTACAGATTTGATTGGTTCAATTCCTCCACGCCCATTTAATAGTCACGGTGGGTAATCTCGCAACGCACAACACTAGGTTTATTTAAAATTTCGTGTATTACAAATTATTTTTCTCAAAAAGGGGACCGAATGTGATGCAGTGTAAGGATGCCTTAGATACGAGTTTTATTCAAAGAAAGAGAAGTAATAGAGGACGCAGTCCGCGCCGCAGGCGCGGACGTAGTCCTCATCAAGGTAACACGTGTATATATATAGGAAAAATAGTGTTTTTCAATTGAATTCTATGCTATACCTATAGGTTCCAAAACCGTGGTCAATGACGTCATTCTCCCCATTGCCCATTTGATCGACGTGAAGCGCAAGCTTATTTTTTTGACAATGTCACTTGACGACAGAATGAAACCCATCGATGACCAAGATTTCTCGATCTCTTTTGAATATTCTTCGTTTGGCTTACTCCTCCAGTGACCCAATGTATGATTTGTACTTTGCTTCACGTAATACTGACATTGCACCATCATTTCCAACATATATCATGTTTAGTCCGAATATCCTCTTTGAAAATTACAATGTGACGTCAGCATGCGACGCGACGTCAGCATACAACTTTGTTTCCCGGACTTTCTTTCATCGACAGCTCCCTCAGAAAAATCCATGGATAAACTCATAATGCTGGGAGAAAAGAACAAACAAAAAAGTATCAGCGCGATCAGCGACTTACCGAACTTCATTCTGCTTTCGAGGATGATTTGCAGCTGATATTTTGATACATGTAAATCGAATAATGTGGTTTCTCTCCACATATATAAGATCTACATGTAGAATATACAGGAAATCTATGCAGCGTAAATCCCAACACAAACTTCTAAATGTCTGCTGCCTTTGGTTCTGTTTACAACGCGTCACAACTTACGTCATCATTTACAGTATTTAGTACAAATAGGTCAACATAGCTGGGGCTCTGTTCAAAGCATGAAGTATATTTTTTTCTGTCAGAAATAAGGCTTGGTATTTTTTTCCCTTGGAGGTAAATCATAAGCGGATCCGAGGTAGAGGGGTGAAGGCTTCAGATTTTTTTTTAGAAATGGGGGGGGGGTTGATTGTATTCAAAAGGGGGGGGGGCGGACAGGTGGTAGGCTGATGATGATTTCTACGTACTTTTCTCCTCTCCCCTGTCCCGCTCCCTTCTCCCACCTCCTAACCTCTCTCTCCCTCCCTTCTGCCTCCCTCCAGCTGCCTCCTTCCTCCCCTCCCATTCATCCTTGCATTTTATGGGGGTGGGGAGCAGACATGAGGTACCCGTTCTCTCCGCCCCCTTAACTCCCCTCCCACACCCATCCTTCTTCCCCTATCTCTCCCCCTCTCTCCTTCCTCCCGCCCCTCCCTTTCACCCTCTTTTAAAGTAAAGGAATGAGCAAGAATTTTGTCTTCAGATATTACATAGGAAACTGAATAATTTACATTATTTAGAAGGGAAAATCCTGTAATACTAATGTTATACTGTTCTTAATTTTTAAGTTTTAACCCCCTTTTCCAGATCATCCCATAAAACGATATATTGCTGATAACACTATAGACGGCGCCGAAAAGGAAGTTTTCTCTCTCTTCTACATTTTGAATGCTAATTTTTCCGGTGAAAGTAAAAGGGGAGAGGGGTGGGTGGGTGCAAGGGGGGATACATATTCCTGATACGACAACTGACATTTCATCACACAATGAAATTTAAAAAGTAAACATTTAAAAGTTTAATAGAATTCATTGAATAATCAAGATACATGTTAATCTTACAATATATAAATACTTCAGAAAACATTAAAATTCTTTTTTTTTTTTTTAATTTTAATGGTTTGTGTCCACGGTGTTCTTGCCCGAGTTCTCTTTTCCTTGGTTTTCGTCAAAGTCCAAGGAATTAAAATGTATAGATTAAGATGATATCACTTGATCTTTTCTTATCTGTCATTAATGTTTCAAAATTAATTGCAAGCATTGCGATTTCATGTTTACTGATTGTTTTGTGACATTGAGAATTGTTTCCCCGCATTTACGAGTTATGTACATGCTGTCGATCTAGAAATTGTCTATAATATCCCCCTCCTGTAGATGATTCTGGATTTCAAGAAAAAAACTAATGTAAGGCTGATAAAGACGATAAAAATGATGCTGGGAAAAATAATTTCCCAAATCTTATTAACTTAGTAAAAAAATATTCAATGATGTATGGTGAAAATTGGGTATTAATTCATTGAAATTATATTTCATCTGCGTCCTCACAATGGCTTTGCCATAATTCATATTATCCTTTTATAAAGCCGAAAACTATCGGCATGATTGGTGTAGATGAAAGTAAAAGTAGAACGCTGATCGTGTTTGTGTGTTATAAAAAGCTAATATCCACCTTATTTTGGATGCAACTCAGTCATAGTTAGGGCGTTATTACACTGCATCACATTTCCCTTTTTGTAACAAATTATCTATTTTGTGCAAAAATATAGAAAATAAATTGTTCTGCGTTGCGAGATTACCCACCGTGTTAGTACTGTACACGTGAAACATTTCAGGAGATTAATAGAATCTATCGTGCAAACGAATATAGTACTGGTATTTGAATAGATTTTTATTTAATGTGCATATACTGGGAACACTTTCATACTTGTTATCATTCATGTACTTGGAACACTTCCATACTTGTCATCATTTATAAACTTAGCTCGAATTTCCTTTGTCTTAGACTCTCTTAGATGAAGTATACGGACTGATTTCTTGAAGAAACATCTAATGAGTAATCTCTTCCTGAGGATTTTGAGAATGTATAGGACATTTGATATATCTGAAATTCTTGAAAACAAATAATTCAGTTCAGAGTTCTTGAAATCTTTCAATGAAATGTTGGACCACAGGAAGCTGTTGTTTTAAAGGAGAAAATAAATTATTATTCACAACCTTAAGCCACTGTGTTCGACATCTTGTATGTATTACATTTCTAAAGCTGAACACAGAGGCTTAAGGTTGTGAATAATAAAACATTTTCTCTCATAAAACGACAGGTTCCTGTGGTCAGACATTTGGGAATTTTTATCTGTCCAAATAATAGATACAACACGAGTTTTTATCGGACCAAATCATTTTTATCAGCAAATCCGATGCAGCTGATACTTTTCATGAACTCTGTCAGCTAATAATTTGTCCGTGTAACAGTCCTATCACGAGGCGAAACATAGTTAACAGTAAATAACGACATCGTAGGTCTGCTAGTTGTACAAGCTTTACAATATCATGGGCCTATCAATTTGTTTCCCTAAAAGCAGCATACACCAGAGTATTAAGTTTATTTCATTGTTTTATTCTTTTTGTCTGTTTCTTCATCACCTGCTGCACATTAATGTGGAATTTTACAAAATGATTTTTTATGTTGAATAATTGAACTATACACTAGCTGGGCATATGACTTTGGATAACATTTTCCGTCTTTTCAAATCAGTAAAAAAGATGATGTTTTGAAATGTGACTATTTCTTCTTGTTCGTACTTTTAAAGGCTGTAAAAAAAGATCTTGTCTGCATCCGGCAAAAATCTTTTTAGAAAGAATGTGGGCTCAAATCGTGATACTGGCACTATCAATTTTACGTCTTATTCAATGTCAGTATGTCAATTAGAGCATGCATGGGTATCAGGTGAGCGTTGTGCCCTCCTGGGGCTCTTGTTAATATATACTGTACTTTGATAAGTAATTCTAAGTCGTAATAGTCGAAAAGGATTCAATTTTCACTCAGCGTTTTATCAACATGGACGCATATAGCTAAATCTTGTAGATTGCAAAATATTATTTTGAAAAAATAATAGGGTCAAATACTGATGGAAACCAGAATTTGAAGAATAACTTCTTAAACTTTCTTCAGTTTCACATTACAGTTAAAATCAATTAGGCTAGCTGAATTGGATGCAGATTTAATATCCGAAATGTGCATTAATAGAATACTTCTTTCACTTAAAATAATCTTTAATTTTCGCATCAGATTTGGATGCCAAATAAAATATCAAAACACTCATCACAACAGATTGGACATAAACCTACGATACCAATTTACAAGGGATGTCGACTTAGGCCGGGCATGTACCATTTTAATCGCAAATGTCGTGATTATCAAGATTAAGTGCACAACCCTCTCATCTGTCTGGTTAGCCAGAGGTATCAAAGAACGCACAATTGTTGTGCGTAATAGCCTCCTCAATATATGATAACCATACAAAAAAGGCAGCAAATAGACAAAGGTCCAAGTAACACGCAGATGTTTATGTAGATGGACATCAAAGCAGCACTACAATCCTTGACGATTTTACTTATTCTAAAATTTGACTTGCGATGTAGTACAAAACAGTTTATTTTAGTATACCAATTAATAGCCTTTGTTTCTGTACTAATACTATTTGTTATTGTAATTGTTTTACTGTGGTACTAATAGGGGACTTCGTCGGCGCGAAGCGAAGCGCCGACGAAGTCGCCATCAAGATAGACGTGTGTACATGCATGCAAAAAGCATGCATTTTCCATATTTCTTACTATACCTTCAACTCAAAATCTTTGTGCACTGTTCATGCGGAAACGGCGAACGTTAGATAAGACAGAAAGGTTACGGATGAAAATGTACATTATGACGTTATTTGAAACGTAAATGCGCGTGAAGTTTTGTGTACATCGTACATAATCAAGAAATCGAAAAAAAAAAAAAAAAAAAATGCTGCTGCATTTTAGGAGGCTTAGAGCTTCGTGTCATCATGGCTTCATGATATTTTGTCTAGGTGGTAGAAATCACTGTGATATTATTATAATATTATTTCGCTCTGGCTATAAATTCACCTGTGTGAAATTTACTTATACAAAGTTTAAATGGTGAGAAAAAAGAATGTGCAGGAGGCTTAGTTGTGGTAGAAATCACTGTGATTGCCTCAACTAGGAGGATAACCATCCTCAGAAACCCAGGCACTGGACATTGCGTGTATACATACACCTAAGAGTAAGCGCATTAGAGCCTGGGTTTTCGAGAATGGAGGATAACAAAACTTTATCTTTCTATCAGAGCTACGTCCCCTTCAAGGCTTTGCCATAGTTCATATTACTAGTTTGTTAAAAGCTATATTTTCCTAATATACTCCTAGTTCTCAGACAAATTGAATTATAAGCGGGCATTTGTAGTCCAAGCCTTTCGTCTGGAGTTTTTCTCCCATTTGCCCCCATGTGGGATAGAGTTTGCCCATAGCGACGTGTCATGTAGGGTCACTGTATCCCACATGTACCTCGCATTAAGGATTGTTTTTCAGCTTTTGCGCTTTATCGGTGTGTATTGGCAGTAGGGAATGGAAACAAAATATGTAAAGCACGAAGTGCTTTTCATGAATTTTGTTTCCATTCCCTACTGCCAATACACACCGATAAAGCGCAAAAGCTGAAAAGCAATCCTTATATTTACATTTTACGTGTTAACTAAGTGATTTCTGCCAATTTTTCATCCAGTTTCTTTACATTTGAAATATCATTGCGGAGGGAGAACGCCATTTGACGTAAGAGCAAACGAACGTTCGCGTTCGACGTTTTTCGCTTGATTCGAAGTAGTACCTTCTGTACGGAAACGTTGTTGATAATTGAGAAACTGAATTTTGTCCTCTTGCTGTATTTTGAACATTTCAATTAAAACTGAAGAAAATCGAATCGTGAAAATTCGTAACTTTTGTCCAACATAATTCAGACATGGCGGAGAGTTAAACTGGAGAAATTTCACAGAACTGAAGGGAAAACTTTTGAAAACTCTTTTTAACACAATGTTAAACTGCTTAGACATATGAAATCAATCAGTATTATTGTATACAAACTTCTGTAAATATCCTATTTCATCTGGAAGTAATTAGAATAATGCAAAAGTCGAGTACAGCCGTCGAAAACGCGAAAACTTTCGGTATTTTCATGACTTACCTCAACATCATGGCTAAAGATTCGCTGATACTCGAAGTATTTCTGATATTATGAATCCATAAGAAGCAAAGATAAATTCACTGTTGATAATGACAGAAGTGAATCAAATCCTCATCCTAAATACTGAATATTTGATCCACTTATGCCTGAATATTCGCTCATCCAAACACGGCATCTTTCTGCAGACAACAATGCAGTTCGTCCTTGAACTTCGTCTACTGACGCGTGATCGACTTACTACGTCACACTTCTTGAAAGTGTACATGTGGGTGACCTAGATTTTGACACATTTAATCTCTGGGAATAGACGGCGTCGTTTGAAAATGGATACATGTTTTGAATCTGTATTAAAGCAATAAATGAAATGGGCATTTTATCAGAAATTAATCCGCGTAAGTTCTAAAGTCACGTGATAGGCTCTTGCGATTATCGAGAAATAAAGCAACAGTTGGTTTGGTACCTTTATATAAGGGAAACGCAGTAGGAATGTAAATATTGACTTTTTAAGTCGGTCGTATAGGCCGTATCCATATTGTGACGTCGTTGTTATCCATTGTGACGTCATGATTTTTGCACCTAAAGCGGCGACCTCTCAACAAAAATATCATTTTAAAACTCTTTTTTTAACATTCTAATTCTTACTAAACCGATTAAGGCTAAGGACTACGGTTTATTCTTTTAGAATAAACCATTTTTGAGGGCGCTGAAAACGAATAGCAACATTCCTTCATCTCCTGCTTATGGCGTGTTCATATCTCAGTTGATACGCTATGCCAGAGCAAGTACGAAATATACGGATTTTGTTCTGAGAGCTAGGCGTCTTTCAAATAAGCTTCTCAGTCAGGGATATGCTTGTGACCGACTAATATCGTCACTGAGGAAGTTCTACGGTTGATATGGGGAACTCGTCATACACTATGATGTCCCACTCTCCAGAATGATGGGTGATATTCTGTCGTAGACCATTTGAACCATCCAACCCAAGTTTGTACTCTATGTCTTCCGAAATGGAAGTTACCAAATGTGACAGTTCTACCGAATTGAAGCGGCGGGTGTTGCATGCAAGCAGGAGATGCTTACTCTTCCTGGGCACCTGGTCTCACTCTCATATCGGGAGTTCGCTTCTTTTCATATGGTGGAGGTTTTTGTTTGTTTGCTTTTGTTCCTGTTTTATCCTGATTTCGTATGCCTCGGTTTCTGATTTTCTGAATTATCGATTTTGTACTGTAAACAGGGATATGGTCATTATCCATATTTGTCATTCCTTTATTTTTCGAATTCGATAAAGTTGACTATTTCATGATTTCATGGAATTTCAAGAAAGGCCCCTAGAAAAGGGAGAAAAACGATCAACCATATGTTTGTCATGTGGGATGAGAAAAGCCCACCCTCGGGGTCTGGTTTCTGGTCAGGGAACTCGGCAAGCCTCGTTCCCTGACTAGAAACCAGACCCCTCGGGTGGGCTTTTCTCATCCCACATGACAGCATATGGTTGATAGTTATAATCTCCAACAAGACCCGGTTGCATCACTCACAGCAAAACCTCAAAACTCCCCAAGTGAAAGCACAGAGGATACATACAAAGAAATGAAAAGGGACAAGGAAAAGTAAACACGACATCAAAACACCAAATATATATGATAAAAAAATAGAATTGTCAAGGGATGTAACAGATCTTCGCGCAATCACACTTCATTTATAACTACATTTATACCATTTATTTGGGTATATATCAGTACTCGAAGTACAAATACGTTCGGGTCATTATTTTCCTGTTGGAGATAAGTGGAGGAAGATGGCTACTTCAATAAGTGGTAAATCATTTCCGCTTATAATCAAGGTTATTTTACATTGACGAGTACATGAGGAAACTGTTGTAGCCTTTATCAATTGGAGCAAGTGCAACAGAATTAACAGTTACAACAACAAATTGTACATTGAAGAAAGGAGGGGGAATCTCCAACAACACTCGATTGCAGCACACAGAGCAAAATACAAAACACCATATGCAAAATCACAGAGTAGACAAGCACATTAGAAGACGCTGAAGGGACAAGGAACACCTCATACGACATAGAAACACTAAACACACAAGACACTACACATGAACAAACATGGCCAATGAGCAATGGTGCCAACTTTGCACAGTCATCTGCCACGCCAGTAGCAAATTGTGTGGTTATCCGGAGTACGTTCACACAAAATTTCCACTTTCTCGGTTACCAAGAGATCTCGAAGAACACACAATATTGGTGTAAAAGATTGAAAATACGCATGTACATCCCCTTATGGTTCATAAAGGTCGAATGTATACACAAAACAATAACGCAAACGTTATGTAGAGACAGAAAACACAATTAAAAACCTGTAAACAAAAAAGAGCTATTTTCAGTTGGAGTTTTTGAAAGGATTATGATACTTTTTGACTGTTATATGCGTCGAATTATGTACAGTGTCCAAATGCAGTTTTCAAAGCATAATAAAATTGTATGGAGTGTAATTTTTCATTCATCTCATTGATACGAGAAAAAGGAAGTTTATTTCCGGTAGTTTATTTTTCTTCTGTATGTTGTTGTAAGTGTGATATTTCCAGGTTAGTATTTTGCTTTTATCGGAGAGGGGGGGGGGAGGGGGGTTGGGGTTGGGGGGGGGGGCGGAGTTGTTGTCCTGTTTAAGATAATTCCCCTCCTTTTGTAAGCAAAAGAAAACATCTTCAAGGGTATGTATCAGCACATTAATTTTTCTGAAGGATGTAATCGGAGAATCTTATGAAAATGTTTGGGGTCTGACAAGTAAATAAGTATCAGGGATAAATTCAAAGGAACTTTAAATTAGAACACATGAAATCGTTCGTTTCAATAATGTATCTTCAGTCAAATCTTTTTTACTCTTTATACAGCGATTCCAAATTAAAAAATTGACACTCAATTTGAATTTAATTGATACAGCGAGAGGAATTCAAATATGACCATAGTAATTAAATGTTTTGTTTTTTGTCCCGGTCATTTTCTGAAAGGTATCCTCCCTTCAGACAAGAAAAAAGACACTCATACTAGGGTTATCAATTAGAAAATGTCGACAAGGATTGAATTAGGAGAGAAATGGGGATTTCAAAAATTAAACTTGAAAATGTTAAACTTTTCTTTAAGTAACTCCTTATATTGAGGCAGATGAAGAATTTTCTAGCCTTCGAGATACTCTGAAAGGATTTTGTTTGGTTTAAAATGATTTTTTTTTTACTTTTCTGGATATGAATTGGATGTATGTGTGTGTGTTTTTTTTCTTAAGAATTTTCGGAAAAGGTACCCCAAAAAGGGGGGGGGAGGGGCGTAAAACAAAACAAAACAAAACAATTATTACCACATGTATAACCTAATCATATAAGCTTTAAAAACTGTCTTTTAAATCTTATCCTAAATATTTTGATACTGTTACTTGTATTATATGATTATATAACATGATTCATGTGAGATTTGAATAAATATGTTAAATATAATCTGATTGAAACAGCGCGCGTGCAATTATATCGCCACTTCCGAGAAATTCAATTCTTGAACTGGACTCTGGAGGTTGTTGTTTACGTGGTGTTGTCCTTCGTGTTTATATGGTGCTGTGTTATCATCTCCGTCTGTTTGTCCGTCGTGTTTCTATGGTGCTGTGTTATTGTCTCCGTCGGTTTGTCATTCGTGTTTATATGGTGCTGTGTTATTTTCTCCGTCTGTGCGTCGTTCTTAGGGAGGAGGGGAGGCTTACACAAAATATTTGAACACACAAATAAGTAAATGGGATATAACGATTACAAAATGTTGAAATCGATGTATGATCTTTAAGTCGCATGAAATAAGAGGATCTCAAAATCACATACTAGTAAGTAAAATTAATCCCTTCCTATTTTACTCCAATGTTTTGATAAAATTTTGCATAGAACGCTGCGAGAAGGAAGTTAAACTTTGTTTTTGTACTTAAACGTGCATTTGTAAACAATATATTTATAACAGGGAGGTTCCTTCCGATTTTCTCGTCTCAATAAGTTTATCATTATATCCGATAGTCTAAATAGAATGTCAGTTGAACATATTCATATTCAAGAAAAAAATATTCAAAATATTCAAAATTTAAGAACAGATACATTTTCAGCATGGACCAGACATGCACGTTTCGGGTACTTAACCCTCGTCTGTGATTCCTCAATCTAAACAATGTAATATTGCCAAAGAGTGTAAAAACAATATTGTCCAAACAATTACCGAAAGACGTAGCAGGATGAGTTGGATATGATGCTACAGGACCCACGTTTTAGAAATTTCAAGAAATTTGATAACAGAAATTCTCGAATGCGTTGAAGAAACGATAAACCGAAGTTGATCGAACTTTGCTACATGTGCCCTCGGAGACTCCTGGTCCACCAGCAGTAACACTCACCAAGTGGTACAAATGCCAAACGTCTTCAAATTCAATAGCAAATTTAAGAACAGATAAATTTACAGCATGGACCAGACATGCACGTTTCGGGTACTTAGCCCTCGTCAGTGATACTCAGTCTAAACAATGTAATATGTCTGATGTCTAAAAGCTTAGTTTGGATCTTCCTGTCTTTATTCTAGACGCAAAAAACTAAAATCTGTAATTTTGAGGGTATGATTATAGAAATCTGGCAATGACATCATCTGAAAAAGAAAATGGTTATGAAAAATATTTTTTGTAGCATCATATCCCACTTACCTTTTCGGTACATTTTTGGACATAATAACTTTCACTTTCTTTGGCCATATTACATAATTTAAATTGAGGATCGCTGACGAGGACATAAACAAAAAAACATGTCTGTTCCATGCTGCAGATTTACCTGTTCTTAAATGATGCTATTGAATTTTAAGACGCGTAAAAGTTAACATACATAAAAAAATTGACATATAATTTAGGAATATGTCATATATAGAGATGTCAATCGTGTTTTGGGGTTGTTGTCTCCGATTTTTCTTCTCTCATTAGAAAGATTAGTTTTAGATATATCTTCAAGAATTTGCACATTGTATGGTCATCTTACGGTGAGGAGGTTTTTTACACAACAATTGTTCGTTCGTCGAGACATCTGGGTAACCGGATAAGTGGAAGGGTTGTGCGCACGTAATCCAGGATAACCACACCATCTGTTACTAACATGGCTGATGGCCGTTCTAAGTCGGCACCGATTGCCCATGGGTCTCATTGGTTTATGTAAAGTCTTTTGTTCTCCATGCTTGACGTCTCGTTTGCTGTTACTTGTTTTATACTGTGTGTGTTTTCTCTGTGTTTTCACTTGGGGTGTTTGGTGTGTTGCTGTTGGTGCTGCAACCGAGTCTTGTTAGAGATCCCCTCTTTAATTTCATCACATCAGCAAATTGTGCTAGCGAACAGAAGATGATTACTCTTCCTATCAGCCGGGCTCAATCCACTTGTAGGAATTTGTCAATATTTGAAAATTCTAACATTATGCTTTCCTTCGTAATGCCCTTCACTTGATTGATTTGAATGTCCTTATCAATACGTTTTCAACATTTTATGATTTTGTGCTTATGTGATTGATATGGTTATTATGGGTACCATTTCTCTTTTTGTCTCGAATGTTGTAGAAATGCCCAATTTTGGGGTTTTTTTGGTCTTTATATTTTTTAAAAGGGAATGTTAAGACAAATAAATAAAAAGATCAGGTTACAATACAAATGAAAACAATTATTAGGGTCTTTTAGTAAATATTGACAAGATTGGTCTATATAGCTTGGTTAATCCTTTTCTGAAACATCTGTCCATAAAGCAGTAGACGAATGGATTCACGACGTTGTTTAAGAAGTACCCTCTTATAAGTATATTTTTACCCACGGGTCCTAAGGCTTCGTCAATCCTGTCATAGGTATCCTCGTTGACAATTCTGATAATAGCACGTAGGATAATTGGTAAAAGTCCAATGTAAGAAAAAGCGGATGCTACCATTAGGGTCAAGGTGTTACGTATGGCGACCTGCATTTGTTTTTCTCCTTGAGATCTACACGGATTGTCTCTTCTGATTGTTGAAGTTTTGTTTCCTCTTGATAACGTTGATCGGTCTCCATTGGTTGATTCTTGGCTTTTCTTGGTACTATTTTCTGCCAGCGAATTCATTTCCGTTACACTTGTTGACATTTGTACCTCGGACGGCCTCCGCATGTGTCGCCTCTGACGTAAAATTACATGCGCAATGATGGAGTATGTGATCAAAACGACTAGAAAAGCCAATGTACTTATTACAAGCAGAATAATGAAATGCATCGACCGAAATTTCCTATTCGCTGCACCGCAATTCGTTCCGTTAAGACCTGGATATTTATCAATTTCCTTCGGAACTACGTCGTAAAAAATAAGAGTTGGAATTGAAACAAGAAATGAAAATCCGACTACAATTCCACATGATATGGTAACAATTTTCTTTGACATTTGGACTTTGAATGGCGCATGAATTTTTCTAACTCTTTCCACAGCAACAAGCGCTAACAGCAAACCGGAAGACAAGATGAATGAATAATAGAAAAATCGGAATATCTTGCAGGCTCCTGAATCATCGTAGGTATACTTGTATCTCACATGTATAATTTCGAATGGCATACTTAGAACACAAGCAAGCAAATCATTTATTGCGATCACCAGAACAAAGATTTGATAGTTTGTCAATTGCTTGATGTTCCGATATACGATAATAACGTGTGTATTTCCGAAAATTCCGACGACGAACAGAAGTGAAAGATAAGTTACCACTATCTGTCCACTTTCAACATACACAAAATACTCAATCCGAGAAATTTCATCCAAGACATGGGGAGTCACATTTGCCATGATCCTGAAAGAAAATATGTAAACTTCAACAAAGTAAAAGGGGGACACAAAGTCTGTATTCCATTTTTCACGCTGTTGCGATTCACATGAATTCTAGTTTATTACTCAGAGCTTTTGTTGTTTTAGAATTGTCAATATTGAGATATATTTCTATAGTACCAATTTCATTGTACTAGACACATGTTTCGGATACTGAATCCTCGTCAGAAGTACTTCATGTCAGACAGTTTAAAGTGAATTTCCGGGCGCCATCTACAATATAGACTTTTAATTTCCTCTTACCAAAATGAGCGGCTCCAATCTTAATATACAATATAACATGTAATCAAAGGACAGAAAGAATTACAGATAAGGCATAATATGAGCTAAATTTCAATCAAATTGCTTCAATTATCAATAGAACAAAGATTATGGACCTCTTATTAATGAGAGAAAGAAGGGGATCTCCAACAACACTCGGTTGCAGCACCTACAACAAAACACCAAATCAACCCATGCAAGAGATGCAAAAGGGACAATGAACGCCAAAAAAAAAAAAAAAAAAAAAAAAAAAAAAACAAACAAACAAACAAAACAAAACAATACAGAGGAGAGTTAAAGAAGATCCTGACGACAATCAGACACACCACACACAAACCAATTGGCAACCGGTGCAGACTTTCAACGTTCATGTGCTACGTCAGTAGCAAATGGTGTGGTTATCCGGAATACGGAAAGAGGCCTCCTTTCTCAGACATATTATATATTTATTTTGAAATAATCATCAAAGCTGTACCCATCAGTTATTCAGTCTAGAAGACAAGACAAAAGAATTGAATTTTCATTGAAACGATTGCTAACCTCGGGATGAATAACATTCCGAAGTAAGACCAGGTGCCCGAGGAGAGTAAGCGTCTCCTGATTGCATTGAAAGTTGAATTTAGATATGTATCTTCATATTTTTCCTCGAATTAAATGTTAACTTGAGAATGACATAGCTTATATATAGATACTTATATAGTAATTCAAGTTTTACACGTGGAAACAAAACTGCTTGAAAAAAAGAAAAGGGAATGATCTCCAGCATGATCCCCCTGCATTGACCCAGCGGAACAAACCCACAAGAAAGTGACTCATTAATGACATCAGACAAAACTACATCCAATCAATATTTGTGAGCATAGATGGCACCACTTATCAATATCAGTTTTTCAAATTAAATTGATATGGAATTAACAGGCGAATAATTACATATAAGTTGGTAATTAATCTGAATAATAATTATTGGAAATCGATAAAGTGGGAATCCTAATTATAGCTAAATAAAATCTCCGAGCAGATACAAGTATAGTTCTTGATGATAAAATTTAATTTCGCAGAAATGGGCAAAGATTCGGCATTTCTTCTTTTTGTTTTATAAAACTAGCAGATTGTCTTAAACAGACTATTAAACGGAATATGACTACTAGTACTGCAATACTGTAACAAAATGAAAATTTCTTCGCTTGACTCCTAGAAACACAAAAATGTCAACAATGAATTCAAATATCAAATAAAATCATCATAAACACATTTAAGAAAATGCAGTACGATAAAATGAAAAATACTTATTTCAGAGCAAACAGTAACATTTTACAACTTGGAATCTTAATCTGTAAAAATTCAATCATATTTTACTTACATGAAGTCTGTATATATTATGTATAAATGACAGTGTGTGTGCATATAAAGTGTCAGGTCCGGTATAACACTTCCTTCCCATATCACTAAAGAAAGGCCGAGGATTTCTGATCATACTATTGAGTCATCTTTCTAAGTACTGATAAATAGCATGTCTTGTAAACAGCATCATTGATTTCGCGTAATTATGCATCTACGTAAATCTGATGTCATACGTGAAAAATAAACAAATAAAAAACACTTGGTCTTTTCTTTGCTGACCGTTTTTGCCATTTGGCCTCATCAGCAGTCTATATTTGTTTTCCTGTCCGCTGATTTGGACCAAATGGCCAAAACGTCACCAAAGAAAAACCAAGAGTATCCATTTAATTTCAATGTCAAGAGACTGTCTGGTAAATAGATAAATAAATAAATAAATAAATAAATAAATAAATAAATAAATAAATAAATAAATAAATAAATAAATAATGTCTCTTGTTTACTTATCCATTCTATGTTTTCGCATTTGGACGTTTCGGTGTTTGACTTTTGTTGATACACCCGAGTCTTGTTGGACTTTGAAAATTCGACACCTGGAAATCCCACTTACACCCCAACAAACCTCTCTGCCTCTGAAATAATAGATAACCACAAATCAGCTCTTGCTTCCTTTGGCTTCGACACTACCAATTTAGATTTAGATTTACCATACTTATACTGCATACCTAAAATGCATAAGAATCCGTACAAACAACGTTTCATCGCTGGTTCCTCAAAATGTTCTACCAAATCAGTATCGATCTTACTCACAAAAGTTTTATCTGAAATCAAATCTGGGCTACAAAAATATTGTTCGACAGTATATTCTCGCAGTGGTATCAACCAGATGTGGATTTTAAAGAATTCGAAGGAACTTTTAGAACATCTGAAATCCACTCATTTTAGTAGAGTCCATTCGATCAAAGCCTTTGATTTTTCGACACTTTACACTACAATTCCACATTCTAAATTGAAAGAAAGACTCGCAAAAATTATAAGTTATGCGTTTACAAGTAAGAACGGTAATCGCAAATACAAATTTATTGTTGTTAACTATGACAAAACCTACTTTGTAAAAGAAAAGTCAGATTCTGAAAATAAGTACACTGAAACAGACATTATGTATAGGATAAAGACCGAGTTGAGGTCTGTATGAAGGTTAGATGCCCAAGGAGAGAACAGGGTGATGTTTAAAGACCGAGGCCGAAGGCCGAGGTCTTTAAACACCACCCTGTTCTCTCCGAGGGCATCTAACCTTCATACAGACCTCAACGAGGTCTTTATCCGACTTACAAACCGCAGACTTTCTTCAATTTTCCGAAAAATAAAAATCTAAATATTTAGTACACCCCTGCTTTTCAAAATGAAATTGACCATGCAAATTATCGGGTGGAAATATGCAACGGTAACGATTATTAGGCCATAGAAGTAAAATAATTTGTTATACATCCCGATAATTTTCAGAAAGATACCCTGTAGTCGGTCAAAGAAGAAAATAATAGTGTAACAATGAATTCTATTTCCATTTAAGTTTTTAAATATGTGATTACATTATTGGAAATAGAGATAAGGAAAGATTTTCTAATCAAGTGAGTATAATATTTCTTTATTTTGTTCATCAAGTTCCTCAATATACATATATTTAAAAAAGCATTTAGAATGATTGGAATTCAAAAATCGCAATAGGGATCTATATTGATTTGAAATGGCATTTTGCGGTTTTCGGGATAGAAGAATCTATTCTTTTTCTGTTAACATTTCTTATAAAAGGATGTCTTTAGCGGACTTAAAACACAATATTTTCTATACTATGGCCAAATACTCATTATAATCAAAACAATTCACACCCGCGACTGAAATAATTTTCTATTCTCCGCCCCTCATTGTTTTTTATTGACCTCCACACTTCATTGAACGTTCATAAAACCTCGTACATTTAGAATCGTCCGCGGTCTTTATGAAATAAAATGACCGATGAATAACAAAAGAATCACATTTGAAGGTTTGTAATCAGATGTTAAACTTTCTGATCGACAATATTTTTGTGGTGTTTGGAGGAAAGGTCTTCCAGCAAATTGTCGGAATTCCAATGGGGACCAATTGTGCCCCACTCCTTGCCGACATTTTCCTTTACTCGTACGAAGCTGAATTCATTCAATCTTTGGTCTCTGAAGGGAAAAGATACTTAGCTTCTGACTTCAACTTCACTTACAGATACATAGACGATGTGTTGTCCATCAATAATCCAAAATTCGCGGATTACCTGAGCAGTATCTATCCTTCGGAGCTTGAAGTCAAAGAAACTACAGAGACAAATAATTCAGCATCCTATTTGGACATAATGTTGTCCTACGACACTGATAGTCACATGAACACCTCACTCTATGACAAACGTGACGACTTCAATTTCAGCATTACGAACTTTCCTTTTCTGAGTAGCAACATCCCTTCATCGCCTGCTTATGGCGTTTTCATATCTCAGTTGATACGCTATGCCAGAGCAAGTACCAAATATACGGATTTTGTTCTGAGAGCTAGGCGTCTTTCAGATAAGCTTGTCAGTCAGGGATATGTTTGTGACCGACTAACATCGTCACTGAGGAAGTTCTACGGTCGATATGGGGAACTTGTCATACACTTTGATGTCCCACTATCCAGAATGGTGGATGATATTCTGTCATAGACCATTTGAACCATCCAACTAAAGATTGTACTCTATATCTTCCAAAATGGAAGTAACCGGATGTGACAATTCTACCGAATTGAAGCGACGGGTGTTGCATGCAAGCAGGAGATGCTTACTCTTCCTGGGCACCTGGTCTCACTCTCATATCGGGAGTTCGCTTCTTTTCATGTAATGGAGGTTTTTGCTTCTGTTTGCTTTGGTTCCTGTTTTATCCTGATTTTGTATGCCTTCGGTTTCTGATTTTCTGAATTATCGATTTTGTACTGTAGACAGGGATATGGTCATTATCCATATTTGTCATTTTTACCACTGTTCATGTGTCACTGCTGGTGGACAAATTGTCCCCGAGGGCACTTGTCGAGCAGTCTTTTGCTTAAATGGATAGAACTCAAGAGACCTACAAAGTGGCTGGGGCGTCGCCCACTATAAAAAGGCCCCAACCTGTTGCGTCTACGGACACATACGCAACAGGTAACTTAGGTGTCCCTAGAATAAGCTTACACGACATTAGAGATGAAACATTTGTAGTTAGTAACAACCATGAGTTTTGGTATAAACATGCAGATGGGTATATCAAAATCAAGCCCTGTAAGATTGAAGTGGTCGATATACTAAAAGAGCACCTATTTTCACCAAGCGATTGCTCAATTTCTAAGTGTGGCATGAAGAACTGCAAAACTTGTAACATCCTAATAACAGACACTTCATTCTCAAGTAATCTCACAAAACAAACATTTAACACGCATAGTTTTGAAAACCTTAACTGCATGACATCTAATGTTGTGTACGGAATAGAGTGCTCACTTTGTGGATTGATTTATGTGGGCGAAACCAAAGGCCAGCTCCGAAAAAGAATGTCAGGACACCGGTCAAAAATAAATAATAATGGAAGTCAACTCCTTTACCGACATTTTGACCAGGCGGATCATTCTGTTTTATCTATGAGAGTCAGAATCCTGGAGAAAATATATCACCCCACAAACAATCCCAATTTGAGCACACCTCTCCGTCGCAACAGAGAAGAGTTCTGGATAAAAAATCTTAACACTGCAGCGCCCTACGGGTGCAACGATAACATCAGCACTATAGGAAACTTAACAAGTCCCGGTTGTCAATCGGTAAATGTGACTAGCTTATTCAACAGATCACAAAGAAGACCTCGAAGTCATGGCATTCGAAAATATAATAGGCCTGAGATACATAGTTTCTCCTTCGATGACTTGGTTCCATTTTTGAATGAGCCTCTAGGCCTGCATTATATTCGTACCAAATTATACTCTGTTCCTTTACGGAAGTTACACGAAATCTACGATTATACGAAGGACCTCGCATATACCGATACACGTTCCCCAGAATACAGACTACAAGGAGTAATCTTTGACATTTCTACTTTTCGTTTATTTCAAGCAGTTAGATCAGATATATCAGAGGAGAAAACAAACCGCCCTTTCATTAAATTAAGATTTGCAAACAAAGGTATTGATAACTTGAATCTTGGTCAAATTTTGAATCACAAAACTGTCACAGAAAAAATCCCACCATATTTCAAAAGAAAAGAAACTCCTTGTATTTCCTATAGCTACACACCAACAGTTGCATCTAAAATTTACAATTACAAACGATTCCTGCAGTGTATTGATTTAAGTAATCCCTCACTACATCCACTTCCCTGCGAATGTTCTTCATCGGATTTCAACTACTCTCCTTGTGGACACGTTATTACTGGTGACCTTAGTATAGTCAAGAACGACAAGTTGAGAGAATTGATAAAAAAGGGTCCCAAATACAGAGAAAGTATGTCCTTTACATGGAACCAAAATGTGAAAATTATCATGGGCTCTTGTGAGGAATATGCAAGACGTTGGGCAAAGAAAGAGGATGTATAGCTCGACACCCTTTCCGAATGGATAAAATCAATCAGAGGGTTACTTTTATCTAGAATTAACCGATTAAAATTAACTGTGAACACCAGATTCGTGTCTATATTTAAAGACCCTGATGTTATCACAGAACTTACCTACCTCCAAGAACATTATGTCATCACACCAGCGGACAAAGCCTCAAATAATTACACATTTACTTGCAAAAAGTACTATTTCGACAGTCTAGTTAAAGAGTTGGGTTTAAATTCGACACCTGGAAATCCCACTTACACCCCAACAAACCTCTCTGCCTCTGAAATAATAGATAACCACAAATCAGCTCTTGCTTCCTTTGGCTTCGACACTACCAATTTAGATTTAGATTTACCATACTTATACTGCATACCTAAAATGCATAAGAATCCGTACAAACAACGTTTCATCGCTGGTTCCTCAAAATGTTCTACCAAATCAGTATCGATCTTACTCACAAAGTTTTATCTGAAATCAAATCTGGGCTACAAAAATATTGTTCGACAGTATATTCTCGCAGTGGTATCAACCAGATGTGGATTTTAAAGAATTCGAAGGAACTTTTAGAACATCTGAAATCCACTCATTTTAGTAGAGTCCATTCGATCAAAGCCTTTGATTTTTCGACACTTTACACTACAATTCCACATTCTAAATTGAAAGAAAGACTCGCAAAAATTATAAGTAATGCGTTTACAAGTAAGAACGGTAATCGCAAATACAAATTTATTGTTGTTAACTATGACAAAACCTACTTTGTAAAAGAAAAGTCAGATTCTGAAAATAAGTACACTGAAACAGACATTATTCAGATGTTAAACTTTCTGATCGACAATATTTTTGTGGTGTTTGGAGGAAAGGTCTTCCAGCAAATTGTCGGAATTCCAATGGGGACCAATTGTGCCCCACTCCTTGCCGACATTTTCCTTTACTCGTACGAAGCTGAATTCATTCAATCTTTGGTCTCTGAAGGGAAAAGATACTTAGCTTCTGACTTCAACTTCACTTACAGATACATAGACGATGTGTTGTCCATCAATAATCCAAAATTCGCGGATTACCTGAGCAGTATCTATCCTTCGGAGCTTGAAGTCAAAGAAACTACAGAGACAAATAATTCAGCATCCTATTTGGACATAATGTTGTCCTACGACACTGATAGTCACATGAACACCTCACTCTATGACAAACGTGACGACTTCAATTTCAGCATTACGAACTTTCCTTTTCTGAGTAGCAACATCCCTTCATCGCCTGCTTATGGCGTTTTCATATCTCAGTTGATACGCTATGCCAGAGCAAGTACCAAATATACGGATTTTGTTCTGAGAGCTAGGCGTCTTTCAGATAAGCTTGTCAGTCAGGGATATGTTTGTGACCGACTAACATCGTCACTGAGGAAGTTCTACGGTCGATATGGGGAACTCGTCATACACTTTGATGTCCCACTATCCAGAATGGTGGATGATATTCTGTCATAGACCATTTGAACCATCCAACCAAAGATTGTACTCTATATCTTCCAAAATGGAAGTAACCGGATGTGACAATTCTACCGAATTGAAGCGACGGGTGTTGCATGCAAGCAGGAGATGCTTACTCTTCCTGGGCACCTGGTCTCACTCTCATATCGGGAGTTCGCTTCTTTTCATGTGGTGGAGGTTTTTGTTTCTGTTTGCTTTGGTTCCTGTTTTATCCTGATTTTGTATGCCTTCGGTTTCTGATTTTCTGAATTATCGATTTTGTACTGTAGACAGGGATATGGTCATTATCCATATTTGTCATTTTTACCACTGTTCATGTGTCACTGCTGGTGGACAAATTGTCCCCGAGGGCACTTGTCGAGCAGTCTTTTGCTTAAATGGATAGAACTCAAGAGACCTACAAAGTGGCTGGGGCGTCGCCCACTATAAAAAGGCCCCAACCTGTTGCGTCTACGGACACATACGCAACAGGTAACTTAGGTGTCCCTAGAATAAGCTTACACGACATTAGAGATGAAACATTTGTAGTTAGTAACAACCATGAGTTTTGGTATAAACATGCAGATGGGTATATCAAAATCAAGCCCTGTAAGATTGAAGTGGTCGATATACTAAAAGAGCACCTATTTTCACCAAGCGATTGCTCAATTTCTAAGTGTGGCATGAAGAACTGCAAAACTTGTAACATCCTAATAACAGACACTTCATTCTCAAGTAATCTCACAAAACAAACATTTAACACGCATAGTTTTGAAAACCTTAACTGCATGACATCTAATGTTGTGTACGGAATAGAGTGCTCACTTTGTGGATTGATTTATGTGGGCGAAACCAAAGGCCAGCTCCGAAAAAGAATGTCAGGACACCGGTCAAAAATAAATAATAATGGAAGTCAACTCCTTTACCGACATTTTGACCAGGCGGATCATTCTGTTTTATCTATGAGAGTCAGAATCCTGGAGAAAATATATCACCCCACAAACAATCCCAATTTGAGCACACCTCTCCGTCGCAACAGAGAAGAGTTCTGGATAAAAAATCTTAACACTGCAGCGCCCTACGGGTGCAACGATAACATCAGCACTATAGGAAACTTAACAAGTCCCGGTTGTCAATCGGTAAATGTGACTAGCTTATTCAACAGATCACAAAGAAGACCTCGAAGTCATGGCATTCGAAAATATAATAGGCCTGAGATACATAGTTTCTCCTTCGATGACTTGGTTCCATTTTTGAATGAGCCTCTAGGCCTGCATTATATTCGTACCAAATTATACTCTGTTCCTTTACGGAAGTTACACGAAATCTACGATTATACGAAGGACCTCGCATATACCGATACACGTTCCCCAGAATACAGACTACAAGGAGTAATCTTTGACATTTCTACTTTTCGTTTATTTCAAGCAGTTAGATCAGATATATCAGAGGAGAAAACAAACCGCCCTTTCATTAAATTAAGATTTGCAAACAAAGGTATTGATAACTTGAATCTTGGTCAAATTTTGAATCACAAAACTGTCACAGAAAAAATCCCACCATATTTCAAAAGAAAAGAAACTCCTTGTATTTCCTATAGCTACACACCAACAGTTGCATCTAAAATTTACAATTACAAACGATTCCTGCAGTGTATTGATTTAAGTAATCCCTCACTACATCCACTTCCCTGCGAATGTTCTTCATCGGATTTCAACTACTCTCCTTGTGGACACGTTATTACTGGTGACCTTAGTATAGTCAAGAACGACAAGTTGAGAGAATTGATAAAAAAGGGTCCCAAATACAGAGAAAGTATGTCCTTTACATGGAACCAAAATGTGAAAATTATCATGGGCTCTTGTGAGGAATATGCAAGACGTTGGGCAAAGAAAGAGGATGTATAGCTCGACACCCTTTCCGAATGGATAAAATCAATCAGAGGGTTACTTTTATCTAGAATTAACCGATTAAAATTAACTGTGAACACCAGATTCGTGTCTATATTTAAAGACCCTGATGTTATCACAGAACTTACCTACCTCCAAGAACATTATGTCATCACACCAGCGGACAAAGCCTCAAATAATTACACATTTACTTGCAAAAAGTACTATTTCGACAGTCTAGTTAAAGAGTTGGGTTTAAATTCGACACCTGGAAATCCCACTTACACCCCAACAAACCTCTCTGCCTCTGAAATAATAGATAACCACAAATCAGCTCTTGCTTCCTTTGGCTTCGACACTACCAATTTAGATTTAGATTTACCATACTTATACTGCATACCTAAAATGCATAAGAATCCGTACAAACAACGTTTCATCGCTGGTTCCTCAAAATGTTCTACCAAATCAGTATCGATCTTACTCACAAAAGTTTTATCTGAAATCAAATCTGGGCTACAAAAATATTGTTCGACAGTATATTCTCGCAGTGGTATCAACCAGATGTGGATTTTAAAGAATTCGAAGGAACTTTTAGAACATCTGAAATCCACTCATTTTAGTAGAGTCCATTCGATCAAAGCCTTTGATTTTTCGACACTTTACACTACAATTCCACATTCTAAATTGAAAGAAAGACTCGCAAAAATTATAAGTAATGCGTTTACAAGTAAGAACGGTAATCGCAAATACAAATTTATTGTTGTTAACTATGACAAAACCTACTTTGTAAAAGAAAAGTCAGATTCTGAAAATAAGTACACTGAAACAGACATTATTCAGATGTTAAACTTTCTGATCGACAATATTTTTGTGGTGTTTGGAGGAAAGGTCTTCCAGCAAATTGTCGGAATTCCAATGGGGACCAATTGTGCCCCACTCCTTGCCGACATTTTCCTTTACTCGTACGAAGCTGAATTCATTCAATCTTTGGTCTCTGAAGGGAAAAGATACTTAGCTTCTGACTTCAACTTCACTTACAGATACATAGACGATGTGTTGTCCATCAATAATCCAAAATTCGCGGATTACCTGAGCAGTATCTATCCTTCGGAGCTTGAAGTCAAAGAAACTACAGAGACAAATAATTCAGCATCCTATTTGGACATAATGTTGTCCTACGACACTGATGGTCACATGAACACCTCACTCTATGACAAACGTGACGACTTCAATTTCAGCATTACGAACTTTCCTTTTCTGAGTAGCAACATCCCTTCATCGCCTGCTTATGGCGTTTTCATATCTCAGTTGATACGCTATGCCAGAGCAAATGAGTTAAAGAAGATCCTGACGATAATCTCAACAGCACTCACAATAGAGCACAAAATCAAACATCGACGGACCCCTAGCAAGCTAGAGGTGGGACCAGGTGCCCGGGAGGAGTAAGCATCCCCTGTTGGCTAGCCGCACCCGCCGTCGATGTTTATGAAGCATGGAAATGAAAATATATAGAATTCATGCACTGTCTGACGTTATGTCTATATAGAAAGTGCTATGGCGACAATGTCAGGGAAGTATATTCAAAACACTTACTGTCAAACCCCTCGCGGGGAACTTTTTTGCGAGCTCCACACGGAGTACCAAATATACGGATTTTGTTCTGAGAGCTAGGCGTCTTTCAGATAAGCTTCTCAGTCAGGGATATGTTTGTGACCGACTAACATCGTCACTGAGGAAGTTCTACGATCGATATGGGGAACTCGTCATACACTTTGATGTCCCACTATCCAGAATGGTGGATGATATTCTGTCATAGACCATTTGAACCATCCAACCAAAGATTGTACTCTATATCTTCCAAAATGGAAGTAACCGGATGTGACAGTTCTACCGAATTGAAGCGACGGGTGTTGCATGCAAGCAGGAGATGCTTACTCTTCCTGGGCACCTGGTCTCACTCTCATATCGGGAGTTCGCTTCTTTTCATGTGGTGGAGGTTTTTGTTTCTGTTTGCTTTGGTTCCTGTTTTATCCTGATTTTGTATGCCTTCGGTTTCTGATTTTCTGAATTATCGATTTTGTACTGTAGACAGGGATATGGTCATTATCCATATTTGTCATTTTGTTCGATTTGGGACGGTCTTGGCGTAAAAGCTATCATCGGATTTGTAGCATGATTCTTCTGAATTTAACGTTGGTTTCAATAGAATTTGATGACGTCACAACATGTTTACGTTTTATATCAACTTCCAAAACATAAAATCGAAAGGCTTACGAATTAAAAAAAAAAACAAATAACACAAGCTTTATAAAAACACGATGGACAACTTATCAAATGAACAATCTCCAGTGCAAGTACAGAAGGCATTTATTTATTTATTCTTTATTCAGGCAGAGCATCATATATATATATACAGATCACATAATGAACATAAAATAATAAATAATGGGATCATATTTTGGCACACATTGATAAATTAATGCATTTATCAGATATCACACATGATTTTATCACAGTTACTAACATATCACAATTGATGGTATATCATCAGACCAGTTATTATCACAGCTTATCAATATCACATAAAAATCACATCTCTACCTAAGATAACCCATTAAAGTGAATCATACAATTAACTTATTTCCAATTCCAATTTCATTGTAGAATGATTGTCATTGTTAGTTGTCGCGTCGGTTAGTGCAAGGAGGTCTTGCTTAGGGGATAAACGTACTGTGTTTTGTGATTCCGACAGGTATATGTTGGATATACTGTTGGAAAGGCAGTTATACCGTCCGGGCAATATTTAGCACCAGGACCGAAATACAACATTATATAAATATATACAAACTTCTGCAATGTGCTCTGCACACCAGGATCTAAAATTCACCATATATAAAAAACAAAGGAGGGGATCTCCAACAACACCAGGTTGTAGCACCCACAGCAAAACCCCAAAACACCCAATGCAAAAACACAAAGCAGACAAGCACAAAAAAACGCACAAGGGACAAGGAACGTCAACGCACAACACAGAAACATCAAACACAAAGGACTACACATAAACCAACGAGACCAATGGGCAACCGGTGCCGACTTAGGACGGCCATCTGCCACGGAAATAGCAGAAGGTATGGTTATCCTGGATTACGTGCGCACAACCCTCCCATTTTTCCGATTACCCAGAGGTCTCGAAGAACGTACAATTGTGGTGTAAAACAACCTCCTCACTGTCAGATGACCACACACAAACAAGACCGCAAAACGCAGGGGCCCAAGCAACACAGATGAATATGTAAATGGATATAAAAAGAGGGCGTACGTAATACAATCCGTGCTCTGCCGCCTCGAGCTCATGTATGTTATCACCCGAGGAATCCGACTGACATTCAGAGAGGACAGGTGGTCGGGGCCCTGTCTTCTCTAAAGAGGTTTGGACAGGGCCCGCAATGGAGTCCCGTCGTCACAGTCAGTCAGAGTGCAAGTTTTAAGAATGCGCTTGTACAAGACTGTAAATTGGTCAAGTATCAAGCCTAGTGTCCGTCTGGTGACATTAGGATCATACCCACGGTATAAAAGGCGTTTGATGATTCTGACGCATTTTCGATAATAATGTTGTCTATCTTTGATCCTTCTTATCTTGTTAATAATGTCACCATAAAATGCATGTTGTGAAATACCCAAAGAAATATACTCTGTTGCCTGTATTGGTCCGAATTTCAGAAGACGTTGACAAATTTTTTTGTAAAATTTCCAGAAAGTCTTTACTAGTTTGTGAAAGCGAAAACCTTGTCCTAAAAGTTTCTTGGTAATTTGTAAATTTCTACTATGAAAATCTAAAACATCAGTACATGCTCTAGCATACCGGATGAGCTGTGAAATATAGATATTATAGGACGGTAATCTAGGAACATCACCGTCAAGCCAGGGGAAATTTACTATGTTAAATCCAAAATCATCTCTTTTGTCATACACACTTGTATGGATCTCTCCATTAACAATTTTGATATTTAGGTCCAAAAATGGTGTTTCTGTGTTTGAAACGTTTGCCTTGTTTAAAATCAATTCTTGTGGATAAATAACATTTTTATATTTCTCAAAAATAGGATTGTCGATAGCAAGAATATCATCCAGGTACCTAGAAGTACCAATGAAACATGTCACATCATCATTTTTTCTTTGTTTTTGAAGATTTTGGATAAATTCCTTTTCATACGTGTATAAAAATAAATCTGCAACAAGAGGCGCACAATAAGTACCCAATGGAATCCCTACAACCTGCTTGTAGAGTTTCTCACCAAATCTTACATAAATATTGTCCAAAAGGAAGGACAAGGCGATACACAGGTCACCACATGTCCATGATTTGTATGATTTGTAATCTGTGGCGGAAAAGAAACCCTTCGATTCAGAAGTACAAATATAAGTTTTCCCCTCTCGATCAAAACACCATTTAATGAGTTTGGACAATCGATCATTTATTTTGTCGTGAGGAAGCGTGGTGTACATATTAGAAAAGTCGTATGAAGATATCGTATTTGCTTAAAAATTTCTTGATTTCATTTTGTCAATCACATCCCCTGAATTTTTAATAGACCAAAAGAAGTTTACACCATTCCTGTTCATGACAGTTTCACAGTATTTTGCCACGTGTTCTTTTATAGCCGTGAGTGCTGCAGAAGGTATGGTGTCCTGTCCTCCTGTGGTATGAAGGTATGGTGTCCTGTCCACCTGTCCTCTCTGAATGTCAGTCGGACTCCTCGGGTGATAACATACATGAGCTCGCGGCGGCAGAGCACGGATTGTATTACGTACGCCCTCTTTTTATATCCATTTACATTACAAAACATAATATTGTAATGTTCTATACATCTGAACTTCTGCAATGTGCCCATGCACACCAGGACCTAAATTCACAATACAAAGTATACATACATAATTATTTAAGTAATTTTCTATACATTTGAACTTCTGCAATGTGCCCATGCACACCAGGACCTAAATTCACAATACAAAGTATACATACATAATTATTTAAGTAATGTTCTATACATTTGAACTTCTGCAATGTGCCCATGCACACCAGGACCTAAATTCACAATACAAAGTATACATACATAATTATTTAAGTAATGTTCCATACATCTGAACTTCTGCAATGTGCTCATGCACATCAGGCTCTATAAATATATGTACAATGTCAATGATAAAAGCGAACTGTGAAAATCATCTTAAAGTTCATAATCTGATCATCTGCAATGTGCAGCTGCACACCAGGGCCTTAAACGAGTCAACAATAAGATCTAGCATCCAATCTCACAGCTAAAATACTTGAGTAAAACTTCTCTGAACCGAATACAGAATTTTTGTTGTTCCCTTGTTTCAATATTTCATTAGGATTGTGAAATTCAATCATATCTTTGACATAAACTTTGAAATTTGATTTTTCGTCAAAAAGAAAATTCCAAAAATAAGAAGACGGCCAATTTGGGATAATTAGAGTCCCAAAACTATGACAAGAGACTAATGTAAAATACATTTCCCAATGAGGCTTATTGGTGGGACCAACCAATTATTCTCGCCGTCCCAATCCCGACTAAAGCAGTCTACGCCCTCGGTACCCGGATTCCAAAACAACGAGTTAAATCGCTGAAGCTTAGAATTATTGAAATTTGCAAATCGGTCTATGGTGTATGGTCCCCATAAAAGGTACATAAACTGGAAAAAATCATCTGTAACTCCCCAATCTTCACAATCTACGATTCTACTCATGTAATCTGCCTTACAATTCTGCTTGAAGTAAAGAATTCTTTACAAAAGTAGAAGCTCTAACACTGAGATCTTTCGTATCAGAGATCAAAATCCCATCGTCTGGGTACAAAACTATCTTTAGATTGTTTCTTCCCCAGAATTTAACTAACGGTATCAAACATTTTGTAAAGCAGAAAGGTGCTGAAGAAAGACCGAAAGGTAAAACAGTGTAAACATAGAAAATCCCATTCCATGAAAAACCTAGATACTTCTGAAAAATGGATTTATATCAATATGATGATAGCCGGATTGTAAATCAAATTTCGTGAGGAAAGAATCTTTTTCAAAGTACTGAATAGCAATCTTCCAATCTTCAAATTTAATTTTTTCTTTTTTGATGAATATGTTCAGGATACTAAGATCGAGGATTAATCTTTTCTTTTCTCTATTTTCTGCAACGCTCAAAGGGCTAACAACAAACGGTTTACTAGGAATCTTTACCACTCTACCTGATTCGATAAGTTCTTGAACTGCCTCTGAAACAAAATCTTAATGGCTGATTTATTATTCTTAAAGAACATGCTTGGAGGTTTTGTACTAAAAGGTATGGAGTAGCCGTTTTGAATAACAGAAATGACAGAATCGAAAGCATTTATGTTTTTCCAATAACTGAGATTTCGAAATAAGTTTTTCTTGACCCTGCCTTCATTTTCAACCGAACATTTCTCTGTTTTCTGAAGGAAACCTTCTAACTCAGAACCTAGAATTGTTTGATTCTTATCATCATCACTTTTGTCCTGCAGAGGGCCCGCTACTGCCTGACTGCTGAGAGTTAAAGTTAAGGGAGCATCTGCTTTTCCAGTGGTCAGTCTGGTAACATTTGAAGCACAGGTCTACTTCGATTGATCGTTTCTTTAACGCATTCGAAAATTACTGTAAAATTTCTTGAAATTTCTAAAACGTGGGTCCTGTAGCATCATATCCTATCCTGCTACTTCTTTCGGTACATTTTTAGACACAATATCTTTCACACTCTTTGGTCATATTACATTGTTTAGATGGAAGATCACTGACGAGATTCAAGTACCCGAAACGTGCATGTCTGGTCTATTTTATCTGTTCTTAAATGATTTTATTAAATTTGAAGACCTTTAACATTCAATCGCAGTCTAGAATGTCACTGATCATTCTGAAAAGAGGGATTTCATATGTTTATACACGAGATCCTGGTAGCGACCGATGAACTTCCTCAATGGTGATTTCAGCCACTATATAATATAACGTTAAATGAAAAAGAATAAAAATCTATAAGTATGACATCTATTTCAACAAGGCAAATTGTTGTCTTTTGGTATTAATCAAGGCAAACATGTAATGGAACCGTAATTCTTCATAAATTGCAATTATATATCGACTTGTGACGCAGCATAAGTATACCTTAATGAGTCTTACATTATGAATCGTCGTTATCACCTGATTAAGATCAATGATCAACTCTGAAATACTCTTCATAAATCAATAAAAATCTGCCATCATTATGCGGTAAACATATTGAATAAAGCACAAGAATGGCTGAATGGCGGATGGTAGGTGAAGTATCGGTGCTGCAGCAAAAGAAATGTCATCATGTGTATTCCCAGAGGCACAGGACAAATGATCTAGTAATGTTTTACAAAGGAGAAAAATTCTACGCCATGGGTGCCTGGTGTAGCCACATGGGTATGCTTATGTATTTATATTTATTTACAATGCAATTGTGTGAGATTTTATCTCATAAGATTTATATTGCAAAATGTCATGACGTTGGATCATTAACAAAAGAGGGTAAATGAATATCAGGGGAGATTATTTTAGACAGAGCAATAAACTATCGTAAAAATGATTTCATTGCATTAACAACGTATTGTAATAACAAACTATTGTTCTTATGTTTTAATGAAATGAATACTTGGCAACGCTCAGAACTTTTTGCAGGATGATCACAAGTTTTTAAAATGTTTATAACTTTAAAGTAAGTCTTTTTTCATGAGTCCATGCAATGCCACTAGTAATAAATGTTTTCATATTTTAAATTGCAGTGATTCTTACTCAAGTTTAATTTTGTCTGTCTGCAGTTGAACAGTGCTTAATACTTTGGAAATCATACTCATATGTCCTTATGTACATCGAGACAATCACCGAATTTGAAGTTTTCATGGAGCTGTTGCGACGGGTGTTTCATGCAATCAGGAGACACTGACTCTCCCCGGGCACCTGGTCTCACTTCGGAATTTTATTCATTCGGAGGTTCGCAACCGTTCCTATGGAAAATCTAATGATTTTTCCTTGCCTTCTCGACTTTGAGACTAAATAACTGATCGGTACTTCTTTAATGTTTATTCATTCTTAAGGTGTGCATCAAATGTTCCTCTATTGTTTATAGTTGCAGTTGGTATCTCTTATGAATCCCTTATGTTTTCAGGTGGACCATTGTTTAAAGGTGACATTGAAGACTACAAGGGAAGATGTCACGTGATTTGTCCTTGGCATGGATATATGTTCGACTTGGAAACAGGGAAAAACGAAATAGGCATTGAAGTACGATTGTACCTATTTGAATTTGGAAAAAAATTACGCATAAATCAATTAATCTATTAGTGTTTTTGGTATTTTGCGAGTACATTGAAGTGTGCAGAACACTATTCTGTGCAGCAAGAAAAATGATCTAGTATGTCAAATCTGAATCTATAAAAGAACATCAATTGGAAATATTCTCATCTTAGTTTGCGGATACTTCTTGATGAATATGTTTTGGGTTTTGCAATACATCAAAGAAAGGAAGGACATTATTTTTTATCGATTTTTACTTCGAAAAACTTAACATGAAATAATCTTTCATTTATTTTGATAAAATCATTTCTGTAAACTCGACAGGTATTACTTTTCTAGGATATTGAAATGACTTAATACCTTTTCCACACAAAACCTGAAATCGGATTCCATACTTTTTAAAACTTATACTAGTATCATGATTTTAGATCAAAAGAGTTTATATTTCACTTATTTATCCACAAACGACGTTTGTCTATTTTTCTTCTTTTGTAGCAGGAGGTATTTGAGGTGAAAAGTGAGGACGGGAAGGTATACATACTACATCAAGATCAGCTGTCTCTGACACCGTTTGACGTGAAAGAGGACACTGCTGGTAGCACAAGTGAAAACAGCTAGCAACAGTTTCTTGGTTGCAGTTTGATTAAAAACACTTTTACTTTGTTCTATGATAATAAGTCTTGCCAAATGTCAAAAATTGGCATAATAGTTTATGGCCTTCTCCTAGTGGGTCTTTAGATACTTTGTCAGAAATCTTCAAAAATCAACATCAACTGGTACTGAACATCCATTCAGGGGCAAGCATTACCCGGATGTTTCATAGATTAATATCCTTACACAGTATGAACATCATCGAATAGAATTGTCCAAAGAAATATTAATAATTACTTTATTTTATAACAATGAGTGTGCAGTGCTAAATATAAATAAAGATTGTACTGAGCTGTCATGTGTTCAATTAAAAATTTATTCTTTTTCTATCAAGTAAAATGAATCAAACACGACAGATTGTCACAGAGTTGAATAGTAAAGGATGACCTCATTGTAGAATTGATTTGGGTAATTTCAAACGAGCCTAAATAACAGTCACATTTAACAAGGCAATACATACCAAAACATAAAACAGCTGAACACCAAAATATAGAACATCGAGCACCATAAACTTAAAAACATCGGACACAAAAGTATGAAAAAAAACAGGACTGGATCATTTCTTGAGGGCATTTACTTCTATGTTTTTGCTTGAACATATCATTTGTTGTATAAGTCTTGCTATTAATTTGTCTTTTCCGTCCACGTCTGTTTTTATTTTAATAAAAGCCAGAATCAGAATAAAAAATAATAACAATAAATAGGTATACAAATTCTTGAAAAAAATCAAACAGAACAAAGATTGGGAGGATTTCTACAACAGTGAAAATAGCTGAACGTATTTTCAAGGAAAGAGAAAAAAGCAAACAAATAGAAGGAGAAAATAACATAACACCATAGAAACACGAAGGACAACTCTAGCTAATGAACCAACTCCACAGAATCAAACGTAAGAGCGGAATTTATAAAAGGCGGGGCTTTAAAACGCGGGCGCTCTATTAATTAAAAAAAGAAATAACCACAGTACTATGGCAGTGGATTTAGAATTTATAAAAAAAAAACTGCATGAATATATTAAATATTTACCCTGACATGGTCTTCATTTTCCTGTGGGAACATCGACGGCGGATGCGGCTATCCAAACAGGGGATACTTACACATCCCCGGCACCTTGTCCCAGCTCTAGCTTTCTAGGGGTCCGTCGAGGCTTTTGGTAATTTGGTGTTCTATTGTGAGTGCTGTTGAGAAAGTCGTTAGGAACCTCTTTATCTCATTAAAAGTGTATTTATTTGATTTACAGACTGCATGCCGTTAGAAATACAACTATATCAGTAGATTACAGTCAATGATTTTCACTGACAAGCCAAATTCGTTGCAGATGGCGCTTCCTTGAATAAACTAAGTAAAGAAATAAAGATGTACTCTATAATTAGGTCTTCCGACTTCCGTCGGAAGACCTATTGTTTTCGTAACCGTGGAAAATTGGATCAGCGATTTCTCAAGAACCCTGTAAGCTAGGACAATGAAAGTTCTCCAACGTTACATTTGGAGTAAAAGCTAGATTGGTCTTTTTTATTTTTGGTCTCTGTTATTTTTTTCATTATGTTTTTTAGTAGATTCAAATATTTGACGGGAGCGTCGAATTACTCAAAAGGACCGAATATTTCATGTTTTGCTATTTGTAAGCTTAAATATCTCGTATTTTGCTATCTACAATTTCCATTCTTTTTGAAAGTCGACAGCCATGCAAGATATGAAATGCTAGATGCACACTGTAACGATTTATTACGATGACGTCCTTCACCGTCCTTCATATTTCCAAATTCAGAAGTTCATAGGAGGAAGACACTTTTTTGCTTATAATAGTAAACAAAAATTAAGCTTATGAAGTTTCCTAAAAATTTCAATATTATTATTTTTTATCCATATATCTGTCTTATTTAGTCTTTCTGATTTTTCCTATCTCTTACTGTTGAAAAGATATGAGCATCGAAATTTTGAGTTGGGTATTTCGATACACCTTCACGCCAACAGATCGGGCGCACACTAAAATTGGTAGTCCGAGTCCGACTCGAGAAAAGCAGTGTTGAGATTTTCAAATTCCGATTTCACGGCAATGATGAATATGCATTTCATAAATACATTTCGATATTTACAATTTGATTTTAAAACAGTTGATTAATTTAGAAGAGATAAGCTACAAACCAGAATTTACACACAAAAAGTGGTAGTTTGATTCCGATTTCTAACCTACAAACCTGTTTCTAAACTTCAATAACTATATTTTGAACATCAAGTTTAATTTCTAATTCTAGCAAACGTTCGAACATAATTTTCGGTTGGTTTATTTACAAATTGATGAACAATTTCTCCAACATTCTTCCCTCCCCTCGTTTTTCGAAAACAGTTCTGTTTATATTGAACGATGTCGCCATGATGGAAATTCAAAATAAACTTTGAAAAAAGGGAAGGGGGGTCCAAATTTGAACCTGCACAGCGAGAACCTCATGGTATTTATATATATATATTGAACGTAACTTGTTATTACCATTTCTCTTCTCAAGAAAATTGGTTCTACAGCTACGAGCTCGCCTTTTTTATGGGGGAAGGGGGCAGGAAGAATTTGCAAAAAAAAAATCCCGGCTCTGAAAAATGCTGAAAAAAATATTCCGGCCCAAAGGGCCGGCAATTTTTTTTCCCGGACCATGCAAAAGTAAGGATACATTGCATGATATGGAAATTTTTGCTGGCCCTTTGTGCCAGACAATTTAAAGTCAAAAAATTAATTAATATAAATACAAACTGTTCACATAGCTGTATCTACCAGAGACCTAATACGCATAGGCACAAAAATCTAGAAAAGGTTCTATTTAAACATCATACAATCTGTCTGAAATTCGCTAATTGCAAAGAGACATCTGAAAGAACGGTTATTAACTTATACTCTGTAACAGCGGGGAGTTTAACTTACACAGACATTCACAACATTTGACAATTTGTTTAAATCCGGCCCGAAGAACCGGCGAAAATTTTTCTCCGACTCTGGTAATGGCTGAAAAAAATGGCCTGCTCAGAAAATAGAAAATTGCTGAAAAAATTTTACCGGCTGGCAATAGAATTCCTGCCCCCCCCCCAAAAAAAATCAAATGGTTGCTCACCAACAATTATCGGTTTGAAAATTTAATGTTACTGCTATTTGAAAACTTAAATATATAATATAAATACATGTAATGTGACGTCCTTCATATTTCCAAACCAAAAATTGTATAGGAGGAAGACACTCTTGTTGCAACCGCAGCAAGAAACCTTTCTAGTTCATAAATACAATAGTCCATTTTCCAGAAAATATCTATGACCGTTTTAAGCCTTGATTTTATATGTACAGACACCAGACATCACATCATTTGGCAAAATTTTCAATTGTGACGTCAAATCTGATCGCACTGTCTTGAAGCGGCCTTGATCCGTTGTCATGCTTTCTATTGTGACGTCACAATGAAAATATCGCCAAATTTTGTGATGTCTGGTGTCTGTCCGCCTTATGAATCTATTGGAAAATCAGCTATTCCACTTATTTGAAAGCCTGCTAGACATATTTTTTGTTGAACTTGCTATTCTAAAAGAGAAACACAGTGAAACGTTAAGACTGCTACATCAACAAACGACAAGGAACATAGAACGGACGAGTCTCCCAAAATAAAAGAATAAAATTAACTTACAAACAATTCAACTTAACATAAGATAAGAAAAATGAATCCCCAATGGAAATGACTTCAGGTGCCCGTGGTGGGAAAGCTTCTCCTGTAAATCAAATCAGATGAAGGTGTTTCATTGGGTGTTTGGATGATTCTAATTAAAAAAAAAAAAATACTTTCCAACATTGATGACAACGAACTGTTATAATTTCTTAAACGTTTGTTTTAACGTCCAAAAATTATTTTGGTCACAAAGTCAATCGCTTACATATTTGCCCTTGTTTCAATTGTTAAACGTCTTCAAATGCATTTGCATCATTTAAGGTAGCTCCACACACCTACCCCCAAAAAAGATCCTCTCGTTTAATTTTTCTGAAAATTTCAGAATTTGATAATTGGTATAAAAGAATAAAATTTTGCAAAGTACATGTATGAACAAAATCGAACCTACGTAACTGTTTTTATGACGCTTTGAATTTTGGCGGTTTTGGGGTTTCTCTTCTATTTTTGTCAACGTTGCCAGTTTGAAGAAAGTATGCTGATTTTTAATGTATTTTGCTGAATTTATGAATGTTTTTATTATTTATTTTTTTATTCAAACTATTTTTTCATCTTTAAACGAAGAAATTGAAATAAACTAAGAAAATTGAGGAATTATTACAAATTTAAGATCATCTAGGAGGTTAAAAACTCGTTTTTCTATCGTCATTTTTTGACGTTATATGCCTATTGCAAGAAATTCTATCGTTTAATTTTCTTGAAACAAATATCAAATGATAAACTATTGTATATGAGGTATTTCAAAATCGAACCTAGCGAACGAATGTTATGATTATTTTTGTAACCCCACCCCCTGAATTTCTACGTTGCAATCCATATTCATTCGACGTTATAGTGACGTCAGAGGTAAGAGTTCATTAGCGTATGGCTACAGGAATTTGTAGGAACTCTGGACCGAAACGGCCTTAACGGAAACCTTACAAAGCTTTCATTGTGTGTGTCCATACATGTGTCGAAACAACAGAACGCCATCCCCCCCTCTCAAAGAACTTTAGGAAAAGTGAGAGTAAAAAGCGCGAATCTAGAGGGAGAAAGGCTCAGAATTAAGTACTAATGCACTCTCATCCTGAGAATTTTTTTATTTGGTGAGGCAGGAACAGAGTTCTCAATAATCTTTAATGAAGGGGGCGATTCTGAAAGAGAGCGATTAATCAAAGTCCTTTTACTAGGAAAGTAGGCGTCAGTTTTTCTCAAAGTAGGTCGTGACCAATAATCGGGTACCGACTTATAAACGGGGGGGGGGGGGGGTGTCTAGGCGCTGTTTCGTATACGTTTCAGGACAGGGAAGAAAAAGTTTTCTCTGGTCAGATTCAGGAGCGTAAATACTATCCAGAAACTCAACTACAGTGTGCACATAACTTTTAATTGGATGACTTGCGATATTAGGAGAATTGACCCTTCCGATTGCGGGAAAAGAATGCAAAATTTCGTGACGTCACAATGCTTTTACCATGTGTTTACCTCGGACAAACAAGCTCCGAACCTCGGTCAAACATCGAAATTGCATTGTGACGTCATGGAATTTCTCAAATTTTTCCCGCGTTCGGAAGGGTCAATTGAGGGCATTGAAGGATATTTGTATTATCAACATATAGCTCATATTACAATATCTAGAAATACCATTTACATTGAAAAAAAAAATCAAATCAAACTTCGAGGACAATCTAATAATAACGCACTCGCGTGAAGGGTATTTTTAAAATAAAAGGGAAATGGGTCGCAAAGTGCAATGATTGTAAGCGTCAAAAATATTTCCTGAGAGGGGCTTCACATGAAGTTGAGAGAGAGTTCTCTATCACATAAACAATTATTTAAGAGGCTTGGATTTGTTTTCTTTTATTTGCTCAAATTCAAATTAGGACGCCCTTATTCTTTTTCCGGTGTTTTTTTTTTTCAAACAAATTCGGCGATATTCGGCATCATTTCCCTTCCCTGGAATATATATTTTTCCCCTTCTGTCGTAGAAATTTCCCCCATATAAAAGGTTTTTCTATGGCTAAAAATGTTTTAATATAGTGTGTAAAAATTAACAAAATCAGAGATATACGGCAGTATGAATCTGACAGAAGGGAAAAAGTAAACGAAAACTTATTTTTATGGACGGCATTCACTTTGCTCGTTTTCGATAATGCGTGTAGTTATCTGCATAATGGATACATCTTTGAACAAAACAGGATTGATACTAAAATTCGTTCGCTTTAAGTTTTCAAATAAAGAAACTTAGTTCGATAACATTTAGCTGCAAAGTAGGAAGTTGACAAAATTGCAGAAAAATTCTTCTGATCATAGATAATCAGAGATACAATACTTTAAATATCTGATCCATTATATCGCTAAAATCTCCAAGCAATAGCCTGTTAGATATTTAAACTTCAAGTTATATTTTCTTATTCGATTTTATTTCAAAGCAACAAATTGTTGAATTTCCGATGATGCCGTTATAAAAAGGAAACTTTTATAGCGATAGCCAGGGGTTTCATTCATGGATATTTTAGTACGTATAGATCAAACGATAAATCTATCTAAAAATATATGCACAACCACTGTAATTGCCCGAGATAAAGCTTTCAGGACGATTGTTATTGATTTCCGTATCAATAACAGTGTGACGTAATGACGCCCAGGATCGCGGATGAATTTAAATTGCATATCAACAAGCATAAATAAATATAGAAAGTAGGAACATCATCATATAGAGAGTCAAATCATAACTAAAATCTTCCCCATAAATCCCTTACCTCTTTCAGCGACTGTGTCTTGACGATTACAGAATACGACATCAAAACAAGCGACAGAGGCAGGCGCAGCTACAATAGCTCTCTGTCGATTGATGTCACATCCTACACTCAACGGAATATTTCGGATGGAGATTTCTTGTTACATTCAGCGTTGCTTGTAATAATTCCAAAATAAACCACCCATAAACAGTACACAGTATAAGACAAATCCATGAACTAACGCTGTCAACATTTCATGATTTCACCGCGCTGCAACTGAGTCAAACGGATACTACTAGTAAATGGGAATACATTCCGCAAACAAAACTAGTTCCAAACAGTCAACATCTAGAGAGTAATAAACAAGTTATTTGGTCATATTTTGTCATTATTCCTTTGCTGAATTTCTAATTTGTAATACTTGATATGTCATAATGCATTAATTTATGACATTTCAGTAATACTGAATAAGCGTGACGTTGTCATGGGAAACTCTAGCTGTTCCTTTCTAAAATTAACTCCCCTCCGCATTGGTGAACGGATTCGCTTTATAAATAGAATCGGGCGCTTCCTTTGTTCTATTTTTGGCTTTGAAAGCGCATATATATAGAATAAGTGTCCAATTTTGTGTGTTTATGCAGAAATAAATTACAATGCCTGATGCATTTGTTTGATAAAATGCGCTAGCGCGCATTATATCAAAATAAATGCATCAGCCATTGTAATTTATTTCTGCATAAACACACAAAATAAGACACTTATTCTGTAATTAATTACTATCAGATTGTAGACGATAATTCTCTGGTTTCATCGATACCAAACTTGCTGGAATCCGTTCTGAAATAAGCGGGGTAGAAGAGTTTGAATGCCGAAAATTCCGAGCGCTGTGGACACTATTCATCGGCGAGTTCACAATATTTATTTGGCGCGTTATTATGACGTCATAATCATAATGTCGTCAATATCATTTACAGCATGGACCAGGCATGCGCGTTTCGGGTACTTAACCTTCGTCAGTGATCCTAAATCTAACCAATGAAATACCGTCACATGACCAAAATCTGCGAAATTATGTCCAAAATATACTTTTGGTCAGTCTCTTTGTCATCAGAACAAAGTCTTGCTCTGGAATAGCGTAGATATGAATAAACCATAGCTAGGCAGGGAATGAAGGAATGTAAAGAATGCAAGCAGGAGATGCTTACTCTTCCTGTGCACCTGGTCTCATTCCCATATCAGGAGTTCGCTTCTTTTCATATGGTGGAGGTTTTTGGCCGGATTGCAAAGCAATTCCGGTCTATAGATTGACGATGTCCGTCCGTCCGTCTGTCCGTCCGTCCGTCTGCCGTCAACAATTTGGTTAAGGTTTCTGGTTGAGGCAAAATCTAAAGAACTATATGCAGTAGAAACTTTATATTATACATGAAGCATGCCCATGACAAGACCTTTCAATTTATGCCATAACATTTGACCTAGTGACCTTGACCTTGGACTTTGACCTAGTTAAAGATTTTGGTTAAATTTCTGGTTGAGGCAAAATCTAAGTAACTACATGCAGTAGAAACTTTATATTATACATGAAACTTGCCCATGACAAGACCTTTCAATTTATGCCGTAACATTTGACCTAGTGACCTTGACCTTGGACTTTGACCTAGTTAAAGATTTTGGTTAAAGTTTCTGGTTGAGGCAAAATCTAAGTAACTATATGCAGTAGAAACTTTATATTATACATGAAGCTTGCCCATGACAAGACCTTTCAATTTATGCCATAACATTTGACCTAGTGACCTTGACCTTGGACTTTGACCTAGTTAAAGATTTTGGTTAAAGTTTCTGGTTGAGGCAAAATCTAAGTAACTATATGCAGTAGAAACTTTATATTATACATGAAGCTTGCCCATGACAAGACCTTTCAATTTATGCCGTAACATTTGACCTAGTGACCTTGACCTTGGACTTTGACCTAGTTAAAGATTTTGGTTAAAGTTTCTGGTTGAGGCAAAATCTAAGTAACTATATGCAGTAGAAACTTTATATTATACATGAAGCTTGCCCATGACAAGACCTTTCAATTTATGCCGTAACATTTGACCTAGTGACCTTGACCTTCGACTTTGACCTACCCAAAGATTTTGATTAAAGTTTCTGGTTTAAGCAAAATCTATGGTACTGCATGCAGTAGAAACTTTATATTATTAATGAAGCTCGCCCATGACAAGACCTTTCAATTTATGCTGTAACATTTGACCTAGTGACCTTGACCTTGGACTTTGACCTAGTTAAGGATTTTGGTTAAAGTTACTGGTTTAAGCAAAATCTATGGAACTGTATGCAGTAGAAACTTCATTTTATACATGTAGGTTGCCTCTGACAAAACCTTTCAATTTATGCTGTATTATTTGACCTATTGACCTTGACCCAGTTGGTGACAAAAACTTACTTTGCAATCCGGCCATACCGTCTTTAGCGGTGTTTTATTGTTTGTTTGCTTTGGTTCCTGTCTTATCCTGATTTTGTATGCCTTCGATTTCTGATTTTCTCAATTATCGATTTTGTGCTGTATACAGAGATATGGTCATTATCCATATTTGTCATTCGGATATGTATTTTAAGTTTATGATATGAATGTTAAATTTCGAATATATTTTGGACACAATTGTCACAGATTTGGGCCATAATTCTTTGCTTGGATTGAATATCTCTGACGAGGGTTAAATACCCGAAACGTGCATGATTGGTCCATGCTGTAAATTTATTTGCTTAAAAATCATGCTAATGAATTTGAAGACGTTTAACATTGGTACCACTTGGTGAGTGTCACTGCAGATGGATCAGGAGTCCCCGGGGGCACAAGTAGCCAAGTTCGATCAATTTCGTTTGATCGTTTCTTCAAACGCATTCGAAAATTTCTGTTTACTAAATATTTTCAAATTTCTGAAACCTAGGTCCTGTAGTATCATATCCCGGCCATCTTGCTACGTCTTTCGGTATGTCAGGTTCATGCTGTAAATTTCTCTGCTTTAAAATGATGTTAATGAAGTTTGAATACGTCTAACATGCTAACTATATACATGAATACGAGCCCTATAATTTGTTTATTGCAGTGACTCCGTCAATAAGTAGCACCACGTCAAAGTGAAATGTTCCTTGACCTCTTTGGAGAAAAAGAGAGAATCAGACATAGATGTCAATCCCTGCAACCGGAAAAGACATGAATTTGTGTACTGCTCTAGTTTAGGATCCAGGCATGTACAAACATCTCATAGTCTGAGAACAGATCGAATTGCGGGTCTTTGACGTTTCACTTATGCAGGTGTCAAGGAATCTAACACCAAATATCATATCTTTCTTGAAAAAGTCTTCAAACTTGGTGAGTCGGTTCGAAGGGTATGGAAGAAGTAGCTTATAGATTAAAATATACCAAATAGTTCTAAATGTCTGTCATTTTTATAAAAACGAGAGTGCTGTATGTGCACACGGCACAAATAAGTTACAGAGATCATTATCATAATTAAGGATGAAAATGAATGTTAGTACCCGTTATTTATGAAAATTACTTTTATCAAAGGAGTCTCTTATCAAAAGGATGCAGTTCCAATGATGTCATTAATATTTAATCCAAAATGTAGGAACAAAATAAGTATTATAGGTCTGTAATTAAATACCTAACTTTTAAAGTTTTAACATCAATTTTAGTCTGCTGCCTGTCGTCCTTGAATTAAATGACGTAACAGAAAACAGATGTGACGAGTATATTCTTTTTCAACAATATTTTTTTTTAACTAAAACATCTTTAACCCCATCAGTAAATCAAAGGACAGATCTATAATCCTCTAAACTATGCTTGCCAGATAACCTTCATGTGAAGTTTCACTCTTAGATATGATGGACATCAATTGATATTTGATAATGATATTTCTACCCCCCCCCCCCCGGAATCAAAGATTCGGGGGCATATAGTTTTTGACCTGTCCGTCTGTTTGTCTGTGGCATAAACTTTGACAATGGGCATAACAATGGTAACTGATGGCTTGCATATTTCACATGTGTATTCCTTGTAACAAGACCTTTCAATTGATACCAAATTTTTGGACCTCGTGACCTTGACCTTCTTTTCAAAACCTTGATAGTCGGGGAGCTAGTGGGGCCCCCCATGCACCCCCTTGAGTACTTTTTTCACGGGTACCATAATGTTCCTTAGGGTCTGCAGAATCGGTTTTCAGGATGTACTCAAAAATAAACTCATTTAGGCTATGTGTTTTTCGACCGTTTCCATGGCAACCCCCTGCTAAAATCACGAAAGCACTATTGGTTAAGTAAAATAGCCATATCTTGGCCAAATGTTGAGCTAATCATCTGTAACTGGTATCAATATAACGAGGAAAGGTTGTTCTATTAATCACGTGATCATATGCAAATAATTAATTTGCATATTCATGAATATTCATGAATTGAAATAAAAATGCTTGAAAAATATATAAAAATGGACACTTTTCATTTAGTTTTTGCTCCTAAGCTCTATAGTTTTATCTATGATCGTTATTAGATTATATAATAAATACATACAAAGTCTTCTCTCTCCAATGACAAAATATTTGGCTCAATATTTTAGTTCAATGGCTTCTAAATTGATGCTTTTACAGAAATATGGCTATTTTAAGTAAGATAAGCTGATTTTTGTATACTAATTATAAGATATTTACTACTTATAAAATCGAATATCTGAACCTGTTTTCTGGTGTATTTTCATGTTTTTCTCATGTAATAAATGTTTACAAAACGTGATATATGTAATTTTGGTAATTTTGGGGCAAAAACCGTATTTTTCAGTAAAAAAACAACAGATATCTGGATATTATCTATAAAAGGCAAACAGTTCCTGTAATCTATAAATGAAACGTATATACTGATGTAATTTCATAGTTCTAAGATCGGTTCTTGTGTTAGAAGTAAAAAAATGTTACTTTTTTCTTCTGGTTTTTTTTCTTTTTTTGGTTAAAATGTCGGTTTTTCATACTAAATTTACAATTTCTGAGAAATATTCTTAATATGATTTACAATTCAATTATACAGTATAATCAACCAATAATCAAAAAATGTTAAAGTACCACAGAAACGATATATTATATTCACATTTTTATTGCTACACGTGTTTCGGCTGTATCAATAGCCTCTTCAGACAATAATGTACAAAACAAAGTATTGGTACATGCTATATATTGATGGTAAATCATGATATGTATGTAAGATTAAGTACTGTGCACTCCTAGGTAGCGTATGCTTACTTCAAGGGAAAAGTAAATAAATGATACTATCGGTTCTAACTATAGGAAGTGCTGAATCAGATAAATTGGTCAAGTGAGCATGTTTTAAGGATTGTGGGCGTAAATTATCATGTTCTGTTTAACATAGGTTTAAATTTATCAATAAAGATTTGTTCTTTAATAGTGATCATGGAATAATCATCTGTTTGATAAATTGGCATTACTTTAAAATTTCCTTTACTACATTCAAACATATGTTTTGATACAAAAAGAATCCTATTTTGAGGAAGTTTAATATTACTTTTATGAAGGGAAATGCGTTGATTTAATTGTTTGGTGGAACCTATGTATTCTTCCTTGCATTTATCACATTGCAAGACATAAACAACATTTTTAGATGTACATGTTAAATTTCTTTTAATTTCAAAAGAAATACCTGAATGTTTAAACTTAAAATACTTTCCTTCAATTAAGATATCACATATCTTACATCTTTTGTTTTTACACTTAGAAACACCTTGAGTGATTAAATTGTTTTCTCTTTCAAATTTGGCACTTGTGAGTAACTGCTTTAGATTTTTTGGTTGCCTTTTGCTTTTAATAAGTTTTGTCTCATTTAGTATATTTTCTAGTTTTTCACTCATTTTTAATTGGTTTAGATTTTTATATGCTTCGTGAAAAATCTCGGGATTACATTTATTAAAAGTTGTAACAAAAGGTAAAACATCTTCTGATTTCTTTTCTTTAGTTTTTCTTAATTCGGCTAAAGGGATATTTTTAGCTAAATCAATTCCTTTATTTATGAGGGAAATGGGAAATGCGCGCTGCAAAAGTGCTTTTCTTACTTCATTTAAACGTATGTTTTTAATCTCAGTATCACTGACAATCGTGCAAATTCTTCGTGCCAAATTATAAGGTATAGACTTAAGGCAAGTTTTGGGATGTTGACTTTTAAAGTGGAGGTATTGTTGTGTGTCTGTTGGTTTTCTGTATATATCTGTTGATATTGTTTCATTGTTTATTTTAATGAGAATGTCAAGGAAAGGAATTTCTTTTTCATTGTATTCCATCGTATATTTTATGTTAGGGTGGATATTTTGTAAAATTTGATATAAATCATTAATGTCTCCCCAATTTGGGTCCCATAAAATGATGCAATCATCAATATATCTTTTCCAAGAATTTCTAAAAACGTTAGCATCCATTTTAGGAAAACTAGTATCTACAATTTGGTAAAGAGACCGTTCTAAATATCCAAGCGTGAGATTTGCATAAACTGGGGCCATTTTAGTTCCCATGGCTGTCCCAAGGATTTGTATGAAATGTTTATTGTCGAATTGAAATGTGTTGTTATTTAAGATTAAATCAACACTGTCTAATATAAATGACTTATTAAATCGATGATGTAACTCGTTTGGGAAATTGTCGAGCCAAAATTCGATGGCTTCCTTTCCAAGATCATGTGGAATATTACTATATAAACTTGTTACTTCAAATGTTGTTAGTATAGTACCTTTAGATATTGAGGACGGAATATGGTTTAAGTAATCAATATCATCTCTAACATAACTATCCAGGTGTTTAAGAAATGGTTGAAGTAATATATCGACAAGATTACTAAGTCTATGTGTAGGACAGGATGGACCTGCAATTATTGGTCTGAATTTTAAGTCTTCGGGATTGGGGATTTCTATATATTCAGACTTTTGTAATTTAATTGCTTCTTTAATTTTTTCGGATTTGTGAATTTTTGGAAGTCCATAGAAATTGCTGGTTTTATAATCAAAATTGATCAAGTAGTCTATTTCTTTTTTTGTTAGAATTTCATCATATTTATTACAGAGTTTATTGATATTTGAAATAATAATTTTGTCTTTATTTGAATCAAGCGCTCTATAATTTTTTTGATCATTAATCATTTCATCAATTTTATCTTTATAATAGCTTTTGTTCATTATAACTACAGCACTTCCTTTATCTGCCTCTTTTATAATGATGTCTTTTATATTTTGAATTTCTTTTAGAGCTTTTCTCTGTTTAAAAGATAAGTTTTTAGGTACATGTGAATTTTCAGTGAAATTTGAATTCCACAAATTTTCAAAATATTTATCCAAAATTTTGTCCCTACCTTTTTCTGGATGGAATTTTGATTTATTTCGAACAACCGATTCATCTTGAAAATGGGTTTCATGGAAAAATTCCTTCAGTCGAAATTTTCTTTCGAATTCTTTCAAATCTCTTTTTAATTCGGGGATGTTAGAGTTCGGAGTTGGACAAAATTTCAATCCTAATTTTAGAACATTAATTTGATCTTTTGAAAGCTTATGAGATGACAAATTTATAACTTTAGGTTTCAGATCTGTAATTTCTAAGGGGGTAGTTTTAATCCCGTTTCTTCCTCTAAAAAATATTGGTTTTGATACACATTTTCATGTCTATTTTCTCTTCTTAAAGGTCTATTTCGAAATCTCTGTCCAATATAAAGAGTTCCATTTCTATTGTCAAAGTTTCGTTCTGTGATCCGTCTTCTGTCACTATTATATCTGCCAAAATGTTCATTTCTTGGAAAATGATCATGTTCGTACTTATTAGCAACCATGTCCGCATAAGAAATGTTTCGTGAACTGTCGACTATTCTTTTCCTAGATGGTTGTTGGTGCCTTGATGACTGGTAGCCATCATTTTCTCCGCTTCTCTCGCGATTTGAGTTGAAAGTCTGAAATTCATGCTGAGTTAGGTTGATTTTTTCTTCAGTTGATTTTGATTTCTCGAGGTTGTTAAGTCTTAACCAATAATATAGCAAAGCCACTCAATAACATGGTCTTTCAACCTTTACCACTTAATAATTCAGTATAACCGCACAATAACATAGCAAAACCACTCAATAACATAGTAATTTGACCCTTTATAACATAAAAAACACATCTCAATACAGTGTAAACACCCAATGGCATAGCAAAACCACTCAATAAAGATATTGTTTGACCCTTAACTATACGAAAATCACTAAATAATACAGCATAACCAACCAATAACATAAAAAACACCCAATAACGTGATGGTTATAACAAAACCACTTACATTTGTAATAACACAGCATATCCACCTTATTACTTAGCATTACAACATAATAACGTAATGATAACAATCTTTCCTCGTTTTCTCTATGGAACCAGGACTGTTTTAATGTGGATTTTAGCAATATAAAGGGCCAAACAGACATGCTAATCAGTGATTTGATACAATAAAGGGTCAAACCATCACGTTATTTGGTGGTTTTGTTATTGGGTACTCATGCTTTGTTCTTGAGTGGTTTCATTATAAAATAGAGGCAAACGACCACGTTATTGAGAAGTTATTTGGTGGTTATGGTGTGATATTAAGTGGTTTTGTAATAATAAAGTGTCAAATCATTACGTTATTGAGTAAGAATGCTAAGTTATTTGGTGGCTATACTATGTTATTGAGTGGTTTTGTTATAATAAAAGATCAAACAATCACGTTATTGAGTGGTAATGCTAAGTTATTGGGTAGCTATGCTGTGTTATTGAGCGGCTTTGCTAAGATAAGGATCAAATCATCACGTTATTTTGTGGTAATGCTAAGTTATTGGGTAGCTATGCGGTGTTATTTTAAATTTTTTTTATAGCAAATGTTCAAACCATCACGTTATTGGTTGGTGATGTTGTATTGTTAAGTGATTTTGATATATTAAAGGGTCTAACAACCACTTTATTGAGGGGTTTTGCTGTCATTGAGTGTTTACACTGTACAATTAAGTGGTTCCTATGTAATAAAGGATCAAACGACTATGTTATTCAGTGGTTTTGCTATGTTATCAAGTGATTATACTGTATTATTAATTTGTGTATACATCATGAAGGGTTAAAAGACCATAATTTGAGTGGCTTTGCTATGTTATTGGTTGGTTATACTTTTTTTATTGAGTTGCTCTGTTACGTTATTGGGTGGTCATACCGTGTTATTCACGATTCATTGAGTGTTCTTGCAATGTTATTCTGTGGTTATGGTATGAATTTCTATATTTCTTACTATTTTATTTTTCTAATTTGATACTCTCGTGATATGTACAAATACATTTAGTTTCATATCCTATATTACAACAAATATAAATTATACTTGAATTATTTCTCAGAAATTTGTAATTTTAGTATAAAAAACCGACATTTTAACCCGAAATAGCAGAAAAAAGTAGTATTTTTGCTTCTAAAACAAACATCGATCTTAGAACCATGAAATTACATCAGCATTTACGTTTCATTTATAGATTACAGGAACTGTTTGCCTTTTATAGATAATATCCAGATATCTGTTGTTTTTTCCTGAAAAATACGGTTTTTGCCCCAAAATTACCAAAATTACGTATATCATGTTTTGTAAACATTTATTACATGAGAAAAACATGAAAATACACTAGAAAGCAGGTTCAGATATTCAATTTTATAAGTAGTAAATATCTTATAATTAGTATACAAAAATCAGCTTATCTTACTTAAAATAGCCATTTTTCTGTAAAAACATCAATTTAGAAGCCATTGAACTAAAATATTGAGCGAAATGTTATGTCATTGGAGAGAGAAGACTTTGTATGTATTTCTTATGTAGTCTAATAACGATCATAGATAAAACTATAGAGTTTAGGACCCAAAACAAATGATAAGTGTCAATTTTTATGTATTTTGCAAGCATTTTTATTTCAATTCATGAATATTCATAAATATGCAAAATAGTTATTTTGCATATGATCACGTGATTAATAGAACAACCTTTCCTCGTTATATTGATACCAGTTTCAGATGTTTAGCTCAACATTTGGCCGAGATATGGCTATTTTACTTAACCAATAGTGCTTTCGTGACTTTGGCAAGGGGTTGCCATTGAAACGGTCGAAAAACACATAGCCTAAATGAGTTTATTTTTGAGTACATCCTGAAAACCGATTCTGTAGACCCTAAGGAACATTATGGTACCCGTGAAAAAAAGTACTCAAGGGGGTGCATGGGGGTCCCCACTGGCTCCCCGACCATGAACATTGGGCATAACTTTTGAATGGTAAGTGATAGGGCTTGGATAGTTCACATGATTTGTCCAATGATACCAACATTTTAAAACCTTGTGACCGTGACCGTTACCCTTCACCTATTTAACATAAAATGGTATTCATACTAACAAATATGCCATCGGGGGCATTTGTGTTTCACAAAAACATGTTTTATCATTTTGTGTTTTAATAATTGTTTCATACAGCCTGTATCAATTTCTAACCGGAAATATTTCATGGGAAAAGAGAGTATTATCAATGTTATCGAGTTACAAAATATTTATCGTGCTGTATGAACAAAATATATATAAATAAATAAAAAATAAATAAAAGTAAAGAGGACTACATTATGAAGGGGAAGTCCGTTTTCTACAAGATATATTCCTAATACAATTGACATAAATGTCCCTGCAGGCTCCCCTAAAAGTCCTATCCATGACTAGATACACAAAAGGATGCATCACACCGCTGAGAAAATATAGACGTGTTAATATGCTTTTTGCGCTGCCAAGTTGGTCTTCCACTACTTCATAAATACCACTGTCCACCGCCTGTAATATCCCAATGATAAAAACCGGAAGGATCCCAATATAGGAGATGATAGTTGCCACCATTAGGATAATGGTATTTCTGATAGCGCGATTTAAGTACTGGGACCGTGCTTTGGAGCTGGATCGATGAAGTAAGGATTTCTTGGACAAGGTTTTCTCGACTGGTTTCGAATTGTTTTTATCCTTCTTGTTTTCCTTTCCTCCATTGTCTGAGCTTGTAAGAGAGTTCATTTTGACGAGTTTGACACTCGTACCGCCATCATCTTGAGAGAAAACATCGAAGTTCCTTGTTTTGAACACGACTCTTGCTGTGAGTATGTACGAGACAAGCACGACAATAAGCGCTATGGTACTGATGCCTAAAATTATTCCTTGGTGCACGGTGTAGAGCAAGTTTTTCTCGCATGCACAGTGGCTTCCGGTGTAGTTTCCGTGATCTGGAAGCGGTTTATCCAATATTTTGCAGTACAGCAAAGTGGGAACTGAGAGTAAAGCAGAAAATACAAACAAGCATACGACAGCAATTGTCACCATTCTGTGAGATAACTGCCTGCGAAATGGGGCACATATTTTCCTGCACCTCTCAACCGCTATAAAACTGAGTATTAATCCGCACGTGTTACTAAAAATATACACAAAAAATCTCGAAATCTTACAAAAGACATCCACTTGAAAAGTGAATTTGTATCTAGTCCGGACGATTTCAAACGGTATGCTAAGTATACATGTCAGTAAGTCGTTCAAAGCTAGGACAATGATGAAAAGCTTGAAGTTGGATATTTTATACTGTTTCTGATAGACGACGAGAACATGCAGATTTCCAATGGTACCAAGTACGCATAGCGTCGCCAAGAAGATAACGACATCCACGCCTTCCTGTAGGTATAAGTCGTACTCTTTTTGGTGTATATCAATCCCGATATTCTCCTCCGTATTATTCATCACACTCTCCCTCATCTACAGAAAAAAAAAATCGAGAAGAGGATTAAGATACAAAATCCCAGTAATTATATAAATTGTCACGTCAATCCGATATCAATGAGCTACAATTATGTCAGCGGAGCTCAGATTGATCTATAATGTTCAGTCACGGCGGCAGGAAAATTATTGTAAAAAATAGCATAATTGTCCAATTGATTTTCAATAAATTCCTCCATATTCTCGAGGAACATAAAAGCTTTTTGCCTTTTTAGGTGACAAGCTCAGCTTATGGTACGTGTAAATGCATTATTTGATTTATTAGTATAAAAACGGAAAGTTTCCTCTTTTCATATGATAACGTTAACATGAGCATTTGACGATTGAAATATATCTATATAATGTACTTAAAATCCGTATCTTTTCTGATTATGAACATGAATTATTTCCATCCCGATAATGTGAACATGATCTGTAATTTATCATGAATAAAGAAAGAAAAATGAAACAGAAGAAATCACCCGAAGTGACTACTAGTAAAAAGATCATTTACAATATTTTCATAAATACAATTTTCCTCAACTTCATACTTACATGAATATTTACTGAAAGTTATATGAGTAGTTACTGTAGCATACCTTACATTATAAGAAATTCAACCTGCATGTCCACTTGTAAACAAATACATGTACAGAAGTCATATCTGGTAGCTCAAATGTCAATACTCCCCAATATCCGGGCAATTACATCCTTCCGCAAGACATTGATTTCGTACGAGTTGACTTGAAAGGAATACATTTCCGGTGCATCGGAAGCGGCGGACTTTCATTTACTAATGGATTATGCATTTGAAATATTTACTAGTTAATTGACGAGCGTAAAATTACAGCACAGATTATGAAAAGGAGGATGTAATGCAGGTTTCATTGCGTCTATTTCCCCTACTTACGAGCGAAGAATTGACATATAATCCATGCAAATGCGTGGATTAATAGCGAAGATGATCATTTGATTTTCGTTTTGTTAAAATGTGCACTTTTGGCAAAGTTTTTTTTTTTTTATTTTATTCTGTTCAGAGTTGCCTTCTTCTACCTAATAGATTGAATGATAGACGAAATTGATTTTTTCCCTTTTTTTAGTTCACCTGAGCCGAAGCATCAACATACCGGTTGATCCGTCCTCCGTCCGTCCATTTACTTCTCACATGTTCTACTTCTCTTCCGAAACCGTTCGGAGGATTTGATGAAACTTGGTATGCATGAAGAACAAAAAGTCCTCTACCAAGTTCCTTCATTTCGACCTTCAGGGGTGGATCCAGGGCGGGTTCAAATAGGCACCAGAGGATACCCCTCTTGAACCGCTGCATGGATTGAAAAACTAATGGTATCTGAAGAATCAGGAAGGATGTATTATTCAAGTTTGTTCATTACGTTAAAATCCGACATCTAATTTTTGACGCGTTTTTGACGTCTTTTGTGACTTAGTTATTTTAATGCCAAAATTTAGACTTCTTTTATTCTTTTCTCTCTTGGCTAAATTTGCTACCCAATTTAGTTCATTTTAGCCATGATAAACTAGAGGAATGCTTTTGTGATAGAAATTTGCTTTGAAAGCTTTTTTTTTTTTTTTTAATTTTTTAATGATTTTTTTAACTACAAAAAACGGAAGGCATTTTTAATATTTTCAACTTCTCCCCTGAAATTGCTCAATGTATTCTTTTTGATATTTATAGTAAGAAATGCAGCTGTGAAAGAATTTTGTCAAAATATCACTTTTGGAATTTTAACGATTTTTTTTTATAAGATTGCACATAGGTATGTTTTCCATGCCTAATGGACCCAAGGGTAGTGGGTTCAAACCTCGGCGGGACGAAAAAAAAAAAATCTTCTTTCATTTAAAAAAAATCGTTTTCTGAGCTTCTTATGCATTTTAAGTTATCTTAATTTTGATACATGGTTTTGCACTTCAACTTTTTTATTCAAGTTAGCATTTTCACATATTTTTCTCCCCTAAGATAATATTGAAATACTTTAAGTGGTATTGTAGTAGAATTTTATAAATAAATGCGTATGTGTATGAATTTTCATTAAAAAAAAAATAATTTTTGAATTTATTATAATTCTTTTACTCTTTTTAGCTGGAAAATTTGGAATCGAACTGGAGATTTTGAACCGAGGTTAACCGACATTTCGGTTTATCGTTGTATACAACCCTAATGGCGAGCTATGTAATCTTTTATTACCCTGTTTTCATAAGGCTCATGATAAACATTATATAAATTAGAGCTGAAACGAATACTTGAAAATGCTATTCGAATATTCGATTCGATTCGTATTCGAATATTCGTTATTACTTGTAAGGACTTTAAGAGCGTCCTTAAAATTATGTTTTTGACCAATGGTCAGGATTGGAGTTTGACCAATGGATTTACTTTAAAAAAAATCGGGTGTGATAAAGATTCCTGTAAAGAGTTAGATTTCGAGTAAACAAATATTACCCTGAAACACTAGTTAATGTGTCTCTACGTGAAGGTAAGGCATGGTCCATTTGATATTCGGGGGGGGGGGGGGGGGGGGGGGGGGGCTTGGGTTTTTTGTCGGAGCAAGAATATTTTTTTCGCCCCGGACCGGGGCAAAATTATTTTTTTCTTGCAAAGTTGGAGCAAGGAAATTTTTTTTATAACAATTGATGTGAATATTAAGAATGTTTGTGTTACATGTATTCTTTAGTTTTACTTAAATTACTCCAAACGTTATTTTCATATAAATTGTATTCACTTCTAAACTGGCTGAGAGAGATGAAAGATTTTTACAATATACGATATATAATTTTTAGTAAACAAAATGTATATAAGGTCATGTAACATGTAAGAGGGCCTGATGCAAGTTTTTACATGTAGAAATGAAAACTAGTGAAGAACTTATTTAAATTCGCCTTCCAAGCTTGCACGGTATATAAAATTAGACACTATGGTGATACATGTACATGTATCTATTAATAGTAATAAATTATATTGATAATGTATTTAAGCATTTTAATTGTTTCAGTCACATGCATTCTTTTGATATTTTCAAATAAAAACTTGCCATTATAGAAGAAAAGTATGGCGAGCGAAGCGAGCCAAATTTTTTTTTATAGAAAGGAAAAACTGCGGCGAGCGAAGCGAGCCGAAAATTTTTCAGGAATTTTAAGCGAATTTTATGGTTATTCTTCAAATTCAGATTACTTGTAAGAGCAAGATTATTTTTTTCTGTCACACCATAAGCAAATTTATTTTTTTCATCAAAATTCAGAGCAAAATTATTTTTTTCGAAAAAAACCCAAGCCCCCCCCCCCCCCCCCCCCCCAGAATATCAAATGGACCGTGCCTAATCCCGAATCCTCATCAGCAATTCAACGTTCTGACTTGATAGTTTTGTACGTGGTATCTTCTTTAACGTGACAACGTGGAAATCATACGGAGACAGTACGTTGTATGCACGTTAAAAGTTCGCAGGATGCATTGTTAGTGCCCCCTACCCCCATCCCTGTCAAAACGGACTATGAATTTCCTTCTTGTGCTGAATGACCAAACAAGATGTCGGAAAGTTACAGCAATAAACATATTTTTTTTCTTTTATCATTTTTTTATAATATGACAGCAGGAAAAGGGGAGGGGCATAGGGTACAGGCCATGCAACTTTAGGTATTCAGGTGCCGCTTTCGTTTGAAAATATAATCAGATGAAATCTATATTGTAGATAGACATTGAAACATCTTTATCATTTTATTTATTTGATGCAAATGACACACGACAGCCCCATGTATGTTTGAAATAATATGCAACTTACTGACCAGTTGTACAAACGTTAGTGGGTATAAATATCGGTTTTCGTCTCTGAAGGAATAACATTGTCTCGTAAACTTCAGAAGTTATACAATGCTTTATATTTCCTTCTTTTCTGTATAATTACGAGACTATATATATACTAACGAATATTCGAATACCAATTTTTCCATTCGAATATTCGCTGAAAACTATCATTCGCGAATATTAGTTTCAGCTCAAATATAAATCACATTTGCTGTAAGATTTCCAGTGTTCTCAGATGAGCGATGTGGCCCCTGGGCCTCTTGTTTTATTTTGCAGAACGGGCAGTCCATCAGAAATACTTGTAATGGACATATAAAGAGTATTCTTTCATTCTGATATATAACTTCAGTATACATCAACATTGAATGAGGTTAAAATTAAACGGAGTTGTTGATAAAAATTCTAACTCTGTGGCGCCGATATCACGTTATTAATGTAAGTGGCGCCATCTACTCCGAAAATTATAATAGCCTTTTTAAAAGACTGAAATTTCTCCTATGTTCTCTTCCTTTAGATTTTTTATGAAAGATAGTATTTGGTATCTTTGACAAATATTGCAATGATTTCTTAAATAATGAAAAAAAAAAAATAATCATGTTTTTACGGATTCAAAGTTGAGAGAGAGAGAGAGTAATATCAACGATTATTTTTTATTTCTCAGAGTAATCATTAATAGATTAATCTTCCAATGTCAAAAAGGCCTAGAGCTTTACACCGACTGTCACGGAAAATAAACAAACTTTAAGTTCATCTCTAATTGATGAAGATGCATTCATTTTATTCTAATCTAACACCAGATTGATCTGAGTAATTAGCATGGAAATTCAGTGAAATCAATGGATAAGGTCAACATTTTAAAGAGCAAGTAAAATTAATTTGTTTTCTTGCCATGAAGAATTTTAAGTAAGTGAAAGCATACCTTGTAATTAGGCATGTCTTTCTCTTTTGTCAGCGATTTTTTTTCGATGTTTTTATTCTTTAGATGAATGGACCCCCTCCCCCCGCTCTCACCACCTTTCCGCTTTTTGTGTCCACAGCACATTCCAGGGGCGTAGCTAGGTAGTAAATTATATGGAAGCATATTTTGGATCCAACTGGTTCGAAGGCGAAGTAAGAGAAATGAGGGAAAAGGAGTACGTATTTCAAAGCGCTTTTGACGAACTTAACTGTTTCTGATTTGCGGTCCGAATTTAACCGAAAATTTATGACGAAGGTGAATATTTTACATCATATATTAACATTTGCGATTTTCCTTTATATGAATTATTTTAGTGGATTAAGCAAATGTGAAAAAAAAAAAAAATATCGATGCATTATTTAATACATGTATTGTTTTTTTTTTTATTCATCTTTTGAAATGAACACTTGTACACACTGTAATGTGTTATCATGTAGTCTCTCATCATGATATTGTATTCAAAGCATTTTTGATAATGCAATTGGCGAACGAAGCGAGCCGAAATTCTTCCTGCAACGTGTCGAACTTCCCTCGATCAAACGAAAAGGGACAAATTAAAGTCATTTCCGAACATAGATTTATACTCGCAAAATAAAATGGAAACGTTTGTCTAGTTACGCCCCCACACCATACAATCTACTTGAATTCTTCACTTGGAATGTCCCAAACATTCAGGTTTACTCCGCTCTACTCGTGCACTGTTTTCCTTTGAATATTCACCAAATACCCACTAGTTTCCTTTTTCTTGAAACTCTCCCTATATCCAGTATGATCTCTTCATTTCTCTGGAGCTATAGTTCTTTCCATATTTTCATTTACTATGTTTCCCATTACGAGCTTTACAAGTTTTTTTTTTCTTGTAAAATCTTTTCTTTACTTTCATTTTTCACATACATTAAATACTATCATGATTGCATTTTCGATTCACCTAGGGGCTAACCAAAAATGTGATCATGATACTATAAGTACCAGTATAATGTAAATGGATATCAAAAACAGGATGGACGTAAAACAGTCCGTGTTTTGTCGTTTGGTGCAAGCGCATGCATGCAATCATCCGAGGAGTTCACCCGACAGTCAAGGAGGACATGTAATGTTGTTGGGGCCATATCTTCTCTAACGTAGTATAGACAGGGCACGTCATGGAGTCCCGTCGTCACAGTCAGTCAGAGTGTAATTTTTTAATATGGCACTTGCACAAGGCTATAGATTGGTAAATTACAGAACCATGCAAAGTGTCCTTCTGATGACACCAGGATTATGTGAAAAATGATAAATAATCATGCTTTAAACCAACTCCAAAACAACTACAGCGGCAAAAACAGTAAATAAATAAGTGCGAAAAAAGGAGACGATTGAAAAATAACGAATTAATTAGTGCTTTATTTCACCTTAATTGCAACTAAAATCTTAAAATTCATATTTACAATTTTAGACGAAGATAATTTTAACCTCGTCGCCTTCTACACACACGTCTACACTCATTTGCTGATCTAAAGTTATTTTGGTTTCCTTGACAACCTCCGTATATGAATCTCTCACAACGTCCAGATTCTCTATTAAAGTAGTATCTTGGAAAGGCAGCTCTACATGGACCAGTCTCTCTGGGCAGTAAGCATCTTCTTGGTCGACCTGAAATATACATGATTACATATTACTTTCGATTTCGTCGATTCGAATCCAGGAACTACCTAGTTTTGTTTTCATTGAGTGCACTTTATACATTAAAAACGAGGTGTTCCAATTGAGCATAGTTCTTTCAACTTTTATTGCCCCAGAACATTTTAGCATAGGTATCAGTAAGCTATACAAAAACACAGGGAAAGAAGAAGAATTATAATTTCGAAAGAATAATATGAAAGGGGTAGGGCCACGAAGCCCGATATTGGCCCTAATTTTGATAAATTTTGAACATTGTACTTCATAGAATTTTTAACTGTTATTTGACATTTTGAAACGTTCTCTACTGAATCACGAATCTACTTTTTGTAAACATTGCATTTATCAACACCTTTTAGCCTTTTGAAAACACCATAATAGGTCATATTCGGCGAAATTGATGCAAAAACTCAATATTTCTATTAAATTAGCCATGGCCGCATGCATTAACTATGATGGAAAATTTATATGTGAAAGATAATCATTATACCCTTTTGTCATAAACGTTTTATCTCAGTTAACACATGCGGCCACATTGAATTCTACGACAAAAGACAAAACTCCCAGCAATTTTCGTCATATTTTATCAATAACGTCAAATGACGTCACTTCATGACGTCATTACAGTTAAATGGCACATTGTTTGATGATATTATTCTTTTCATGAAAAGCGGTAAACTTTCGTGTATTTTTTATGAGAGATATCAAGTATTCCTCATGAAATTCATTTTAAGAGAAAAATCAAGGGCCGATTTAGGAGTCTCGTGGCCCTACCCCTTTAGAAGAAATACCAACTAAAAAATAAAAACGAACAAAGAATCAAACAAAAGCTAATTAATACAACAAGCAATCTTAAAAGGAGACTGTAATTAGAGCGCAAAGTAATAAAAAAATTAAATGAAAGGGTGTTCAACATAATTTGTGTGTGTGTGTGTGTGTGAGGGTGTGTGTGTGAGAGAGAGAGAGAGAGAGAGAGAGAGAGAGAGAGAGAGAGAGAGAGAGAGAGAGAGAGAGAGAGAGAATCATTACCTCCCCCGCCGTCACCGCCGTCTCCACATCTTCTTTCACATTCTCTTCGAGAAGAAAACCTATTGTTTGTTCCCAGACATCCACCATAGATAAATCGTTCACATCTCCTGGTGTCCCGATTATATGTAAACATTTGTCTGTATCTGTTACAGGGCCCCGTTACAGCATGTCTCTCTCTACAGGCTAAAATAATCACAAAATGAAGAGAATAGAAACAAAGAGCACATTTCAAAATAAACACAAAATAAACACTTCTGTTTTTGTCTTTTGTGGAGTACCCCGCCCTTCATATAAGTCTACTTATATCCAAATTACGGTATAAATGTATGGCTCTTCGTTATAATTTCGAAACCATAAATTACATAATTTTATTCCCGATAGTGACCTTAACGTTTGACCTACTGACCCCATTTTTCCCAACAGTGACCTTGGCCTTTGACCTACTGACCCCAAGACCTAATAGGTATTTTCCATTTCGGAATGACGAATGAACAGAACTAGAGAAATTTGAATTTCCACCTCGTTAGGCATGGTCCATTTGATATTCAGGGGGGGGGGGGGGGGGGCTTGGGTTTTTTGTCGGAGCAAGATTATTTTTTTCGCCCCGGACCGGAGCAAAATTATTTTTTCTGGCAAAGTTGGAGCAAGGAAAATTTTTTAAGTGATGCGCATACATGTATTAAGAATGTTTGTGTTTTATCAATAGAAATTATTTATATTTTTACTCAAAACTCTAAATATTAATATATTAGTTAATTTTTATGCAAGTATTCAATTCACTTTTAAACAGAGAGATAAAAGATTTTTACAATACAATTCTCAATATTTTATATAAGGTACATGTATATAACATGTATAAGAGGGTCTGAGGGGAAGGTCTCCTAGACAATTTTTTAAATGTTACTAAGAATTGTAAATTGGTGAATAACTGAAGTTCTCCTTCCAAGCTTACAAGAACATGACTCTATGTGATATATACAACATGTATTAACAGCAATACATAAATATTGATAATATATTCAAGCTTTTAAGGAACTGCCCTTTTTCATTCACATACATGTATAACTTTTGATATCTTCAAATATCTGAACTTAAAATGCTATTAGTGAATAATGTTTTGATAGAAAACTATGGCGAGCGAAGCGAGCCAAAAATTTTTGATACAATTTTGAAAACTGCGGCGAGCGAAGCGAGCTGGAAAATTTTCAAGAATTTTAGCGAAATTTTATGGTAATTCTTCACATTCAGAATGTTTGTAAGAGCAAGATTATTTTTTTCTGTCACACCATAAGCAAATTTATTTTTTTCATCAAAATTGAGAGCAAAATTATTTTTTTCGAAAAAAACCCAAGCCCCCCCCCCCCAGAATATCAAATGGACCGTGCCTTATATGTAAGGCAGGGACAAAAAGTAATAGAGCGCCTCAAATAGGTATAGGTACCGTATGCTTATGAATTTTGTCCATATTCTTCGCCAATATTGCAAAATGTTTTTGATCAAGCTCTTTCATTCTTTCATTATATACGTACCGTCTCCGCCCCCACCACCACCTCCCCCACCACATCGTCGCTGACACTCCTGTAGGGAACCAAATCTGTTTTCATTTCCACCGCATCCACCGTAAATGAACCTTACACATTCTCCTCTTGCCGAGTCGTATGAATAGCTAGGGATATAGGCCAAACACAGTCCACTGGCCCTGGGTGGGAGTTCGCAAATGTCCACACCTACACCGATAAAAGGGTAAAAATTAAGCAAGTCTTCGTCGTGAAAAAATATCAACATATCAGAATTTTATTGCACATGTAGATGCTAGAGATAAACCAAGAGCTAGTGAGGTTGCATTTGACAACAAGTCCACGCATCTCTCCCGAAAGAAAAAAATGGTATAAATAAGCTTTAAATGTAGGACTTATAAAGGCATGAAGCCTCATCATATTCTTTCCAATCAGCTAAGCGTTAAAACTTGTACAACAAGAGGCCCAAGGGGGCCACATCGCTCACCTGAGGAGACTGTATGTATGTTTTCAATCAAAGTCAAGACCTGAAGGAAATCGCTTTTAGTGAAGCTTTGAGAAGGACAAGGTGTATAAGTTACTTCCTGTAAAGTTCAGTGACATTCTGTGCAGTAGTTTAAGAGGATAAGTCAAAAATGTGTCATTCAAATAGAGCCTATAGAGGACATCTTGGATTTCCAATGGGCTCGAAAAACACAAACTAAGTAGAGGGCAATTAGTACTTGCGTCCTGTGAAGTTTCAAGAAATTCTGTGAAGCAGTTTTAGAGGAGAAGTTGAAAATGTGTCAGCCAATCAGAGCCTGTGGCGGCCATCTTGAATTTCCGATAGGCTCCAAAAACGCAAACTTGATAGAGGGTATGAGTACTTGCATCCTGTGAAGTTTCATGAAATTCTGCGCAGCGGTTTCAGAGGAGAAGTCGAAAATTTGTCAGCCAATCAGAGCCTGTGGCGGCCATCTTGGATTTCTGATCAGCTCGAAAAACAAAAACTTGGTAGAGAGCAATCAGTACTTGCTTCCTGTGAAGGTTTGTGAAATTCTATGCAGCCGTTTGAGAGGAGAAGTCGAAAATGTGTCAGTCAATCAGAGTCTGTGGCAGCCATCTTGGATTTCCGATTGGCTCGAAAAACACAAACTTAGTAGAGGGCATTGAGTACTTGCTTCCTGTGAAGTTTCATGATATTCTGTGCAGTGGTTATAGAAGAGAAGTTAAAAATGTGTCAGCCAATCAGAGCCTGTGGCAGCCATCTTGGATTTCCGATTGGCTTGAAAAACACAATTTGGTAGAGGGCATTGAGTAGTTGCTTCCCGTGAAGTTTCATGATATTCTGTGCAGCGGTTTCAGAGGAGAAGTCGAGAATGTGTCAGCCAATTAGAGCCTGTGGCGGCAATCTTGGATTTCCAATCGGCTCCAAAAACACAAACTTGGTAGAAGGCATTGAGTACTTGCTTCCTGTGAAGTTTCATGAAATTCTGTGCAGCAATTTCGGAGGAGAAGTCAAAAATGTGTCAGCCAATCAGAGCCTGTGGCGGCTATCTTGGATTTCCGATCGGCTCAAAAAACACAAACTTGGTAGAGGGCATTGAGTACTTGCTTCCTGTGAAGTTTCATGAAATTCTGTGACGCAGTTTCAGAAGAGAAGTCAAAAATGTGTCAGCCAATCAGAGCCTGTGGCGGCCATCTTGGATTTCCGATCGGCTTGAAAAACACAAATTTGATAGAGGGCATTGAGTACTTGCTTCCTGTGAAATTTCGTGAAATTCTGTGCAGCGGTTGCCGAAAAGATATCGAAAATGTTAAAAGTTTACGTCAGACGGACGGACGATGGACAGAGGACGCGCTATGACAATTGCTCACTTGAGCTTCGCTCAGGTGAGCTAAAAACAACAATACTTGTAGGGGACCATGATTTCTTCTTTCCTACCAAGTTTAACGAAAATCTGTTCAGTGGTTCTGGAGAAGAAGTTGAATATGTATGAAAATCATCCCCCCTTCTTCTTGAGTAATCTAAGTAACCCGAGAGAGATAGTTATACAGAAGCTAAAGCAAAATAACAGACCCCCTCCCCATCCTTTCACTGTGTTATTGATAACATTGATCTGTTCTTACATTAATATTTTGAGCTGCTCTCAATATTGTAATTTCATAGTTGTATATCTAAGTCTTCACAAGATAAATTTGAAAATACTTATTCATCTTTTTAAAATAATTTAGTTTCCTTTTCCATACCTATTTAATAATTCAAAATATATAACATTCAAATGAATCGATAATCCAAAAATTTAAACCTCAAAAACATAAATCTATATTAAAGAAAGACAACTCTTGCATACATGAACATGTACCAACTTATACGAAACTAAAGTTACCAGGGTACCAGAACTTGAACTTACAAGCCTTGGGTCCATGTTCACAGTAAACATATCTATTCATGATTGAAAAAATACCGTACTCATAAAAATCTGTTCAGCAGTTCTGGAGAAGAAGCAGAAAATGTATGAAAATCACCCCCCCCTTCCTTTTTACATAAGAAAAAAATTCATAAAAAATCAAAAAAATAAAATTTAAGCATAAAATACATATCAAAGCATTAAGTAAGTTAAATATGATAAATATGTAGTAAATGAGTGTGTAAAATCATACACTTATTGAGTTATTTAAAGAAATAGTGCAAAAATGTGCATTTCTGACTAAGTCCGAAAAGACGTCAAAAACGCGTCAAAAATTTGACTTCGAAGTGGAACCAAAAATAACAACACTTCTTAAGACATCTCTCTAGATCATCCTGATGCTTTCGGTTTGTCGATACATGCTTCGGTTCTGAAGAAGAAGTTTGTCAAAGGAGGGTACCCCCCGTGACCTACTTTTGGCTGTGGTGGCGCCACCTGTTGACAAATCCTGACGAAAAACAACAACACTTGTAGGGGACCATGAGTACTTCATACCTACCAAGTTTCATCAAAATCCCTTCAGCCGTTCTGGAGAAGAAGTCGAAAATGTGAAAAGTTTACGACGGACGACGGACGGACGGACGGACGCCGGACGGTGCGCTATGACAATAGCTCACTTGAGCTTCGCTCAGGTGAGCTAAAAAAGGAGAAAAAAAAAACTGCAAAAGTGGGGTCCTGCCGGGGTTTGAACCACTACTCTTGGGTATGGAAAACCTACATTGTATCTATGAATGTTTTTCCGTAAAAATCCAAATGAGGATATCTTGACAAAATTCTTACACTTGTAGGGAACCATGAGTACCTCATACCTACCAAGTTTCATGACAATCTAAGAAAAAAAGTAAGTTAGATATGATAAATATGCAGTAAATGAGTGTGTAAAATCATACACTTATTGAGTTATTTAAAGAAATAGTGCAAAAATTAGCATTCCTGACAAAGTCCGAAGAGACGTCAAAAAAGCGTCAAAAATTTGAGTTCGGAGTGGAACCAAAAATAACAACACTTCTTAAGACATCTCTCTAGATCATCCTGATGCTTTCGGTTTGTCGATACGTGCTTTCGTTCTGAAGAAGAAGTTTGTCAAAGGAGGGTACCCCCTGTGACCTACTTTTGCCTGTGGTGGCGCCACCTGTTGAGGGATCCGGACGAAAAACAACAACACTTGTAGGGGACCATTAGTACTTTATACCTACCAAGTTTCATCAAAATCCCTTTAGCCATTCTTGAGAAGAAGTCGAAAATGTGAAAAGTTTACGACAGACAGACGACACACGACAGACGACGGACGCCGGGCGGATCGCTATGACAATAGCTCACTAGAGCCTTTGGCTCAGGTGAGCTAAAAACGCGTCAAAAATTTGACTTCGAAGTGGAACCAAAAATAACAACACTTCTTAAGACATCTCTCTAGATCATCCTGATGCTTTCGGTTTGTCGATACATGCTTCGGTTCTGAAGAAGAAGTTTGTCAAAGGAGGGTACCCCCCGTGACCTACTTTTGGCTGTGGTGGCGCCACCTGTTGACAAATCCTGACGAAAAACAACAACACTTGTAGGGGACCATGAGTACTTCATACCTACCAAGTTTCATCAAAATCCCTTCAGCCGTTCTGGAGAAGAAGTCGAAAATGTGAAAAGTTTACGACGGACGACGGACGGACGGACGGACGCCGGACGGTGCGCTATGACAATAGCTCACTTGAGCTTCGCTCAGGTGAGCTAAAAAAGGAGAAAAAAAAAACTGCAAAAGTGGGGTCCTGCCGGGGTTTGAACCACTACTCTTGGGTATGGAAAACCTACATTGTATCTATGAATGTTTTTCCGTAAAAATCCAAATGAGGATATCTTGACAAAATTCTTACACTTGTAGGGAACCATGAGTACCTCATACCTACCAAGTTTCATGACAATCTAAGAAAAAAAGTAAGTTAGATATGATAAATATGCAGTAAATGAGTGTGTAAAATCATACACTTATTGAGTTATTTAAAGAAATAGTGCAAAAATTAGCATTCCTGACAAAGTCCGAAGAGACGTCAAAAAAGCGTCAAAAATTTGAGTTCGGAGTGGAACCAAAAATAACAACACTTCTTAAGACATCTCTCTAGATCATCCTGATGCTTTCGGTTTGTCGATACGTGCTTTCGTTCTGAAGAAGAAGTTTGTCAAAGGAGGGTACCCCCTGTGACCTACTTTTGCCTGTGGTGGCGCCACCTGTTGAGGGATCCGGACGAAAAACAACAACACTTGTAGGGGACCATTAGTACTTTATACCTACCAAGTTTCATCAAAATCCCTTTAGCCATTCTTGAGAAGAAGTCGAAAATGTGAAAAGTTTACGACAGACAGACGACACACGACAGACGACGGACGCCGGGCGGATCGCTATGACAATAGCTCACTAGAGCCTTTGGCTCAGGTGAGCTAAAAACGCGTCAAAAATTTGACTTCGAAGTGGAACCAAAAATAACAACACTTCTTAAGACATCTCTCTAGATCATCCTGATGCTTTCGGTTTGTCGATACATGCTTCGGTTCTGAAGAAGAAGTTTGTCAAAGGAGGGTACCCCCCGTGACCTACTTTTGGCTGTGGTGGCGCCACCTGTTGACAAATCCTGACGAAAAACAACAACACTTGTAGGGGACCATGAGTACTTCATACCTACCAAGTTTCATCAAAATCCCTTCAGCCGTTCTGGAGAAGAAGTCGAAAATGTGAAAAGTTTACGACGGACGACGGACGGACGGACGGACGCCGGACGGTGCGCTATGACAATAGCTCACTTGAGCTTCGCTCAGGTGAGCTAAAAAAGGAGAAAAAAAAAACTGCAAAAGTGGGGTCCTGCCGGGGTTTGAACCACTACTCTTGGGTATGGAAAACCTACATTGTATCTATGAATGTTTTTCCGTAAAAATCCAAATGAGGATATCTTGACAAAATTCTTACACTTGTAGGGAACCATGAGTACCTCATACCTACCAAGTTTCATGACAATCTAAGAAAAAAAGTAAGTTAGATATGATAAATATGCAGTAAATGAGTGTGTAAAATCATACACTTATTGAGTTATTTAAAGAAATAGTGCAAAAATTAGCATTCCTGACAAAGTCCGAAGAGACGTCAAAAAAGCGTCAAAAATTTGAGTTCGGAGTGGAACCAAAAATAACAACACTTCTTAAGACATCTCTCTAGATCATCCTGATGCTTTCGGTTTGTCGATACGTGCTTTCGTTCTGAAGAAGAAGTTTGTCAAAGGAGGGTACCCCCTGTGACCTACTTTTGCCTGTGGTGGCGCCACCTGTTGAGGGATCCGGACGAAAAACAACAACACTTGTAGGGGACCATTAGTACTTTATACCTACCAAGTTTCATCAAAATCCCTTTAGCCATTCTTGAGAAGAAGTCGAAAATGTGAAAAGTTTACGACAGACAGACGACACACGACAGACGACGGACGCCGGGCGGATCGCTATGACAATAGCTCACTAGAGCCTTTGGCTCAGGTGAGCTAAAAACGCGTCAAAAATTTGACTTCGAAGTGGAACCAAAAATAACAACACTTCTTAAGACATCTCTCTAGATCATCCTGATGCTTTCGGTTTGTCGATACATGCTTCGGTTCTGAAGAAGAAGTTTGTCAAAGGAGGGTACCCCCCGTGACCTACTTTTGGCTGTGGTGGCGCCACCTGTTGACAAATCCTGACGAAAAACAACAACACTTGTAGGGGACCATGAGTACTTCATACCTACCAAGTTTCATCAAAATCCCTTCAGCCGTTCTGGAGAAGAAGTCGAAAATGTGAAAAGTTTACGACGGACGACGGACGGACGGACGGACGCCGGACGGTGCGCTATGACAATAGCTCACTTGAGCTTCGCTCAGGTGAGCTAAAAAAGGAGAAAAAAAAAACTGCAAAAGTGGGGTCCTGCCGGGGTTTGAACCACTACTCTTGGGTATGGAAAACCTACATTGTATCTATGAATGTTTTTCCGTAAAAATCCAAATGAGGATATCTTGACAAAATTCTTACACTTGTAGGGAACCATGAGTACCTCATACCTACCAAGTTTCATGACAATCTAAGAAAAAAAGTAAGTTAGATATGATAAATATGCAGTAAATGAGTGTGTAAAATCATACACTTATTGAGTTATTTAAAGAAATAGTGCAAAAATTAGCATTCCTGACAAAGTCCGAAGAGACGTCAAAAAAGCGTCAAAAATTTGAGTTCGGAGTGGAACCAAAAATAACAACACTTCTTAAGACATCTCTCTAGATCATCCTGATGCTTTCGGTTTGTCGATACGTGCTTTCGTTCTGAAGAAGAAGTTTGTCAAAGGAGGGTACCCCCTGTGACCTACTTTTGCCTGTGGTGGCGCCACCTGTTGAGGGATCCGGACGAAAAACAACAACACTTGTAGGGGACCATTAGTACTTTATACCTACCAAGTTTCATCAAAATCCCTTTAGCCATTCTTGAGAAGAAGTCGAAAATGTGAAAAGTTTACGACAGACAGACGACACACGACAGACGACGGACGCCGGGCGGATCGCTATGACAATAGCTCACTAGAGCCTTTGGCTCAGGTGAGCTAAAAACGCGTCAAAAATTTGACTTCGAAGTGGAACCAAAAATAACAACACTTCTTAAGACATCTCTCTAGATCATCCTGATGCTTTCGGTTTGTCGATACATGCTTCGGTTCTGAAGAAGAAGTTTGTCAAAGGAGGGTACCCCCCGTGACCTACTTTTGGCTGTGGTGGCGCCACCTGTTGACAAATCCTGACGAAAAACAACAACACTTGTAGGGGACCATGAGTACTTCATACCTACCAAGTTTCATCAAAATCCCTTCAGCCGTTCTGGAGAAGAAGTCGAAAATGTGAAAAGTTTACGACGGACGACGGACGGACGGACGGACGCCGGACGGTGCGCTATGACAATAGCTCACTTGAGCTTCGCTCAGGTGAGCTAAAAAAGGAGAAAAAAAAAAACTGCAAAAGTGGGGTCCTGCCGGGGTTTGAACCACTACTCTTGGGTATGGAAAACCTACATTGTATCTATGAATGTTTTTCCGTAAAAATCCAAATGAGGATATCTTGACAAAATTCTTACACTTGTAGGGAACCATGAGTACCTCATACCTACCAAGTTTCATGACAATCTAAGAAAAAAAGTAAGTTAGATATGATAAATATGCAGTAAATGAGTGTGTAAAATCATACACTTATTGAGTTATTTAAAGAAATAGTGCAAAAATTAGCATTCCTGACAAAGTCCGAAGAGACGTCAAAAAAGCGTCAAAAATTTGAGTTCGGAGTGGAACCAAAAATAACAACACTTCTTAAGACATCTCTCTAGATCATCCTGATGCTTTCGGTTTGTCGATACGTGCTTTCGTTCTGAAGAAGAAGTTTGTCAAAGGAGGGTACCCCCTGTGACCTACTTTTGCCTGTGGTGGCGCCACCTGTTGAGGGATCCGGACGAAAAACAACAACACTTGTAGGGGACCATTAGTACTTTATACCTACCAAGTTTCATCAAAATCCCTTTAGCCATTCTTGAGAAGAAGTCGAAAATGTGAAAAGTTTACGACAGACAGACGACACACGACAGACGACGGACGCCGGGCGGATCGCTATGACAATAGCTCACTAGAGCCTTTGGCTCAGGTGAGCTAAAAACGCGTCAAAAATTTGACTTCGAAGTGGAACCAAAAATAACAACACTTCTTAAGACATCTCTCTAGATCATCCTGATGCTTTCGGTTTGTCGATACATGCTTCGGTTCTGAAGAAGAAGTTTGTCAAAGGAGGGTACCCCCCGTGACCTACTTTTGGCTGTGGTGGCGCCACCTGTTGACAAATCCTGACGAAAAACAACAACACTTGTAGGGGACCATGAGTACTTCATACCTACCAAGTTTCATCAAAATCCCTTCAGCCGTTCTGGAGAAGAAGTCGAAAATGTGAAAAGTTTACGACGGACGACGGACGGACGGACGGACGCCGGACGGTGCGCTATGACAATAGCTCACTTGAGCTTCGCTCAGGTGAGCTAAAAAAGGAGAAAAAAAAAACTGCAAAAGTGGGGTCCTGCCGGGGTTTGAACCACTACTCTTGGGTATGGAAAACCTACATTGTATCTATGAATGTTTTTCCGTAAAAATCCAAATGAGGATATCTTGACAAAATTCTTACACTTGTAGGGAACCATGAGTACCTCATACCTACCAAGTTTCATGACAATCTAAGAAAAAAAGTAAGTTAGATATGATAAATATGCAGTAAATGAGTGTGTAAAATCATACACTTATTGAGTTATTTAAAGAAATAGTGCAAAAATTAGCATTCCTGACAAAGTCCGAAGAGACGTCAAAAAAGCGTCAAAAATTTGAGTTCGGAGTGGAACCAAAAATAACAACACTTCTTAAGACATCTCTCTAGATCATCCTGATGCTTTCGGTTTGTCGATACGTGCTTTCGTTCTGAAGAAGAAGTTTGTCAAAGGAGGGTACCCCCTGTGACCTACTTTTGCCTGTGGTGGCGCCACCTGTTGAGGGATCCGGACGAAAAACAACAACACTTGTAGGGGACCATTAGTACTTTATACCTACCAAGTTTCATCAAAATCCCTTTAGCCATTCTTGAGAAGAAGTCGAAAATGTGAAAAGTTTACGACAGACAGACGACACACGACAGACGACGGACGCCGGGCGGATCGCTATGACAATAGCTCACTAGAGCCTTTGGCTCAGGTGAGCTAAAAACGCGTCAAAAATTTGACTTCGAAGTGGAACCAAAAATAACAACACTTCTTAAGACATCTCTCTAGATCATCCTGATGCTTTCGGTTTGTCGATACATGCTTCGGTTCTGAAGAAGAAGTTTGTCAAAGGAGGGTACCCCCGTGACCTACTTTTGGCTGTGGTGGCGCCACCTGTTGACAAATCCTGACGAAAAACAACAACACTTGTAGGGGACCATGAGTACTTCATACCTACCAAGTTTCATCAAAATCCCTTCAGCCGTTCTGGAGAAGAAGTCGAAAATGTGAAAAGTTTACGACGGACGACGGACGGACGGACGGACGCCGGACGGTGCGCTATGACAATAGCTCACTTGAGCTTCGCTCAGGTGAGCTAAAAAAGGAGAAAAAAAAAACTGCAAAAGTGGGGTCCTGCCGGGGTTTGAACCACTACTCTTGGGTATGGAAAACCTACATTGTATCTATGAATGTTTTTCCGTAAAAATCCAAATGAGGATATCTTGACAAAATTCTTACACTTGTAGGGAACCATGAGTACCTCATACCTACCAAGTTTCATGACAATCTAAGAAAAAAAGTAAGTTAGATATGATAAATATGCAGTAAATGAGTGTGTAAAATCATACACTTATTGAGTTATTTAAAGAAATAGTGCAAAAATTAGCATTCCTGACAAAGTCCGAAGAGACGTCAAAAAAGCGTCAAAAATTTGAGTTCGGAGTGGAACCAAAAATAACAACACTTCTTAAGACATCTCTCTAGATCATCCTGATGCTTTCGGTTTGTCGATACGTGCTTTCGTTCTGAAGAAGAAGTTTGTCAAAGGAGGGTACCCCCTGTGACCTACTTTTGCCTGTGGTGGCGCCACCTGTTGAGGGATCCGGACGAAAAACAACAACACTTGTAGGGGACCATTAGTACTTTATACCTACCAAGTTTCATCAAAATCCCTTTAGCCATTCTTGAGAAGAAGTCGAAAATGTGAAAAGTTTACGACAGACAGACGACACACGACAGACGACGGACGCCGGGCGGATCGCTATGACAATAGCTCACTAGAGCCTTTGGCTCAGGTGAGCTAAAAACGCGTCAAAAATTTGACTTCGAAGTGGAACCAAAAATAACAACACTTCTTAAGACATCTCTCTAGATCATCCTGATGCTTTCGGTTTGTCGATACATGCTTCGGTTCTGAAGAAGAAGTTTGTCAAAGGAGGGTACCCCCCGTGACCTACTTTTGGCTGTGGTGGCGCCACCTGTTGACAAATCCTGACGAAAAACAACAACACTTGTAGGGGACCATGAGTACTTCATACCTACCAAGTTTCATCAAAATCCCTTCAGCCGTTCTGGAGAAGAAGTCGAAAATGTGAAAAGTTTACGACGGACGACGGACGGACGGACGGACGCCGGACGGTGCGCTATGACAATAGCTCACTTGAGCTTCGCTCAGGTGAGCTAAAAAAGGAGAAAAAAAAACTGCAAAAGTGGGGTCCTGCCGGGGTTTGAACCACTACTCTTGGGTATGGAAAACCTACATTGTATCTATGAATGTTTTTCCGTAAAAATCCAAATGAGGATATCTTGACAAAATTCTTACACTTGTAGGGAACCATGAGTACCTCATACCTACCAAGTTTCATGACAATCTAAGAAAAAAAGTAAGTTAGATATGATAAATATGCAGTAAATGAGTGTGTAAAATCATACACTTATTGAGTTATTTAAAGAAATAGTGCAAAAATTAGCATTCCTGACAAAGTCCGAAGAGACGTCAAAAAAGCGTCAAAAATTTGAGTTCGGAGTGGAACCAAAAATAACAACACTTCTTAAGACATCTCTCTAGATCATCCTGATGCTTTCGGTTTGTCGATACGTGCTTTCGTTCTGAAGAAGAAGTTTGTCAAAGGAGGGTACCCCCTGTGACCTACTTTTGCCTGTGGTGGCGCCACCTGTTGAGGGATCCGGACGAAAAACAACAACACTTGTAGGGGACCATTAGTACTTTATACCTACCAAGTTTCATCAAAATCCCTTTAGCCATTCTTGAGAAGAAGTCGAAAATGTGAAAAGTTTACGACAGACAGACGACACACGACAGACGACGGACGCCGGGCGGATCGCTATGACAATAGCTCACTAGAGCCTTTGGCTCAGGTGAGCTAAAAACGCGTCAAAAATTTGACTTCGAAGTGGAACCAAAAATAACAACACTTCTTAAGACATCTCTCTAGATCATCCTGATGCTTTCGGTTTGTCGATACATGCTTCGGTTCTGAAGAAGAAGTTTGTCAAAGGAGGGTACCCCCCGTGACCTACTTTTGGCTGTGGTGGCGCCACCTGTTGACAAATCCTGACGAAAAACAACAACACTTGTAGGGGACCATGAGTACTTCATACCTACCAAGTTTCATCAAAATCCCTTCAGCCGTTCTGGAGAAGAAGTCGAAAATGTGAAAAGTTTACGACGGACGACGGACGGACGGACGGACGCCGGACGGTGCGCTATGACAATAGCTCACTTGAGCTTCGCTCAGGTGAGCTAAAAAAGGAGAAAAAAAAAACTGCAAAAGTGGGGTCCTGCCGGGGTTTGAACCACTACTCTTGGGTATGGAAAACCTACATTGTATCTATGAATGTTTTTCCGTAAAAATCCAAATGAGGATATCTTGACAAAATTCTTACACTTGTAGGGAACCATGAGTACCTCATACCTACCAAGTTTCATGACAATCTAAGAAAAAAAGTAAGTTAGATATGATAAATATGCAGTAAATGAGTGTGTAAAATCATACACTTATTGAGTTATTTAAAGAAATAGTGCAAAAATTAGCATTCCTGACAAAGTCCGAAGAGACGTCAAAAAAGCGTCAAAAATTTGAGTTCGGAGTGGAACCAAAAATAACAACACTTCTTAAGACATCTCTCTAGATCATCCTGATGCTTTCGGTTTGTCGATACGTGCTTTCGTTCTGAAGAAGAAGTTTGTCAAAGGAGGGTACCCCCTGTGACCTACTTTTGCCTGTGGTGGCGCCACCTGTTGAGGGATCCGGACGAAAAACAACAACACTTGTAGGGGACCATTAGTACTTTATACCTACCAAGTTTCATCAAAATCCCTTTAGCCATTCTTGAGAAGAAGTCGAAAATGTGAAAAGTTTACGACAGACAGACGACACACGACAGACGACGGACGCCGGGCGGATCGCTATGACAATAGCTCACTAGAGCCTTTGGCTCAGGTGAGCTAAAAACGCGTCAAAAATTTGACTTCGAAGTGGAACCAAAAATAACAACACTTCTTAAGACATCTCTCTAGATCATCCTGATGCTTTCGGTTTGTCGATACATGCTTCGGTTCTGAAGAAGAAGTTTGTCAAAGGAGGGTACCCCCCGTGACCTACTTTTGGCTGTGGTGGCGCCACCTGTTGACAAATCCTGACGAAAAACAACAACACTTGTAGGGGACCATGAGTACTTCATACCTACCAAGTTTCATCAAAATCCCTTCAGCCGTTCTGGAGAAGAAGTCGAAAATGTGAAAAGTTTACGACGGACGACGGACGGACGGACGGACGCCGGACGGTGCGCTATGACAATAGCTCACTTGAGCTTCGCTCAGGTGAGCTAAAAAAGGAGAAAAAAAACTGCAAAAGTGGGGTCCTGCCGGGGTTTGAACCACTACTCTTGGGTATGGAAAACCTACATTGTATCTATGAATGTTTTTCCGTAAAAATCCAAATGAGGATATCTTGACAAAATTCTTACACTTGTAGGGAACCATGAGTACCTCATACCTACCAAGTTTCATGACAATCTAAGAAAAAAAGTAAGTTAGATATGATAAATATGCAGTAAATGAGTGTGTAAAATCATACACTTATTGAGTTATTTAAAGAAATAGTGCAAAAATTAGCATTCCTGACAAAGTCCGAAGAGACGTCAAAAAAGCGTCAAAAATTTGAGTTCGGAGTGGAACCAAAAATAACAACACTTCTTAAGACATCTCTCTAGATCATCCTGATGCTTTCGGTTTGTCGATACGTGCTTTCGTTCTGAAGAAGAAGTTTGTCAAAGGAGGGTACCCCCTGTGACCTACTTTTGCCTGTGGTGGCGCCACCTGTTGAGGGATCCGGACGAAAAACAACAACACTTGTAGGGGACCATTAGTACTTTATACCTACCAAGTTTCATCAAAATCCCTTTAGCCATTCTTGAGAAGAAGTCGAAAATGTGAAAGTTTACGACAGACAGACGACACACGACAGACGACGGACGCCGGGCGGATCGCTATGACAATAGCTCACTAGAGCCTTTGGCTCAGGTGAGCTAAAAACGCGTCAAAAATTTGACTTCGAAGTGGAACCAAAAATAACAACACTTCTTAAGACATCTCTCTAGATCATCCTGATGCTTTCGGTTTGTCGATACATGCTTCGGTTCTGAAGAAGAAGTTTGTCAAAGGAGGGTACCCCCCGTGACCTACTTTTGGCTGTGGTGGCGCCACCTGTTGACAAATCCTGACGAAAAACAACAACACTTGTAGGGGACCATGAGTACTTCATACCTACCAAGTTTCATCAAAATCCCTTCAGCCGTTCTGGAGAAGAAGTCGAAAATGTGAAAAGTTTACGACGGACGACGGACGGACGGACGGACGCCGGACGGTGCGCTATGACAATAGCTCACTTGAGCTTCGCTCAGGTGAGCTAAAAAAGGAGAAAAAAAAAACTGCAAAAGTGGGGTCCTGCCGGGGTTTGAACCACTACTCTTGGGTATGGAAAACCTACATTGTATCTATGAATGTTTTTCCGTAAAAATCCAAATGAGGATATCTTGACAAAATTCTTACACTTGTAGGGAACCATGAGTACCTCATACCTACCAAGTTTCATGACAATCTAAGAAAAAAAGTAAGTTAGATATGATAAATATGCAGTAAATGAGTGTGTAAAATCATACACTTATTGAGTTATTTAAAGAAATAGTGCAAAAATTAGCATTCCTGACAAAGTCCGAAGAGACGTCAAAAAAGCGTCAAAATTTGAGTTCGGAGTGGAACCAAAAATAACAACACTTCTTAAGACATCTCTCTAGATCATCCTGATGCTTTCGGTTTGTCGATACGTGCTTTCGTTCTGAAGAAGAAGTTTGTCAAAGGAGGGTACCCCCTGTGACCTACTTTTGCCTGTGGTGGCGCCACCTGTTGAGGGATCCGGACGAAAAACAACAACACTTGTAGGGGACCATTAGTACTTTATACCTACCAAGTTTCATCAAAATCCCTTTAGCCATTCTTGAGAAGAAGTCGAAAATGTGAAAAGTTTACGACAGACAGACGACACACGACAGACGACGGACGCCGGGCGGATCGCTATGACAATAGCTCACTAGAGCCTTTGGCTCAGGTGAGCTAAAAACGCGTCAAAAATTTGACTTCGAAGTGGAACCAAAAATAACAACACTTCTTAAGACATCTCTCTAGATCATCCTGATGCTTTCGGTTTGTCGATACATGCTTCGGTTCTGAAGAAGAAGTTTGTCAAAGGAGGGTACCCCCCGTGACCTACTTTTGGCTGTGGTGGCGCCACCTGTTGACAAATCCTGACGAAAAACAACAACACTTGTAGGGGACCATGAGTACTTCATACCTACCAAGTTTCATCAAAATCCCTTCAGCCGTTCTGGAGAAGAAGTCGAAATGTGAAAAGTTTACGACGGACGACGGACGGACGGACGGACGCCGGACGGTGCGCTATGACAATAGCTCACTTGAGCTTCGCTCAGGTGAGCTAAAAAAGGAGAAAAAAAAAACTGCAAAAGTGGGGTCCTGCCGGGGTTTGAACCACTACTCTTGGGTATGGAAAACCTACATTGTATCTATGAATGTTTTTCCGTAAAAATCCAAATGAGGATATCTTGACAAAATTCTTACACTTGTAGGGAACCATGAGTACCTCATACCTACCAAGTTTCATGACAATCTAAGAAAAAAAGTAAGTTAGATATGATAAATATGCAGTAAATGAGTGTGTAAAATCATACACTTATTGAGTTATTTAAAGAAATAGTGCAAAAATTAGCATTCCTGACAAAGTCCGAAGAGACGTCAAAAAAGCGTCAAAAATTTGAGTTCGGAGTGGAACCAAAAATAACAACACTTCTTAAGACATCTCTCTAGATCATCCTGATGCTTTCGGTTTGTCGATACGTGCTTTCGTTCTGAAGAAGAAGTTTGTCAAAGGAGGGTACCCCCTGTGACCTACTTTTGCCTGTGGTGGCGCCACCTGTTGAGGGATCCGGACGAAAAACAACAACACTTGTAGGGGACCATTAGTACTTTATACCTACCAAGTTTCATCAAAATCCCTTTAGCCATTCTGAGAAGAAGTCGAAAATGTGAAAAGTTTACGACAGACAGACGACACACGACAGACGACGGACGCCGGGCGGATCGCTATGACAATAGCTCACTAGAGCCTTTGGCTCAGGTGAGCTAAAAACGCGTCAAAAATTTGACTTCGAAGTGGAACCGGTTCTGAAGAAGAAGTTTGTCAAAGGAGGGTACCCCCCGTGACCTACTTTTGGCTGTGGTGGCGCCACCTGTTGACAAATCCTGACGAAAAACAACAACACTTGTAGGGGACCATGAGTACTTCATACCTACCAAGTTTCATCAAAATCCCTTCAGCCGTTCTGGAGAAGAAGTCGAAAATGTGAAAAGTTTACGACGGACGACGGACGGACGGACGGACGCCGGACGGTGCGCTATGACAATAGCTCACTTGAGCTTCGCTCAGGTGAGCTAAAAAAGGAGAAAAAAAAAAAACTGCAAAAGTGGGGTCCTGCCGGGGTTTGAACCACTACTCTTGGGTATGGAAAACCTACATTGTATCTATGAATGTTTTTCCGTAAAAATCCAAATGAGGATATCTTGACAAAATTCTTACACTTGTAGGGAACCATGAGTACCTCATACCTACCAAGTTTCATGACAATCTAAGAAAAAAAGTAAGTTAGATATGATAAATATGCAGTAAATGAGTGTGTAAAATCATACACTTATTGAGTTATTTAAAGAAATAGTGCAAAAATTAGCATTCCTGACAAAGTCCGAAGAGACGTCAAAAAAGCGTCAAAAATTTGAGTTCGGAGTGGAACCAAAAATAACAACACTTCTTAAGACATCTCTCTAGATCATCCTGATGCTTTCGGTTTGTCGATACGTGCTTTCGTTCTGAAGAAGAAGTTTGTCAAAGGAGGGTACCCCCTGTGACCTACTTTTGCCTGTGGTGGCGCCACCTGTTGAGGGATCCGGACGAAAAACAACAACACTTGTAGGGGACCATTAGTACTTTATACCTACCAAGTTTCATCAAAATCCCTTTAGCCATTCTTGAGAAGAAGTCGAAAATGTGAAAAGTTACGACAGACAGACGACACACGACAGACGACGGACGCCGGGCGGATCGCTATGACAATAGCTCACTAGAGCCTTTGGCTCAGGTGAGCTAAAAACGCGTCAAAAATTTGACTTCGAAGTGGAACCAAAAATAACAACACTTCTTAAGACATCTCTCTAGATCATCCTGATGCTTTCGGTTTGTCGATACATGCTTCGGTTCTGAAGAAGAAGTTTGTCAAGGAGGGTACCCCCCGTGACCTACTTTTGGCTGTGGTGGCGCCACCTGTTGACAAATCCTGACGAAAAACAACAACACTTGTAGGGGACCATGAGTACTTCATACCTACCAAGTTTCATCAAAATCCCTTCAGCCGTTCTGGAGAAGAAGTCGAAAATGTGAAAAGTTTACGACGGACGACGGACGGACGGACGGACGCCGGACGGTGCGCTATGACAATAGCTCACTTGAGCTTCGCTCAGGTGAGCTAAAAAAGGAGAAAAAAAAACTGCAAAAGTGGGGTCCTGCCGGGGTTTGAACCACTACTCTTGGGTATGGAAAACCTACATTGTATCTATGAATGTTTTTCCGTAAAAATCCAAATGAGGATATCTTGACAAAATTCTTACACTTGTAGGGAACCATGAGTACCTCATACCTACCAAGTTTCATGACAATCTAGGAAAAAAGTAAGTTAGATATGATAAATATGCAGTAAATGAGTGTGTAAAATCATACACTTATTGAGTTATTTAAAGAAATAGTGCAAAAATTAGCATTCCTGACAAAGTCCGAAGAGACGTCAAAAAAGCGTCAAAAATTTGAGTTCGGAGTGGAACCAAAAATAACAACACTTCTTAAGACATCTCTCTAGATCATCCTGATGCTTTCGGTTTGTCGATACGTGCTTTCGTTCTGAAGAAGAAGTTTGTCAAAGGAGGGTACCCCCTGTGACCTACTTTTGCCTGTGGTGGCGCCACCTGTTGAGGGATCCGGACGAAAAACAACAACACTTGTAGGGGACCATTAGTACTTTATACCTACCAAGTTTCATCAAAATCCCTTTAGCCATTCTTGAGAAGAAGTCGAAAATGTGAAAAGTTTACGACAGACAGACGACACACGACAGACGACGGACGCCGGGCGGATCGCTATGACAATAGCTCACTAGAGCCTTTGGCTCAGGTGAGCTAAAAACGCGTCAAAAATTTGACTTCGAAGTGGAACCAAAAATAACAACACTTCTTAAGACATCTCTCTAGATCATCCTGATGCTTTCGGTTTGTCGATACATGCTTCGGTTCTGAAGAAGAAGTTTGTCAAAGGAGGGTACCCCCCGTGACCTACTTTTGGCTGTGGTGGCGCCACCTGTTGACAGATCCGTACGAAAAACAACAACACTTGTAGGGGACCATGAGTACTTCATATCTACCAAGTTTCATCAAAATCCCTTCAGCCGTTCTGGAGAAGAAGTCGAAAATGTGAAAAGTTTACGACGGACGACGGACGCCGGACGACGGACGGACGCCGGACGGTGCGCTATGACAATAGCTCACTTGAGCTTCGCTCAGGTGAGCTAAAAAGGGGAAAAAATTTTTGTTGGGGTCCCGCCGGGGTTTGAAGCCACTCCCCATGGGTCCATTGGGCATGGAAAACATACATTATACGTATGTACAATCTTAAAAAATATTCCTTAAAAATCCAAAAGTGGATATCTTGACAAAATTCTTTCACTTGTAGGGTACCATGCATGAGTACCTCATACCTACAAATTGTCATGACAATCTGAAGAGTGGTTATAGAAAAGAAGCAGAAAATGTATGAAAATCACCCCCCCCCTTCCTTTTTACATAAGAAAAAAATTCATAAAAAATCAAAAAAATAAAATTTAAGCATAAAATACATATCAAAACATTAAGTAAGTTAAATATGATAAATATGCAGTAAATGAGTGTGTAAAATCATTCACTTATTGAGTTATTTAAAGAAATAGTGCAAAAATGTGCATTTCTGACTAAGTCCGAAAAGACGTCAAAAACGCGTCAAAAATTTGACTTCGAAGTGGAACCAAAAATAACAACACTTCTTAAGACATCTCTCTAGATCATCCTGATGCTTTCGGTTTGTCGATACATGCTTCGGTTCTGAAGAAGAAGTTTGTCAAAGGAGGGTACCCCCCGTGACCTACTTTTGGCTGTGGTGGCGCCACCTGTTGACAGATCCGGACGAAAAACAACAACACTTGTAGGGGACCATGAGTACTTCATATCTACCAAGTTTCATCAAAATCCCTTCAGCCGTTCTGGAGAAGAAGTCGAAAATGTGAAAAGTTTACGACGGACGACGGACGGACGGACGGACGCCGGACGGTGCGCTATGACAATAGCTCACTTGAGCTTCGCTCAGGTGAGCTAAAAAGGGCTCATAAAAACATATTGACTGGTCAATTCAAAATTGTACCAGAAATTTGAAGCATTATTGAAATTCAAATTTACCTCCCCCTCCACCTCCCCCTCTTTGACACCGATCCCGGCATTCCCTGAGCGTAGAGAACCTGTTTCGGGTTCCTCCACATCCGCCGTATGTAAACTCCTCACACCTCCTCGTTCTCGGGTTGTATGAAAAGCTAGGTATAGCAGCTTCACATGGTCCTTGGACTTTTGGTCTTTCAAAGCAACGGTCCCTTGCTGAGAAAAAAAATATTCCTATGATAAACTGAGTTTTTTTTCTAAGTTATGGTATAATCAATATTCGCCAACTCAGTTTTAACTATATTCAGGTTGACTTCAATGAAAAAGTTTAGTCTTTGAAATTATCAATTTAAGAAAATTTCATTATGTAAATATCTAAAATTACATACATGTATCAAAATCGGGTATGTCTACAGGTCAGAGTCAACTAAAAGGCCTGTTCTGATTGGATAAAAACCACCATCAAGATGAACGTTTATGCCGTCAATCGTGAAGGAAGTTTTTTTTTCAGTGACAAATATGGATAATGACCATACAGCACAAAATCGACAATTCAGTAAATCATAAACCGAAGGCATACAAAATCAGGATGAAACAGGAACCAAAGCAAACAAACAAAAACCTCCACCACATGAAAAGAAGCGAACTCCCGATATGGGAGTGAGACCAGGTGCCCAGGAATTAAGAGTCAGCATCTCCTGCTTGCATACAACAATAAGACTAACAATAAAAGCGAATAGGATTTTCTAGATGCGGAAATATAATTTAACTTATTTTACACACTTATGTACATAGGATTTCAAAAAGAATTTTTATTTCATACGATGTATTATGAAATGAGTTGTGTTTATAAAACGCACAACGAGTATCATAATATATTTTATCACATGATACACCCGTTATGCAGTTTCATAAAGCCATTTCATAAATATATGATATGATAACACGTTACATATCGCTCTACTTGAATGCGATTGGTCAAGTTTGGAACCGAATCACATAAACCTTGACAAATGTGACCTTTCAAATATCGGTCAACTGTTCAATTCAGACCAAGAGTCAATATCAGTGATTAAAATTGTTGTTGTTGAATTAATTCTTGCATTAAAATACTATTCAAAATTGAAATACTTTTTTCTTACGCACAGAATATCTATACGATGGGGACACTACTTCTCATGGCGTAGCAGACGACCTCAAGATCACGGCGTGGTTTGCCTCTGTAGTTCTCGGAAACGTTGATTTCACGTTGGAAATACACATTTTTAGGCAATATCATGTGATAAAAAGAATCTCAAATGAATTTTCATTTCATACGATGTATTATGAAACTCGTTGTGCGTTTTATATCCCCTCGCCAAGGCTCGGGGATATAAAACACACAACTCGTTTCATAATACATCGTATGAAATGAAAATTCATTTGAGATCCTATATGTATGAAATGAAAATATATTTGAGATTCTTTTTATCACACGATTCTGCCTAAAACTGTGTATTTCTATCGTGAAATCAACCTTTCTGAGAATTAGAGGCGAACTACGCCATGACCGAAATGTCGTCTGCTACGCCATGCGAAATAGTTTCCCATCGTATAGATGTTCTGTTCGTAAAGAGAGAATATTATTTGAATTTTCAAATTTGTTCAGTATTTTAATGCAATGATGAATTCAAGAACAACAATTGTTAAAATCATTGATATTGAATATGTGTCTGAATTTAACAAATGACCGATATTTGAAAGGTCACACTTGTCACACACAGTTTAGGTGATCAGGCTAATGTATCGACGAAACAAATATATTTACGTAGACACACCTCCAAACTTGACCAATCGCATTTAAGCAAAAAGCGATGTGTTGTCACAACATTTATTTATGACATGACTTTATGAAACTGCATAACGGGTGTAACATGTGATAAATCTAGATAGAATATTTAAGGTTGTTGAACAATCATAACAATTATCTTAAAAGACATCTATTTGTTGGATTTCACGAAAAGTGATACGAGAAATTCTACGAATACATTATACGAATTTCATTTTTGCTGGGAATATATCTTATTTATTATATAAATAGAACAAAGCGAGATCATGAAACCGGATTATTATAAATTTTGCACATAAGGAAATTACTCACGTGGCCCCCCTCCTCCACAGCGCCTCCTACACTCCTGCAGGGTCTCGAATCTGTTTGCGTTTCCTTGACAACCACCGTAAATAAACTCCTCACACCGGCCTGTGTTAGAGTTGAATGTGTAACGTGGCATGTACGCTAAACACGGTCCTGGCTGTGCATGAGGCAACCGACAAATATCTGTAAACAAATAAAAAATTAAAGAAATTCTGCATATATTATGACCACTTCCAGCTTGATGAAACTTCAGGGTAATGGCGGAATGTTTTGTAACGTGTATAGATGTAATTTATTGTCCGGCTTCCTTCAGTATCACAACAATTGAATCACATGTACGCAACGTACTCCATTACATTTGTATCATATAATGGCTGTTTCACATATATGGTTTGCCTAAAAACATCATGAAAAGAAATATTTTTTCAATATGTTAATAAAATAACAAAAAGAATAAAGCTCACTACCTCCTCCGCCTCCACCTCCTCCACCACATTGCCTTTGACACTCTCTCCTACTTCTGAAATTATTTCTGTTACCAAGACAACCTCCATAGTAAAATTCTTCGCATCTTCCATTTCTGTAAGTATAACGGCGTAGACGTGCTCGGCATGGCCCTACTACAGCCGGTCTATCTGAGCAAGGGCCCCTGTCTGGGAAAGGGGGTGGGACTGGTAATACTGGTAAAATAAAAGAAAATAAAACACAATAATTTTGAATTAGAAAAATTAACGGGGATAAAAAACTGATAGGCTATAAACGAATGCATAACCGGAAGACAACACATCAAGATGATAATCAGTCGCTTTAACTTGACCGCAGATTTCGTATACTTCTGAAATTTTGTGTGTAAAGACAAGATAAATTTTATTGAAAATATTTCATTATAATTGTTTGTTCAAGCACAGAATCATGATATACTTGAAATTTTAGCATTGCAGTCGCAATTTACTCAAATTAGTTTATTTCTTCAAAAGATATAGTTATTTAGCAATTTTAATCCGCGAAGAAAAGTGATTTCGCTATTAACCACCCAAACTCATCCGTAACAAAATCCTGTACAGCAATGTAGCGAAAAAAAAAAAAAAAAAAAAAAAAAAAAAAAAAAAAACAACATATGATATAAAAATAAAGCATCTTAAAATTTACATCGAAAATCGTACGAAAACACGGAGAAAAACAAAAAGAAGAAAAAAAAAAATCCCGGTTATTATCTAAGTATTTTCTATTACACTGATAACTACATGTACATGTACTCATTTCATTTCTAAAAGAAACATTTCAGGGAATATTTAAATAGTTAAGTGTAGGTCCACGTAAGAATCAGACAGGGTTTATTCATTTTTTTTTTTTTTGTTGCAAAACTCTTTATTTCTGTTTTGGAACATATATGTGCTACACGTAACATATGAAATTCATTTCTCAAGGTAGTGATGGTAAAGCGAGATATTCACCTCATAATATAAAGAATTATGAAGGGAAAATATGGCGGGAAAAATTTCTCTATGTTATTCAACCAAATTTAGTGACCATCCAAGTATGTCCTTCAGGACATATTTTTGGGGGCTGATCTAAGCACTTTTCGAAAGGGGAAAGGGAAATAACAAAAATCAGAATGAATACTCACTTGATAAAGGTGACTGTGCAATACCATGATCACACTAAAACAAGATAATAAAGAGTACGGAAACACACATGTACTGACATAAAAACAAATCTATATACAACTTATTAACAGAAGGCAAGAAAAAACAAAATAGTGCAAAATATCAGGAATAATTTTGTTATGATAATTTCTTCCGTCATTCAAATTCTTTTCTTCATTAAAAATCTAGCTAAATAGACACTAACCAACGTTTATCAATTAAATATCATATCATCTCTCAATTGCTTACCAGGAACAAAAAGGCACCTAAAATAAACGTAAGGTAACAAACCACGCTCATCATAACGTAAATATCTAAATAGAGTATTGACACCAGTAGCTTGTAACGTCTTTATAGATATAAACAGACGTAGCCGCTGACATTGACGTAACGATAGGGGGAGGAGTGTCTAATGGTGTAGAACGTACGTACACCAGTAGTAAACACGGCAGGTAACTGACCAATCTAAACATCGATATGCTGCGGTTTAAGTGAAGTAATTATTTACTATATCCTATGTAATTATCTTGGTCATATTAAAATTTTGAATGATGCAGTTATGGATGAACGAAAAATATATTTCAAAAATCAATATGCGTTCTACTTTTGAACCATCTTGGGAAGTGGGAAGTAAAGGATGGGATTTTTGGCGCTTGATTTTGAACCATAGGGAAGGTTAAAAAAAAGAAAGAGAAGAATAAAAAACATTGGACTGTACAAGTGCGTAAACGTCGAAAAGACAATTTATGACCACAGCGACCTTCGTGTCGTTTTGCTGGGAAGTAAAATATAGGACTGAAAGAGTAAAAGTTTAGAAGTGTGCATCATCAACAAGTGATTGACTTCAAAATCGATTCGGTTTATTGAATTTAACATTCAGTGTACTTTTCACATGCTCTGTAAATACTACATAAACCAATCTGTCATGTAGACAGTTAGTTTAGGTTTGAAAAAATAAATCGCACCCTCGTATTTGTTTTTGATGGAATAGTTAATGCAAGACATTATACCTTCATAGACTAAGACGCAAACCACAATACGTTATGTATGACACATAGGAATAACCCTAGTGTACTGACTCGACTCTCTAAAGATTTTAGAAAATGAAGAAAGAAGACAAGGATATCCATTTGATTTGAAATTTCAGTCACATATAGTTCATCAAAAGGCTAGAAAAGTTTTAATAAAATACGAAAAATATAAAGTATAAAAAATGAAATAAATTTCCTCAACAAAGTATATGGTTTCTGCGCATGAAATCCAGTCATCTGTTTTACTAATTATTCCATATCTTTTTTTATCACATGATACACCTGTTATGCAGTTTCATAAAGCCATTTCATAAATATTTGATATGATAACACGTTACATATCGCTCTGCTTGAATGCGATTGGTCAAGTTTGGAACCTAATCACATAAACCTTGACAAATGTGACCTTTCAAATATCGGTCAACTGTTAAATTCAGACCCGGAGTCAACATCAATGATTAAAATTGTTGTTGTTGAATAAATTCCTGCATTAAAATACAAGTCAAAATTGAAATACCTTTCTCTTACGCACAGAATATCTATACGATGAGGACACTACTTCTCATGGCGTAGCAGACGACTTCTAGATCACGGCGTGATTCGCCTCTACAGTTCTCGGAAACGTTGACTTCACGTTAGAAATACACATTTTAGGCAATATCATGTGATAAAAAGAATCTCAAATGAATTTTCATTTCATACGATGTATTATGAAACTCGTTGTGCGTTTTATATCCCCTCGCCAAGGCTCGGGGTTATAAAACACACAACTCGTTTCATAATGCATCGTATGAAATGAAAATTCATTTGAGATCCTATATATATCACACATCTATTTTTTTATATCAATTAACCAATTTTTGATATATAAAAACATCTTGTGTAATCAAAAATGCATTTTTTTATATCACAAAATCGATTATTTCATATTAAGAAAAAATCGAATTTGTGATATCAAAATTCGCTATGATTTAGTGATACCAAAATTAATAATTTTTGAGATCTCAAAATTGATTTTTTTGATGTCAAATAATATTAGTTACACGGTTAGTTAGTGACCTGATACGGAAAAATACATGGTGTGAAAAGAAAACCCGCCTCGCCCGATACGGGTTTTCTTTTCACACCATGTATTTTTCCGTATCAGGTCAATAACTAACCGTGTAACGAATTTATCACGTCGAAGACCTCTTACTCTATGTGTGGGGGTCTCTGTATCATACAATTCACTCAAATGTCTCCCTTTTAAGCGTATCAAACATTGAAAACAATTGTTATTGTTATTTTTTAATATTGTATATAAGGAATCTACCTACGAATTAACTTTAAGTCTTTTTCGTCAATTTCTGTTGATGGGGTCTGCCCAAATCTCTTGGTCGCCGCCATCTTGTTTTGCTACGTCGGCATGATACGACGTCACGTTGACGTCATAATAAACTACTCGCCCGATACGGATTTACAAGCCTGATACGGCTTTTTTCACGGCGTCATGTGACCATGATCTGACCAATCAGATTCCAACATTTTAGTCTGAGGCGTGATAATCAGTTATACATTGTTTCACAAATTCGCTTCAGTGATATCACAAAATCGATTATTTGATATAAAAAAATCAATTTTGTGATCATATCAAAAATTGTGTAATTTTTGATATCACAAATGTTCTCAACTCATTGATTTCAGAAATTCGATTATTTGATATCAAAAATGCGATTTTTTTATATCAAAAGTTTGTGATATTAAAAAAATGATTTTGAATTTGTGTGAGCCATTTTACTATTCATTCCCTTATCAAAAAATAGAATTTGTGATATCACAATTCGATTTTTTTTTTATCAAAAATTCGTTTTTTTATATCACAAACGCCGTCATATTTTGTGATATTAAAAACAGATTTTTTGATATAATAACAAATTCCATTTTAAACCATAAGTGTTTAATAAAACTTGATTTCCTTCTGATTTTTTATCGTAAATCAAACGCCTACTGAGACAACAGAGAAATTTTTTTTTTGGAGAATTGCATTACATAATACTTTATTTAAGGGCTTGCAAATATGTAATACAAAAACACACACTTTTGCATCTTTTGTCGCTATTCATACCGGTATATTGAGCAGACTTTCGAAATGAAAGTAAACATGAGGGCGTATTCATTTTTCAGCAGAATAAAAAGTGCAACCAGAATATTTATAATATAGTGTTTCCCTTGGTTCTTAATCGTAACTATATGTGCCTCTTGTCATTCCCATTTTATCTTCCTGATTGTCAGTAAATCAAATCAATCTATTGAAGCTTAAATCAAAATCAAAAGTTTGCAAATAGTGCTACGTGATTTATCTTACGGTTTAGTTTTCCATTGTGATCAAGAGAAAATTTATGTCTAAGCACTTATGATTCCTCACGTCAGCTGATAGTCGAGAAATAGATCCAAAGTAATGGAAACAAGAGCCCCAGGGGGGTACAACGCTCACCTGATTACCCATGCACACTCTTAACCTACTGATATTGCATTATGATAGTGTGTGCCAGAGTTTGAACCCACAACCCTGGGACTATATACACATAAACTATTTCTAAAAATTCAAAAATATTAAATTTAGGCATGGAATATATATAACAGCAATAAGAGACTTCAATATGTCAAATACACAGTCAAAGAGTTTGCAAAACGAAAAAAAAATAAAAAAAGGACAATTTTTGGTCAAAAATGAAATTAAAGGTATTCAGTTGATTTAAAAGTGCATAAACAGGTGACAAAATTGAAAAAAAAAAAATGAAAAGGAAAAAAAAAAAAAAAAAATTTCGGGTGCCGGTGCCGGGACTTGAACCCACTACCCTTTGGTCCATGTGTACAGTAAACATATCTATTCATATTTTTAAAAATTCATAAAAATTCCAAAAAAAAAAAAAGAAAAAGAAAAGAAGAATATTATAGCATGTTATGTATATCAAAGCAAATAGTAACTTAAATATGACAAACATACACTAACTCAGGGCCGGGACTTGACCCCACAACCCTTTGGTCCATGTGCACAGTAAACATATCTATTCATATTTTTTTAAAAATCATAAAAATTCCAAAAAAAAAAAAAAAAAAAAAAAAAAAAATTATAGCATGTAATGTATATCAAAGCAAATAATAACTTAAATATCACAAACATACACTAACTCAGGACATCAAACCACACATTTACAGAGTTAGTCAAAGACACAGTTAAAAATGAGCATTTCTGACAAAGTCAAAAAAAGAAGTGAACTCCCGATATGTAAGCATCTCCTGCTTGCATGCAACACCCGCCGCTTCAATTCGGTAGAACTATCACATCCGGTTACTTCCATTTCGGAAGTATATCCTCTCTGTTTATTCACTTAAGGTGTTTTGATGTTCTTTTGTAAGGAGCTGTTAAGATAAGGGCCGGATTTAGCCCTGAAAGTACTCGATTATTTCTCGTGCATTGTCCTTCCACTTTAGATAATAATTAGTCAGGATAAAAATATAAAGTATTATAAGATTCCTAGTAGGTATTTTATGTAAATAAATTTGGTGAAAGATGTTATAATTACGAGTTGAAGAGGTAGGGGTACAGACGACGGAAAACGTCGAATATCGAACGAAAATGCACAAAAAATGTATTATTTTACACATTTTTTATGTTTATTATACTTCTGTTACCTTTTCAAGTCTAAATTGGATAAGAGAAATTAACTTTGAGGTTATTATATCAATATAATCGGCAAACTCTGCAGTCCGGAAACTGAAAAACGGTTTTATTTCGATCTTCTCGGCCATTTATGTAGGTTTCTGGCGCGAAATACACACGGTGTAGAAATAGACAATTTTCTCGTTTATTTCCTTCTAAACGGTTAAATATTTGATCAGAACACACTCTGAATATATTGTTCCATGATATAAAATGCAAAAAAAAATCAATGATGACCTATTTTATCGCTCCAGAGACACATTTAAAAATAGTCATCCATCCCCCCTTTTTTCGTTTATCGCATGTGGGACATTGTCCCCCCCTCGCTTCAGAACCCCACTTGGTCAGAAAATGTGTTTTATTGATATACACCTTTGGTGAAAGTGGCATTGTAAAGCGAAGGGGGGGGGGGGGACGATGTTGTATAAAACTTTTCCGTTTTCCATTGATTTCTGTGTAAAAACGCTTATTTTGCCCCAAATATCGGTCTTATTTTGAATAAATCATCCCATCTGATAGCAGATTCATATGTGGACCAAGTTACTTGACTTGACTTGACTACCGAAAAAAAATCTTAATATTTTGCATTTTGAAATATCGACTTTTCAGGGCAGATTTTACGCCTTATCTTAACAGCTCCTTTCACTGTTTTGATCTTATGCATGCTATATCAAATACTCAAATACACATTTCTCCTCACAATTTGACGTACAAAACAGACATTGATATTTCAAGATGGTTTTAATAAAACATACATCGTAAAAACCCAGGATGGTATCAATGCAATGTGTTTTTGAGAAGAAGTCATTCTTGTTATGGATTTATATTTACTGAAGAAAGCCTTCAGCTCCAATCGACTAGTTGTCCATCAACAGAAAGAAAATGAAAGGGTTTCCATCATGACCACCCTGTTCTGACCCAGCGAGACAAACCCACAAGAGAGTGACACATAAATAACATTAGACTAAACTACAACCCACAAGTGGAATCAACAATATGGACTATATAGAACATTATACAAACAGACAAAAATAGTCGAAATAGACGTACACAAACAGCAAACATTAATGACAAATCATTTATGGAAGGAGACCAATTGCATCTTCACAAGGTTGTAAAATGAGAGAGATTTCCAGTATGACCACATCGGTACATATTAGTAGGATGCAACGAGCATTAGACATAACATCATCAACAAACAACAGGGACAGCGAGATGAACAAAACAACTCACACAGAATGGTTCAACTACTGTAAACTTCGAAATTTTCGCGTGGGGGTAATTTTAACGTTTTATGCGAATCGATAGACATAGCGAAAAATTCCCCCAATGCAAAAATATCCCCGCTGCATTCTTACAATGGGAAAGACATATTTATCGCGAATATTTCCCCCACGCGTAATGTTTTAATGTTAGAATTACGACATTTTCCCCCAGCGAAAATAACCACGTTTGCAGTATGGTGTTCCTTGTCATTTGTTTTGCATCTTTTGCTGTGCATGCCAACTCTGTGTTTTTGTGTTAGGCGTTTTGCTTTGGGTGCTCAACCAAGATCTGTTGGAGATCCTTTCCTTTCTTCTAACAATAAAAACAGACGCACAAAAATACAATACATAAAAGTATTCTGAAGTGAAAACTGAAACTTAATTATTTTCATTTCAAATTTGAAGAAATGGATCAAGAGATAGATACATATCACAATCTTATAAACAAACATCGTTTCCAACTGAACAGACATGCGCAGATGTCTATGATTGCATAGTTACGGATCTTTATTTAAAGTGCCTTTCTGGACTTTTAACCGGCAGTGTAAAGAGAAAAGAAAAGGCAGTATTTGTTTCTGACACATCAACGAAACGATGTTTTACAGAACTGTATTTGTCCTGTTACTTTTCCATTCAGCAGCATGTCAGAAAGATTTAACGATGCAAAAAGGGAGCAAGGGAAGCGATGTAGTTGAAGCTGTTTTGGACCGGATTCGAAGCAGATGCATTTTCCGAGATGACAGACTATTCATGAGGCGTCTGGCGATTGTTTCATCAGAAGACGGGAATGATCCAAACTATGACAAAGATTCCTCAGGTGGAATATGGAAGGTTTGAAATATGCCTAGATTTACAAACTGTTTATCAAAATTCAATGAATCTTCTTTCACGTGAAAACATATTCGTATTTTTTTATGCAATAAATGAACATATGTTGATGACTCTCACTAAGTTTAGTGAAATTATTACTTTCACCAGGTTATCGGTGAAAGTTAAAAGACTTCAAATTCGTTAGCATCTTTTCAAAGCAGGTGAATTAGCAGCATGAACCAAATATGCACGTTTTGTGTATTTGATCCTCGTCGGTGATCATCAACACAAACAATTATATGTAGCCAAATCCTGTGAAAATTATGTCCAAAATATTCTTTCCTTTGCAGAAAGTTATTTGTTTGGTATTGTATACCCATTAGTTTTCTGATTTTTGTTTTGTTTTGTTTTGTTTGGTATTGTATACCCATTAGTTTTCTGATTTTGCTATTGTTTTGTTTTGTTTGGTATTGTATACCCATTAGCTTTCTGATTTTGCTATTGTTTCGTTTTGTTTGGTATTGTATACCCATTAGTTTTCTGATTTTGGTTATATTTTGCCTTGCTTGGTATTGTATACCCATTAGTTTTCTGATTTTGGTTATATTTTGTCTTGTTTGGTATTGTATACCCATTAGTTTTCTGATTTTGGTTTTGTTTTGTTTTGAATTGTATTGTATACCCATTAGTTTTCTGATTTTGGTTTTATTATGCCTTGTTTGGTATTGTATACCCATTGGTTTTCTGATTATTGTTTTGTTTTGCCTTGTTTGGTATTGTATACCCATTAATTTCTGATTTTGGTGATATTTTGCCTTGTTTGGTATTGTATACCCATTAGTTTTCTGATTTTGGTGATATTATGCCTTGTTTGGTATTGTATACCCATTAGTTTTCTGATTTTGGTTTTGTTTTGTTTTGTTTGGTATTATACCGGTATATCCATAAGCTTTCTGATTTTGGTTATATTTTGTCTTGTTTGGTATTGTATACCCATTAGCTTTCTGATTTTGGTTATATTTTGCCTTGTTTGGTATTGTATACCCATTAGTTTTCTGATTTTGGTTATATTTTGCCTTGTTTGGTATTGTGTACCCATTAGTTTTCTGATTTTAGTTTTGTTTTGTTTTGAATTGTATTGTATACCCATTAGTTTTCTGATTTTGGTTTTATTATGCCTTGTTTGGTATTGTATACCCATTGGTTTTCTGATTATTGTTTTGTTTTGCCTTGTTTGGTATTGTATACCCATTAATTTCTGATTTTGGTGATATTTTGCCTTGTTTGGTATTGTATACCCATTAGTTTTCTGATTTTGGTGATATTATGCCTTGTTTGGTATTGTATACCCATTAGTTTTCTGATTTTGGTTTTGTTTTGTTTTGTTTGGTATTATATATCCATAAGCTTTCTGATTTTGGTTATATTTTGTCTTGTTTGGTATTGTATACCCATTAGCTTTCTGATTTTGGTTATATTTTGCCTTGTTTGGTATTGTATACCCATTAGTTTTCTGATTTTGGTTATATTTTGCCTTGTTTGGTATTGTATACCCATTAGCTTTCTGATTTTGGTTATATTTTGCCTTGTTTGGTATTGTATACCCATTAGCTTTCTGATTTTGGTTTTGTTATTGTTTTGATTGGTATTGTAAACCCATTAGTTTTCTGATTTTGGTTTTGTTTTGGTTTCTTGGGTATTGTATACCCATAAGCTTTCTAATTTTGGTTGTATTTTGCCTTGTTTGGTATTGTATACCCATTAGTTTTCTGGTTTTGGTTTTATTATGCCTTGTTTGGTATTGTATACCCATTAGTTTTCTGATTTTGGTTTTGTCTTGCCTTGTTTAGTATTGTAAACCCATTAGCTTTCTGATTTTGGTTTTGTGAAAGACTTTCTTGGGTATTGTAAACCCATTAGCTTTCTGATTTTGGTTATATTTTGCCTTGTTTGGTATTGTATACCCATTCCTTATCTGATTTTTGTTTTGTGAATGACTTTCTTGGGTATTGTAAACCCATTAGTTTTCTGATTTTGGTTTTGTTTTGCCTTGTTTTGTATTGTATATCCATTAGTTTTCTGATTTTGGTTTTGTTTTGCCTTGTTTGGTATTGTATATCCATTAGTTTTCTGATATTGGTTTTGTTTTGCCTTGTTTGGTATTGTATATCCATTAGTTTTCTAATTTTGGTTATATTTTGCCTTGCTTGGTATTGTATACCCATTAGTTTTCTGATTTTGGTTTTGTTTTGCCTTGTTTGGTATTGTATATCCATTAGTTTTCTGATTTTGGTTTTGTTTTGCCTTGTTTGGTATTGTATATCCATTAGTTTTCTGATTCTGGTTTTGTTTTGCCTTGTTTAGTATTGTATATCCATTAGTTTTCTGATATTGGTTTTGTTTTGCCTTGTTTGGTATTGTATATCCATTAGTTTTCTGATTCTGGCTTTGTGAATGACTTTCAATCAGTTATTAACAATAAATAACACAGCGTATTATAACTTAGCATATAATAACTTCAATGACATATTGCATCTTCTGCTGTTTTCTGTCGATAAATTCTGATTATTGAAAACTTCTTTGGTCTATTAAAATTTAATGGGATGTGCTTGACAAATTTAAATGTAGGAATTCAAGTCAATACGATTTCTTCATACGATTATTCTAGTATGTGCATCATGCTTCCTCGCGACAAAATTAATGATCGATTGTCCAAACGCATTACATGGTGTTTTGATCGAGAGGGGAAAACTTATTCATTTGTACATCTGAGTCAAACAGTTTCTTTTCCGCTACAGAATACAAATCATGGACATGTACTTATTGTGCTTCCTCTTGGACAACAAATATGTTAGATTTGGTGAGAATAGCCACAAGCAGATTGTAGAGCACCCTCTTATTGTGCGACTCTTGTTGCAATTTATTTATACACTTACGAAAAAGAATTTATCCAAAATCCTCAAAGCAAAGAAAACATGAAAATTTGAAATGTTTCATTGGTGCGTCTAGGTACCTGAATGATATTCTTACTATCGATAATCCTGTTTTTGAAAACTATAAAAATGACATATACCCACAAGAACAAAGGAATTTTGATATATTCTAAGACAATCTCTGTTGAAGCGAGTAAAGAGTAGACAATGACGTAAGCGACGAGTCTGTTTTCCTTTTGCAGTCGTGACTATAAAGGAGAAAACAACCCATGAAATTAGACGAAATATCAAGTTTAATAAGGTTTTGCGCACGTTATCCAGAATAACCACTCAGTTAGCTGTTTGCGTGGCAGATGCCCATTGGTCTCGTTGGTTTTTCTGTGGTCTTTTTTGTTTCATGTTTCTATGGTGTGAGTTGGTCTAGTTGGTTTATATGTGGTCTTTTGTGTTTCGTGTTTCTATGGTGTGAGTTGATGTTCCTTGTCCCTTTTGCGTCTCTTTCTGTGGGTGTTTGTTCTGTGTTTTTTGCATTGAGTGTTTTGCTGTGGGTGCTGTCACCGAGTGTTGTTGGAGATCCCCACCTTTCTCTTAGAATTCTGTACTTATCAGAACAAAGATACCATTGTATTACATTTTTTTGCACAATATACGATTTTCATTTAGACATGTCTCACCAGAGAAGTTCGAAGCAGAAAACGAGATCACCCAAATTATGAATATTTGAACAACTGAAAATAAACTGAAATGTTTGCTGATTTAAATGAAATAGATTGTTGCACTGACAATTTCTCGAATTGCGTAAGAGGTACTTTAAATTACAAATATAGACCGTCGCAAAATTTAAAAATACAGTTAAAGAAAATAAACTTTGTCTTTCGAATTATATATTTCCCAAATCCCTCTAAAGATAAAATGAACGAGCATTTCAAGGTGTTTTCTTCCTCTGTTTGTAGATTTATTGGACAGTGTCCTTTAAAGTTAAATTGCACAGGTATTACGTACAAAGGTTCTGACCACAGTACGACGCCCTTCTTATTTCACTGTGCGCGCATTAAGCAGAACCACATACACTTAATTCCCATCTTACAATGGACACAATAAGAATTGTTCATCACATAATGTTCATGTGCTGTGCTATTGTCTCCGTCTGTTTGTTCGCTTTTCTCCTCTTGTGATAAGACCATCAGCTGTTTTCTCTTTTGTGGATCTCCTCACTATCTTTCCTCCGTTTTACATTTTTTCTAGAATTTGTATGTTTATTTATTGAGATTTTTGGATTCTGTTTGTAGGGTTTTACGTTTTGCATTCCACTCATTGATTGATTACATTTAATTTAGTTTAACATCTTCATTGTAGAAATAAATGAAGCATTTAGGTAGATCGCGCTTAAGTTTTCAATTTAGGCATCTTATGTCCACGGTTTACTTTCTTTTTTGTGATTTAATGGGAAAAAAAAACTTACTTTATTCCGTATAAAAAACAAAATATACAGAGACACCATCAAAATAAAAAACATGAATGGCAATGTACACAAGAAATAGAAAACAAACGAGCAGCCGGAGTAAAGTTAACACAGTAGATAAGGTTCACGATGGTTACGACGCCTTATTTTCTTTATTACATACATGTATTTGATTGGTTTTCTTTTATTTCATCGAATTGTAACCTGAATATGCCTATGTTTACTGGTACCTACCTCATAGCAGACGCACATTATTTTAATTCATCATTGAAAGCCTGAGTTTTCTCAAACATTTCGACCAACTGAATCGTTTATATAGTTAACGAGGCCCTGGACAATAAGATAACTCAAAAACAGAAATAGAGATTTTGATTAAATTCATATCATAATGTCATTTACTTATATACAAGAGTTTGGTGAAAAATGAATCAATTCCACCGCTTAGTTTTTCGGGGGGACCATCTCAAAGATTTCCTTGTTTTCTCCATATGATTTCATAGAAAAACAAGATTTTTTGCATTTTAATTGCAATTTATAAAAAAACTGAAATAGAGAATTTGATAGGATTATCATATGTTGAAAACAGAAACATAAGACAAAATATATCAGGTTCTGTGGAAGTTTGACCGCCTGTGTGAGCTTCAGGGAACATCTCAAAATCATATTTTTACATATTTGCCCTATATTTTGAAATAAAGACATCGTTAAGGATGAATATGTCCTTATAGCTCTTGTTTACGGCATATCATATTTGTTAGTATATATATTCTCTAGAAAAAGACAGCAAAATTCAATCGTGAAAATATATCAGGGGCGATCTCAAAGCATATTTTGCAATTTTACACATAACTTGTACTCTGTCTTTATCAGTACAATTGAAATTATAAAAAAAAATGAAATAGAGAATTTGATGACATGTTCATACAGTGAAGAGTGAAACATAAGCCAGAATATATCAAGTTCTGTACAACTTTGACCGCTTGTGTGAGCTTCAGGGATCATCTCAAAATAATTTCTTTAGCATATTTGCCATTTACTTTGAAATAAAGACATCATAAAGGATGAATATGTCCTTATAGTTCTTTTTTACAGCATATAATATTTGTTAGTATATATTTCCCTAGAAAACGACAGCAAAATTCAATCGTGAAAATATATCAGGGGCGATCTCAAAGCATATTTTGCAATTTTACAGTTTACACATAACTTGTACTCTGTCTTCATCAGTACAATTGAAATTATAAAAAAAAAATGAAATAGAGAATTTGATGACATGTTCATACAGTGAAGAGTGAAACAGAAGACAGAATATATCAAGTTCTGTACAACTTTGACCGCTTATGTGAGCTTCAGGGAACATCTCAAAATCATATTTTTAGCATATTTGCCCTTTATTATGAAAGAAGGCCTCATAAAGGATGAATGTGCTCGTATATTTATTGTTTATAGCATATCATATTCGTTAGCATATATCTATCCAGAAAAAGACAGCGAATTGATATTGCCAAAAATGTAAGGGACCATTTAAAAGCATATTTTTTTTGCAATTTTACACATAACTTGTACTCGCAGATATAAAGTGAAATTAAAAAAAAACTGAAACAGCGAATTTGATGGCATATTCTTATATATTATAAAGAGAAACATAAGACAGAATATATCAATTTCTTTCAAGTTTGATGTCCAGCCGTTTCGTGTGAGCTTCAGGGAACATCTCAAAATCATATTTTTAAACATATCTTCCCTTTATTTTGAATAAAGAACGGATGTGCTCGTATAGTTATAGGGTTTGTTCCTGTCATACTTCCTACTCAAGGTACTTTGAGTAGGAAGTATGACAGGAACAAACCCTATAACGAATTTATCATACCGAGAACCATTTCGTAACGTATTCTGTGAAATTTGAAAATTTATTGACCTAACTCGGCGTCAAGGTAGGACATAATGTGACCGTAATACTGTGACGTCATTGGCTGAAATTAGTTCGAGGCGTGATAATACGACATATCACATCCCTCTCGGGAAAGACAGCCAAATGCTATCGCCAGAATACAAAATGTATGTAAGGGACAATCTCAAATCAAATTTGTGTAATTTTAAAACATATAACTTGTACTTAAAAGTCTCGAAGATAAAATGAACAAAGCGTTTTTCTCTTATTGCCTTATCTTTTGTCTAATTTGATTCAGCAATATCGATATCTATATCATTATTCTTAAATTTTAATACATCGTATTTTGGGGGAAACGTCTGAAAAGTTACATGGATGACTCACAGATCACACATTAATCTTTAAACTTTGCATGCTCCCCTTGCAGAATCGCGTACTCGACAGGTCTCGGATGGTTGCACTCCACCATTATTTTGACATTTCGCGTTATCGCAGACCCCCCACCTCTTATATTACTCATTATGGACAACCTTATGTGATGTCATACTATGTATTTGGTATCAATAGATTCAGAAAATTTCAAATTTTTAATTTATAGACAATTTAACAATAAAATTTAATATAAGAACCACATTACCTGTGCTGAAATGCCATGAAAATGGGTTGAAATTTCATGCAAAAAGTACCATATTGGCCCATGTTTTGGGCAATTTTTCACCAAGTTGCTTGATTTTTTCCAGAAATTTCAATTAATAGTCTGAAAGATATATTCTTACTCTAAATCATATGGAAAAATCAGAGGGGCGGTACGGCTAGTTCTCGCGAAATCACTGTCGAACCAACTAGAAGGATTTTTGGCGCGGGGAAATTCCGCCAAAATTCACATGGTCCATCGCACGTTGTAGTGTTTATATAGGATACGAAACTAAGGATTAAAAAATTTTCAGTGTCCTGTTACAAACATATAACCTAATACTTTTCAACCATTTCATTACTTTTCACCCTTGCTTTATATAAGCTGTCTTATTCAGGGGTATATGCCCTGATAGCCTTTTACATTAATATTCAGTACCCCTAATTTTATACGAAATGGTGGAGTGCAACCGATCTATAAGCGTTTCTATAGGCGTTTTAACTATACTATATAGGCGGCCGAACCCAAAACCATACTCTCCCGTAAACGACCCCCCTCCCAAGTGTCAGTGACTCTCCCCCTTCCGAGGGAGGAGTTGTTGTACTTGGTCCATCCCTCTCTAGACATCCACATAGAAATCACCCTAGCTACGCCACTGTCAAGATTAAGTATTATATTGCATGCTCACGCGAAATTGCAAAAATAATTCGAATACGATAAAAGATCATGGATGGATACCAAATGTAAAGTAAAATTCAAAAGAATAAGGAAAGTGGAAAGGGGCTACCCCCATGCGCGGGAATAGATTGGGTGGAGTTGTTTATGAGCGACTCCTACAGTATTTCCTCTTTTCCCGATTATTGCGCATAATATTTTTAATTCATAAAATGGACCAAATGAGTTGAGATGACCGAGCTGGACCACCTCTCCCCCTCTCTGATATATTTCTATTCCATACGATTTTATCCGACCACTGAGCTAAAATGTGCGTTGAAGACAATGATTACGTCCATCATCGTGGTCATAATCATTTATGGAATGGAGTATGCTGTAGGACAAAGTATTCTCTGGTTGAACTGCACTATATATTGGTTAGGGTTATCTCAGGGGCGGATACAAGATTTGGGTTTAGGGTCATGGAAATCAAAAAGGCAAAGGGTCTGGGGACCGCTTCCTCCCTCCCCGAAGTCATGTTTTGGGTTCCTTTGACCACCAGAACGGAAAATGTATAATTCATACAAAAAACGTAGAAACTATGTATTATTGAATATATCTGGCGAGCGAAGCGAACCAGCGAACTTTCTAAAATTGTTTTAGAGAGGGTTGGGGTACACAACCCAAATGGCATCCCCTTTGCTGCAAGAGTACATGTTTGTTGACTAAAATCTAGTACATATGTCAGAAAAAGACCGTCCAAATAGTCATAGAAAAGTAAAGGTATGGAAGGTGTAGTATCACTTTACAATTCTTGCTATTTTAGCATGATATGGTCATGCTTAGCACTGAAATGGTGTGAAGTTAATCTAATTTGAGTAAGGTGGCGAGCGGCAGCGAACCAACGAAAATTTTCCGACATTCGACGCAAAACAGCCTGAAATTGAGTATACACATAAAGGTTAAGCCCCCAAAATACCTTACTTCGATGATTTTTTTTTGGGGGGGGGTGCGCCCCCTTCAAATTTCGCTCATGTATCTAATCTATACTGAAATTAACCCCCAAAAATGAAGAATCGGAAAATGTATATATCTCGGAAACTTCTATAACTTATAAGTAAATGTGAATTTTCGCTCCGGCTCAATTTCAGAAAATGAAACCCTGAAAATAAAATGCATACTATATATTTATACAGCTACCTTTTCTGATTGCAGGACCGGAGCGCCTCGTTTCAATGAATTAATGTACTTTATTTAATATCTTATACTTATAAATTGCACGTGAAACCCTGAGAAAAAAAATCATGCAGCGACTTTAATTTGAGTACTTCCCCCTTTTTTCCCCTGAAAAAAAAGGCATATATCTATGTAAAATACATTTGCTTACCTTCATACGTATTACGAGGATATATTTAATATATACTTTAAATAATTCAATATAAAACTTTAATAATTGAATATTTTCTACTCGATTATAAGAGGTATGTAGATCCCTCGCAAAATTTTCTAGTTTAACAATGCCATCCGACCTCATGAGAGAGAAAAAAAGAAATTAAAGTAAAATGAAGATTCGTCAGCGTTGTTGATTATGAAATTTGCGAGCAAGGTGAGACGAATTCTCTCGATTAGACGAAAAGGAACATCAAGCCATTTCTGAAAAAAATAATAATGATGAGAAAACACGTGCTTCCGTGCCGTGCGTATGACTAGCTAGGAACCCCCCCCCCCCCAATGCATTGGGATTATAATAATACGATGATTTATGATGCAAAAAAATATGTGTACATAGTATCAGGAAAGTACATGTTGTTGTTTTTTTTTTTTTCTTTTACAAAATTAATAAATCAAAAATAGTTTTGATCGATGAAGTCCTATTTATTTCTCGTTTTTTTCTAAAGGCCCCCATTATAAAATAAAATAACTATTTAGTGGGGGGAGGTGCACCAAATAATGATAATATTAAAAACCATGAGTCAATCTTAGTCTGACGATCTCATCATCTAACCATGCTTTGCATTAATCTTCGTTTATTACGAACATACACAGATTACTAGCCTATTGATTTTTAGCGCGGCGTTAAATGCTTTGTCGCGTCATTTGATTGTGACGTCATAGTATGACAGTACGTTAGGTGCGATGTAGAGATAAAAGAATGAACCGGTTACGGGAATGCGCGAAACGATGCGCACACGTTTTGTCCAGGGCCTCGTTAAGGTTTACGATTTTTTGAGAGCCTTACCACAAGGCAATTCATTTGGTCGAAATGTTTGAGAGAATGAGAACATGTAAAGAAGAACTAAATAATTTGTGATTTATATGAGATAGGGCAGGGTACATGGACATGCAAGTTTAGGTGTTCAAATTCGATAAAATAAAAGAAAACGAAGAATCGAACTTCAATCGAAACAATGTGGCGTCATGATATTTCATGAACCGAATGCTTGATTTCCTACGGTAGTAACGGTAGTTAAGTTAAACTAATGAGGATGAAATTCTTCCATGTCTATTAATTCTTATATTTTGCCTTGCCTTCTCGACTTTGAGACTGAAAACGGATGGATACTTCTTTGATTTTAAGTATATAAAGTTTCTTTCCGGCAGTAGTGTTAGTATCATTGTGAATTTTACATCTGTCAAACCTTATGTACCTGCTGACTTAAAGTATACGAGAAATTGAAGTGTGATTCGATATCTACATGTAAAATTGCGAATTAAAGAAATAAATAGTTTTCAAAAGTCAATCTAAATTCCAGTACAAAGGAAAGAATAACAATAAGAAATCATCGTTGAAGAAGATACACATAAACACATAAGGTAAAAGAGGGGATCTCCAACAAGACTAGGTCGTAGCACCAACAACAAAACATCAAAAACACTCCTTTGTGAACACAAAGTAGACAAGCATAGTACCTGTAGTAAGAGACCATAAAGGGAAAAGCATAGTACCTGTAGTAAGAGACCATAAAGGGAAAAGAACACCAAAGACGACATCATTTGTACTTTAAAAAAATTCTTATTAAACTTTTTTCACCGTGACGAACTTTGCACTTTGTACTTCGAACTTCGCACTTTAATTATGATAGACAGTTTTATAAGTTGGTTGCCAGTAGTACAGGAAGTCCGATATACCAATTCCACTGAGTATACTCATCAAAATGTAGATAACTCCGCTTATGAGTTTATACGTTAACGGCAGCTACGCCAGTGATTCTTCAATATTCGAAGTGCGATGTTCGAAATGCGAAGTCCGTCACGGTGAAAAAGGACTAGTCATGCTGAACAAACAAGCAGGTATCATGATTTTCTTTTGTTTCAGATCCCTCGCTCTCGCTTTGAATCCACCCAAATATCTAATGCACTCGACGGTTTCAAAGACAACATAGGTCGGACATTCGGGATTCACTGGAATGCTATAACATATGAGAGCCTCGACATCCCATTACTCTCTGCTTTGGCGACCCATCTGATGATTGAAGGTATTGGTAAAGACATAAAGGCAAACAGTACTGAGCAGGCTGAATACTGGGCACTCAACTGGAAAAATGGGGCTGACCAAAGAAGCAGTATTCAAGAATTTACTAGCAAAATCAATGCATTGCAGAAACGTGAGATTTTATTTGCGTTCTATATAGTATCGATAAAAATTGTAACTTTAGCTCTCTGGTCTGTGCACTGAATAGATTCTTATGGTATCCATTATGATAGTCCAACAAAACTCGTTTGCATCACCTACAACCATCACCGATACACCCACACGAAGCACAGAGTAAACATAAACAACAAGAGACACAAAGGGACAAGGAACACAAATCACGACATCAAAACACCAGGCATAAAAACTACACATAAACCGACGAGACCAATTAACAATCGGTGCCGACTTAGAATGGACGGTACAATGGCCATGCTGATTACTTAACTTCATATATTCATTGTAACAGGCATATATTCACTAATAATACTAATTCCTATCTCATAACGTGTGCATTGAAGAGGAAAATATACATGTATGCCACGATGCCCACATATGTCTGACATCAGATGGCAACATTTAAAGGCCGGATGGGGACTATAAAAGAAGACAGGTCAATTTCCTGTCATTTCCTCGCTGACCGCTGTAGGGTTAACATCTCTAATCGCAATCTGATTGGTCCTATGTATCCTTTATAACCCTCTCAATTTTTGATTGACAGCTTCAAATAGGTAAATTGTGGTACATCTAATTAGCATAATCAAGTAAACCTGTCGGTATGTCTTTGATGTCACAAACCGCTTGCGTTTTTAGGAATATCATTGGTCAGTAGACTCCGGCTTTATCACGCCTACCAAGCTAAAGATCACTCAGGTGTGCATATTGATTACCATTCGGTAAAAAAAACCCGGCCTTTAAACTCAGCTAATTATGAAGGGCTCTCAATGTAAAGCTGAATTGTATGCACACGAAAAATGCCGAACTTGCCTTACTTGGGGCTCAAACTCGAGACCTGCTGCACCCAACGCGAATGTCTAACCAGATAAGCCATCGAGGAGGACTCAAGTTGCCATTCACAACGGTTAAAATGTATTTTTAAGTTTCCCAATTTTTTTTATAAATATGATAAATTTACAAAACTAAAATCGTCGACTCAACTATTGCGCCTTCAAATTTAGTTCATGTCTTTATTCTCAACACCTTTGTAAATAATGGTACATTAGAGGAATAAAAAATTCATCGATTTTAAGCAGACAAATACATAATCTCCGACATTCCTTACATTTGTTTCGTTGTTATAACAATCGAAGAATTCATGGAAATTAAGGGATGGTCATCAAATGCTATAGAATTAAGAATTCATGATGAATTACTACGCATTCAGATTATCAGAAATCAGTTATGCAGAAAACATACAAAATATTGTAGCGTATAAATCTAGGAATTATATTTCAAATGTCTGTAATCTTCAAAATATGATATGAAGCATTCCATAGATTTACCCTCAATAGTCCCTATGAAGGTCAAGAAAACTTATCACCAATTATCCATCCGCTGGTGCGGGCGGGAAATAAAAAAAAACCCCGATATATAAGTGGGATAATCCAAATAGTAACAATATCGAAACACTTCTCATGAGATAAACCCCCCCCCCCCCAAAACCAAAAAAAAAAAAAAAAAAAAAAAACCCCCCCAAAAAAAAACCAACAAAAAAAAAAACCAAAAAACAGACGGAAACAATAAGTTATTATTTTGTTTTGTATTTTTCGTTTGAAAAAAAAATATTATAAGAAAAGATTAAGCTTAAAAGTATTTGTTATACCACCGCCATAAAGTGGTGGGGGTATAGAGTGATGCACGTGTCCGTCCGTCCGTGCGTTCGTCCTACCTGAGGTTTCCGGGCATTGGAAGGAAAACAATCACAGATAATCAATTCATTTCTTGGTATAGCTTTTACACCAAGAAATAAAGGTCAAGTTCGAATATGGGTCATGTCCCTCAATTACATGCCTTGAAACTTAGAAAAATTCAAAATTTTGTGGTTTCCGGACATTAAAGGAAAATCGTTACAGATAATAAATTTATTTCTAGGATAAGAATATTACACCAAAAAACACAGGTCAAATTCGAATATGGGTTAAGTCGCTCAATTTTGTGCAGAGTTATGTTCCTTGTAACTTGGAAAAATTCAAAATTTTGTGGTTTCTGGACATTGGAAGGTAAACCGTTAAAGATAATCAATTCATTTCTAGGATAAAGCTCTTACACAAAGAAATACAGGTCAGGTTCGATTATGGGTCATGTCCCTCAATTTTGTGCAGTGTTTTGCCTCTTGAAACATAGAAAAATTCAAAATTTTGTGGTTTCCGGACATTGGAAGGAAAACCGTGACAGATAATCAATTTATTTTTGGATATAGCTTTTACACCAAGAAATACAGGTCAGGTTCGATTATGGGTCAAGTCCCTCACTTAAGTGCAGAGTTATGCCCCTTGATACTTAGAAAAATCTAAATTTTGTGGTTTCCGGATACTTAAATGAAAACTGTCACAGGGAATATATTCATTTCTCAGATATAGCCTTACATCGAGAAATACAGGGCAAGTTAAAAAAAGGGTCATGTTGCTCAAATTTGTGTTGAGTACATTGCGTACATGTAAAATATACCGGGCGGGGGCATCATTGATCCTTTGATCAATAATTTTTCATATTTTCTTATTTTATTCTTTTTTCAAATACAGCTACATGTTCCAAACCAGTGGACCTTGTTTTTGCTTTGGATGAGTCTGGGAGCGTAGGATCGTACAATTTCGTAAAGATGAAACAGTTCTTGTCGGACTTAACAGGGGAACTAGCTATTGGTTACAACAGTTTCCAAGTTGGTGCTGTAAAATTCAACAGTAGAGGAACGGAAGTTTTCCAACTGGATAAATATAAGACTAAATCAGACATACAGGCTAGTATATTTTGTTTTGAGGATGGAAATTATCAATTTCAATTATTTTGAAAGAGCCATTCTATGATAAAAGTTAAAGACAATTTAAAACAATTGTTAAAGACATGATAACATAGGTTGTGTAATCCTTACATTTAGTGGCATTAATAATTGTACTTGCTAAATGTTTGAAAGACATTCGACACATTTTCTGTGACAGTAAGTGTTTCAAATGTCTTTCCCTGACATAGTCGCCATAGCACTTTCTATATAGACATGACCTCAGACAGTGCATGTTTTGTAGATAGTTTTGAGTTCCATGCATGGGCATCGATGGCGGGTTCGGCTAGTCAAACAGGGGATGCTTACTCCTCCCGGGCACCTGATCACACCTCTAGCTTGCTAGGGGTCCGACGATGCTTAATTTGGTGCTCTATTGTGAGCGCTGTTAGGATTATCGTCAGGATCTTCTTTATCTCTTAAATCTATCGGTATACTTCATGTTGGTAAACAAATACTTGTAGAACATAGATACATGTAGATAGAAAATCTCTACATGAAAATATTTAGATGATGAAATCAAAACACATATACACGAATAACACACAATTATTCACTTCATAGAGAGACCATGTAAAATATAATCTTTATTATAAGTTTATGACATAATTTGACTCTGGAAATAAAACACTCTCGGAATTTATTTATTTTTATAGAATGCATTGAACAATATTGTGTATCTTGGTGGGGGAACATCGATCGCTTACGGAATAAAAAAAGCTGAAGACGTCTTCAAGAACTCTACAAGGTAGATATCTCTACAAAATTTTATATACTTTGTAATAATGTGTCAAAGCATTGGCTTGCAACTCTATTTGAGATAAGACATAACTTAGAAAGTAGGAAATATCAAACAAGACGGTTGTAGAACCCAGAATAGCTTCAATATTTTGCACTTCCCACACGCTCTTTCTATTCATTTATTTTTTCTCCATTTAAGGCCATTTCTTTGTTATTTTCTGTTTTGCGTCCTCGTGCTGGTAGGTTTTGAGCTCATAGTCGTAAAACAAAACAAAATTAAATTGATAAAATCTTTGCTAATTTAATGTACTTTGTACAAACATTATAGAGAAATTGTTTAATTCTTTATATCACATGTAAAAATGTAAAAGTACTTCAATGATTCAAGACATTACTTCTTTTGTTGTCTAAAATCTGTTTATATTCAAATGAAACAAGTTTCTGTCCGATTTAACATGGTCCTTATATGATATAGTACTTCACATATTATGAAATTGCAACTTTGTTTTATATACCTGGTTGTTCTTCTCCCTGGCTGGCTGGTAGGTTTTTCAATTATAAAAGGACGCAAAACAGAATAAAAACAAGAAATGGCTTTACAAAAAATATCTAATCAAAACAAACAAACGCGTGGAACGGGCGAAATATTGAAGCTACACCCATCATAGGGAATAAACTCTCCCAGAAGTCTCATTGTATCAAGACCATCCTGAAAAAGTGATGTCATTGAATATTATAGAAACATATACGAGATACACATGACTATTGATTTGTATCACACCTTCATAAAGAATGTTGCTTTTCGACAAAAGTGGGACTTTTATTCAGTTTATAGTTCATTTCAAATGTGAAGAGTGACGGATTTCAGAAATATAATATAAGAATTTCAGAGTTAAAAAAAACAACACAATATACACTGTATATTCCTTCATTTTGTCACATTTACGTTATATTATTTACCCTCTTTCTAAAAAGGAATGGCGCTACAAGAGCTCTCCTACTGCTTACAGACGGGCAATCAAACTTGTATTCAACACAGTTGGCTGCCGATACTGCAAGGTAAAGAGAAGGAGGAAATAATTCCAATGAGACAATGATATACAATCATTTGCCATCACAACATATATGACTCAAAATAACCACACAAACAAACAACCATAGATACGACAGCCTTTCATCATTTTATTTGAATTGAAAGTTGGAATATTTCAGTATCTTCATTGATTTGCGTAGCGCCACCGATGTTATACACTAGACTCGATGTACATTAATTCCCTATTCACATCAATGCGCTTTAAGACATGTCATTTCTGAACAAAGGAATTGCAACGATTTTATGAAAACCATACTAAATCATAGGATTCATGTCAACTAATAATTTTATGAAGAAAAATTAATTGGTCAGTCATAAAAATCAAGACTTTATTTGGAAAACAGTGTAAAAGATGCTGGAAACATGTTGCTAAAAATAGAACATGTGCAACGATAATATAAAAAGTGCTTAAATGCACTCATTTCATTTAAATATCAGTTTTCTTTGTTAACATTCAATAAAGCCGGGCTTCCACTGTCGAGAATGTAGAGGAGAATGAGCTACGATCAGAGGCGAATGAACAATCGTGTCACATTCTTGTGTGTTCTCATGAAGTATTTCTTGGCGCGATAGGCACACGATAGCGCCGCGAATGCAACAAGAATATGCTACGCGTCCACTACGATAGTGAAGCGAGTGTGATAAGAATAAAGAAGAATGAAACACGAATGTGCCACGATAAAAAGACACCGAGGCGAATGAGAGGCGAATGCAGGAGATTGAGACACGACTTTAACCCGATAGCGCTGCGATGCAGGAGAGTGAGACACGACTTAAACCTGATAGCGCTGCGATCATGACAAGAATGTGACATGTGCAAAATCAAAATTATTTGACATATCCAGGAGAATCAATATCCTTTGTTGACTTTCATCTCTTCCCAGGTTGTTCTCTCTTGAAAGGCATTGTCAAAGTTTTCAAAATATTGATCCGCACACTTTTACATCAACTCCGAGATAATTAATATTGTCACTGTCGTGTGTGAATGTACAGTAGTACTATCGTGGCAATGTCGTATCATCATCGCGTCAAGATCGTGGCTGATTCGCGTTGATTTTTTTCATTCGCGTCACATTCTCGGCGCATTCGCATCACATTCGTGTCAGACTCATTCTTGTCGGGGCTCTATCGTGGCTCATTCTCCTCCACCTTGGGAACAAGAATGCACTCGAATGTGAGGAGAACGCGCTGCGAATGGAGGAGAATGCAAGGCGAATGCGCTGCGCATGTGCCGCGAGTGTGAGACGAATAAGAATTCAGACGCGAATGTTTTAAACAGTCTGAAGCATTCGCGTCGGTGCCGCGAACAGAGGAGAATGCAGGAGAACATGACACGATAGTGACACGATGAGACGAGAATGCCCGCGATTGAGAAGAGAATGCGCTACGATTAAACAGAATCACCTAATCGTAGCTCTATCGCCTCTGCATTCGCGACAGTGGAAGCCCGGCTTAAAACAGGTTAGCAACTTTGTATAAAACTTGATTTTGATCGACCAGAATAAATATGAGATTTTCTTTTCGCCATTTTCAAATATTTTTATTATAACCTTTTATTTGCATAAATACCGTAAGGATATTTGATATAGCGTGCCAGGTCCCTATACTAAATTTCTGGTGATTACAGAGAATTGATGTTAAACATCTTAGCACTATTCCTTCAATGTGTCCTTTTCTAACTTTCAATTCTGAATCATTAAAAGTGAGCACATGACTTTTAATGATTCAGAATTGAAAGTTAGAAAAGGACAAATGTTATTTTGGTCATAGATTTCATTTAACTATGCTACTGTATCGACCCTACAGGAAATTTGGAGCCGCGCACTCTTTGCAATTGTCAATATTGAATTATATGTTCTATAGTACCAATTTTGTTGTACTAGACACGTGTTCCAGGTATTTTAATCCTCGTCAGTAGTACTTCATGCCAAACAGTTTAAATAAAGCCAAAGTGAATTTTCCTGGAGCCATCTACAATACAGAGCATTTATTCAAAGTAAATGCATGAATTTGAATAAAAAATAAAATAATAAAACTAGAGGTCGCCGCTGAAATACAATTGGCTGTGTCAGAAAATCACTTCGGAATTATTAAGTACCACTGATGAGGATTTACTACCCGAAATACGTGTATAAGTTTGAAAATTTCTTCAATTATAGGTAAAGAGTTAAAACATTTCAGTGTAATTGGAATACGGAAGCATTTGTAACCTTGCAGAGTATAATACTCAGATATCTAGAAAATGTATCATATACATAATACCTTTAAAGATTTATTTCTCCTCGTACCTATATTGCGAATTCACATGTACAATGTAACTAGTAATCTATTTGGATCATCAGTTAATGAAAGTCAGACCCAAAACCCGAAATCAGAATCCAAATATCACAACCAAGTGGCTTACATATTCTGGGGAAAATATTCAAAACAGAACTTCCTCACAATAAAAGAAATAAGCGAAGAAACAGACGGAGACAATAACACATAATAATCTGAACAAAGATTCTAATGCCCTCCATTTGTAACGTGCATTTTGATTGGCAGAGCTGACGCCTAGCGGTAAAACTCAATTTCTGACAGGCGATTCGCCGATACCCTGTCAGCTTTTGTAAAACACACGCATGATAACCCCTAATTATTTGTGTCTTAAAGGAATGAAAGCAACGTAGTAATATTTGCCCTCGGTATAGGCAGTATCAACCATGCAGAACTAAATGCTGCTGCGAATACACCAAATTGCACGCATAAGTTTGTGATATCAGACTTCAAAGAAATTGACAGTATATTGTTCCAAATCATGAAAAGCACATGTGAAGGTAAGAGAGAGGGAAAATTGAGTAAATTGTATCATGATCATGAATGCTTTCGTTTAATTCGATTGAAATGTTCGGTTTTTAGCTCACCTGAGCCATAGGATCAAGTGAGCTATTGTCATAGTGTTACGTCTGTCGTCCGTCGTCCGTCGTCGTCGTCATCCGTCGTCGTCGTAAACTTTTCACATTTTAAACTTCTTCTCCAGAACGGCTGAAGGGATTTTGATGAAACTTGGTAGGTTTGAAGTACTCATGGTCCCCTACAAGTGTTGTTGTTTTTCGTCCGGATCTGTTAACAGGTGGCGCCACCACAGCCAAAAGTAGGTCGCGGGGGTGCCCTCCTTTGACAAACTTCTTCTTCAGAACCGAAGCATGCATCGACAAACCGAAAGCATCAGGATGATCTAGAGAGATGTCTTAAGAAGTGTTGTTATTTTTGGTTCCACTTCGAAGTCAAATTTTTGACGCGTTTTTGACGTCTTTTCGTACTTAGTCAGAAATGCACATTTTTGCACTATTTCTTTAAATAACTCAATAAGTGTATGATTTTACACACTCATTTACTACATATTTATCATATTTAACTTACTTAATGCTTTAATATGTAGTTTATGCTTAAATTTTATTTTGTTGATTTTTTTATGAATTTTTTTCTTATGTAAAAAGGAAGGGGGGGGGGGGGTGATTTTCATACATTTTCTGCTTCTTTTCTATAACCACTCTTCAGATTGTCATGACAATTTGTAGGTATGAGGTACTCATGCATGGTACCCTACAAGTGAAAGAATTTTGTCAAGATATCCACTTTTGGATCTTTAAGGAATATTTTTTAAGATTGTACATAGGTATAATGTATGTTTTCCATGCCCAATGTTACAGGTGCAACTACAGGAAAAAACCTTCTTTGTATGATTAATCATTTTTAGATCGACCTTTCATCCATAGTTACAGCTGATAATTCAACAAGTGACACATGCTTCAATGTCTTATTGATTGACCTTTTATGTGATATGATTCAATTATTTAAATTCTTTATACTTATTTAGAATTTTATTTTTAAAGTCGGGAACAAGATTTCAAAAGCGGCCATGTTTTGCCGTGTACCCGAAGGGGATTCCCCTGTGATAGAGGTTTCATATTTCACATGTGTATTCCTTGTGACAATACCTTTCCATTGATACCAAAATTTTTGACCTCGTGACCATAACCTTGACCTTCGACGTACTTCTCAAAAACTATAACATTAGGCATAACTTTTGAATGGTTAGTGATAGAGGTTTCAATTTTTACATGTGTATTCCTTGTGACAAGATCTTTCCATTGATACCAATATTACGCTGACCCTAACCTCTCACATACTTAAAGACGCAAAATGGGGTATAAATAGCGGCCAATCAGGGAAAATGGAGGAAATTTCAATTTTCTAGTCACGTTCATATCGGAGACACCTTTTACTGAAAAAAATGGCGTTTATACTAACAATGATGCCGCCGGGGGAATTCTCGTATCACAAACACAGGCTTTATAATTTCTAGCATGCTAGCTATCAATAATGAAAGGTTTTGTGTTCAATTTTAAATAAACTTAATTTATGAAATCATTTCATTCTTTTATTCTTTTTCTGCTGCACATTAATGTGGAATTTTACAATATGATTTTATTTTTGATGTTGCATAATTAAACTATACTAGCTTAGCATATGACCTTGGACCACTTTATCCGTCTTTTCAAATCAGTAAAAAAGTTATTGTTTTGAAATGTGACTATTTTTTCTTTTTTCTACTTTTAAAGGTTGTCTGAAAAAAAAACTTCTCTGCATCCGGCAAAAATCTTTTTAGAAAGGTTGTGGGCTAAAATCCTGGTACTGTCACTATCAGTATTCAATGTCAGTATGTCAATTAGAGTGTGCATGGGTATCAGGTGAGCGTTGTGCCCCCTGGGGCTCTTGTTTGTTTTACTCTTAAAAGTGGTCTTTATCCAATTATGTTGAACAACAGGGTAAACAAAGAAAGATTTATCTTCATTTTCCTTTTTTTCATTTTATATCTAAAATATATTTTCATTTAGATATTATTCTCATTATGACTCTCGAATTAGTTAAAAATGTAATAATACTATTCCTTATTTAATGATTATTGTAGTATCAAAACCCGTTAACATTGAGAATGGCACCAAGGTAGAGGTGGAGGTGGAAATCACAGATGATGTAGTAGAGGACACGATAGAGATTTCCCCTGGGGGTGATCCTACAACCTCTGTAGAGGTGAACTCTTTCATTGACTTACCTCAAATATTTGCAAATCAACAGTTTGCCCATTTTATGATATTAAAAGACCATCCTATACCGAGAACAAGAACGTCCTAGTACCAAGACCCCCATCTTTTGTCTTTCATCAAATTATATTAAATATTTTAGGTGGAGGTTGAATGTGCTGAGGTTGACGTTTATGCATCTATTAACACAAATAAACCGAACGAAGCATTCTATGACACAAAGGGAAAAGCTACGGAGGGATTCCCCGCTATACTTCAGGTAAGAACAAAAAAAAAAAAAGAAACCAATACATTCTATAAAGTGAAATGATTTTGCACACTAAACTCATCATCTTTAATATATTATACCTGTAAAAGAAAGTGATCTAGTGTAGGACATCTTCATGTATATCAATATGTTTTATAGGTTGAAAACCAAGGCAAGAAAGTGTATGTTACCTATAAAGGTAGTAAATCAAAACTAAGCAGATGTAGCGAAGACGATGGTGGATTCAACATAACGATTGAAGAGGGAAAACCCCAAGGTAAGCTTGAACAATCTGAAATAAATCTGTTGACATGGAACTACATAGGAAACACGTGAAACATGATATAAGAAAGGATGATATCTCCAATCAGACTCGGTTGTAGCACCCACAGCAAAACACTAAACACCTCATGTGAAAACACAGAGTAGACAAGCACAACAAGAGACGTGAAACAGACATACGACATAGAAACATTAGGGATACAATGCTATACTTCCTGTTGTCTTAATAACAGAAAAATTAAATACCACGGTTTGCCGCAGACGCACGGCAATGTTCGGGACCATACAATTTCATGTTGAGTTGAATAAACATTAAAAAATATCAAATATCTGTAAGATATGGAATTACATGATTTCTAGCTTTTCGACGATATTGTTGTTAAAACCCTAATACCTTAAACACAAAAGACATATAAACATATATAGTAACGAGAATAATGAGCAAGTAGCATATGATGTGCTTATCCGGATTACGTGCGCACAACCCTCCCATTTCCTTGTTACCCAAAGGTATCGAAGATTGCACAATTGTAGTGTAAAATAACATCATCAATGTGAGATGACCACACAAACAAGACAGCAAAAGGCAGGCGCCGAAGCAATACAGATGAAAATGTAAATGGATATAAATAGGGGAGTGTACAAAACACAGGGCCCCCGGCCCTGTATATGATAAGGACCCTTTTCATTGGTAGAACTTTGTTTTTGTGAAATCAGATAAACATCAAGGCCATTATATTAGGGGCAAGTTAAAGATGTGGCAATGAATGCGTCCATCGCATCGATTTCAAGTCTTTTTTACTCGTCTAACCACGAAGATATGAAATTTTATTCGAATTTTGCAAATCATATTTTCTGAGCTAACCTCAGGGAGTTTTAGAATATGATGGACGAAATTGTTTGTGGCACCATTCTATGCGGGTGTTGTTTGTTGAAGTTGTTATGACTGATGTTCATTGTTTATTACATCCTGCGGGTGTGTTCCTCTGTTGTCAGTGCACATATCCTTGACCATTATATATACTTATTTTTCATAATGTGCATGTTACTTGTTATACCGTGGATATGATCCTAATGTCACCAGACGGACACTAAGCTTGGTACTTGACCAATATACAGTCTTGTACGAGCGCATTCTTAAGACTTGCACACTGACTGACTGTGACAACGGGACTCCATGACAGGCCCTGTCCAAACCTCCTTAGAGAAGACAGGGCACCGACCACCTGTCCTCTCTGAATGTCAGTCGGACTCCTCGGGTGATAACATATACGAGCTCGCTACAGCCGGCAGAGCACGGACTGTTTTACGCACGTCCTCTTTTTATATCCATTTACATATTCATCTGTGTTGCTTGGACCCCTGTGTTTTACGGTCTTGTTTGTGTGTGGTCATCTAACAGTGAGGAGGTTGTTTTACACCATAATTCTGCGTTCTTCGAGACCTCTGGGAAATCGGAATTGTGGGAGGGTTGTGCGCACGTAATCCAGGATAACCACACCGTCTGCTATTTACGTGGCAGATGGCCGTCCTAAGTCGGCACCGGTTGCCCATTGGTCTCGTTGGTTTATGTGTAGTCTTTTATGTTTCATGTTTCTATGTTGTGAGTTGGTGTTCCTTGTCCCTTTTGCGTCTCTTTCTGTGGGTATCTGTTCTGTGTTTTTTGCATGGGTGTTTTGGGATTTTGCTGTGGGTGCTGCAACCTAGTGTTGTTGGAGATCCCCTCCTTTCTTGTTTCATTTCAATAACAAATCTCCAAAGAAAACTCACAAGTTTCATTACACATTTAACAAAGGTGAGGGATGACAATGCAAAAAGGAAGTTTTCGATGGTCCTTTGTCTAACTGCGATGTTCTAATTATGTTAACATGCCGTATAGAATCATCTCTAATACTTTGATTTGTAAATAAGATTTCTTTTATTTTCATTCTCAGAATCAGTGACAGAGATTATTTGCAGAGAAAACGGACATGAACGCGAATGTAATGCTAATGACTTTAACAAGTTATGTCATTACAACGGTATGTATTGCATAACCCTCTAATAAAACTTGTACATAGCTTCTGCAAATCTTTATTGCTTTTTGTCCCGTCTGTGTATCAACATTCGGAATTTGAATGTGTTCTAGGTATTGAAATTAGTAATCGTTTGGTGTAGGATACCCCCTCATTTTAATAAGTAAGAGAAAATAGAAGTCCATTTTTCATTAATTTGGAGAAATTGAACTTTCTCTGTAATACACTTAATCCAAACAACTACATATTTGCAAAAATACAGTCGGATTCGACAGCACATAGTTTTCCCTCCATTTATGAACTATCTCTTGTGTTCAAAAGGGTCGCAATTGCTTTGGATTCTTTTATGGTAAGTTCTTGGTTGTGGGTAGTGATGGCGTCTCCCGGTTATGTTTAACCTATTATCAGATGGTTGTGTATGACAGGTTTTGGCGTGTGTTTTCAGTCGACATAAAAATGTATCGGCAAAGAGTAGTTAGCATTCTTAGCATTTTCAGTTATTTATATCTGTGGTCTCCTTTTGTCATAGAATTCATAGAATATTTCTTCTTATTTCAATATATAGTCTCCTCAATTGCAGTGGTCCATAATGAAAAATTATAAATTTATGTTGTCCTGAAACTGATAATATGATCTAGAGGAAAATATACACTGTGAAATTGTGTTGTTGTCATTGGAATATACCTTTCACTTTAAAATTTGCTTCTTTTCGTGGATAGAAGTTTATCTTAATGAAGACTATTTACATTACATTCATTTCTCTTTCTGACAGTGGAGGTGACTTCATCGACAAAAGTCCCCACAACGCCATTTTCAACAGGGTGCAAATCCGGTACATACAGTGCACATCCCAGCAATAAATCCATGTTCAGACAGTGTGCTCATAACAAATGGGTAGTGCACCATTGCCCAGCTGGATTAGTGTTCGATATAACATATAATGTATGTAATTGGCCGTAGTTGGAATATTGGAAACGAAATGGGACGACTTGAAAACGGACGAACGGAGGAAAAAATATTCTGAAAAGCGCGTTTAAATACTTCTTTATTGCATAACGTTTGATTGGATTGCTCTTTAAATAAAAAGTAATATATATATTAGAATCATGAAACGTACAATACGCCTATGAAATCCTTTATTAGTGTTTAATTTTTGCGAAATTGATCTAAATGTATCAATGTATATGTAAATCAGCGATATGAATTTCATTAAAGTGAATTCAAAGCATAATTTCCGTCTTTGATTATCTATATCATGAGTGATTATGTGTATCATTTTGTTGGTCCATTCGTAAGACTGATCGTTTATGTTCCTTCTGTGCATTTTCATATTTGACTGAAGTGCTGTGAAAGCGTTTTGTAGAGACAGGGATAAATGGCAGGAGATACTTACTCTTCCAGGGCACATGATAGCTGTTAAATTCTGCTAACAATATACATATTCAATGTTTACTTCATTTTACAGTTTGTCTTGTCTTGTAAAAGATTGTTTCAATGTTTTCGAAAGGTTTTTTGCTGGTGCATTATTTTCATTAATGTTTGGGTAAATATATTTTTAAGATTGATCTGTTCATTTGCATACTTTAAAATTGCATTCCCATGTACGGATGATACGTAAATGTGACAAGTATGTATATAGAAACAATAATTATGACGATTAATTTCTGCTATTTTCACCATAACGATGTGTACAGAAATTGCTAAACCGCAAATTCAGGGTATTCTAAGAAGAATAACTCTAACCTTTTGCTTTTGGAAACACCTCTTAGTCGTAGCTTCGATGTTTAGGAGAATCTAATTCTATAACTTACTGTTCGGTAGAACCTAATGTCCTAGATCGTCCTGTAGTCAAATTCATTACCAGTATTGTTTCAGACGGTTTCATGTGACTATGAATCGTGTAAAATTTGGACACAACGTTGTGTATGGTTTCTCTCATGATGCTCTGGTTATCCGGAACATGTGTACTCTCGTACCAATCTTGACAAACATACTTTTTTAGACGCACTGTTGGCTTTACTGCAATGATTGTTTTGACTGGTGACAAACAGGTGGACAATGATAATTGATCCTCAGAATTAGAGTATATGATTATATTTTGTTTTGCAAATTAATTCATCCAAATAGCAAAGAATAATCTTGTATAGGACAAAACAAACAGATAAGATGACAACTATTTTTTATTATCATCGCTTGATCCGGAAAGGGGTTTTCTTGAAATTTCTAAAACGATGGTCCTGTATTATCATATCCCATCCAACCTGCTACGTCTTTCGGTTCATTTTGGACATATAAACATTCACACTTTCGGCCATATTATGTTGTTTAGATTGAGGATCACTGACGAGGGTTAAGTACCCGAAACATGCATGTCTGGTCCATGCTATAAATTTATCTGTTCTTAAATGATGCTATTGAATTTGAAGACGTTTAGAATCTTTCAAATATACCCCCACACACTTCGGCATTGAGTTACCAAAACATCCTCCATACATAAACATAAACATCTCCTGGTTCTTGCATTGTAATAAAATCTCTTGCCGCACGCCTTTCAAATTAATGCCCTTTCCTCCTGTGTCTGAAACAGGCCAGACTGTATATTAAACCATTGATTCACATCGTGTATGTTAAGAAAAATAATAAAACTAAAAAGAGGTCAGAAAGAAAATATGATGTGGCATCATGTATGAAATCATCCTTCCCAACACACCTCCCTTTTTTCTCTTCTGATGCTCGCCATATGTCAAAGTAAGGGGATCTTACTTACATTATATATTTACATTTTAATACTCGAGATGATCGAGACATAATTAATAAAATATGAAACTGAGCAAATTAAACGCGAACCCAATACCTATACGGTATATTACATTATTTAAACTACTTTCGTCTTTCTGTACATTTTTTCACGTCATCAGTGTCCCCGTCACATTTACCGGAAGTGCTGATTTATAGAATCAGGGTTTCTGTAAATGTTTAAAAAATAGCAACTTCACAACTGATTTACGTACAGTGTATTGGACAGTAGGAGATGAAAGCTATTAAAATGGTTTACATTTAGTGAAAGTTGTAGAAAAAGCATTGAAAGTAGAGCGACCAATTTAACGAAGTTTAGGTTTCGAGTTTAATTAACATACCTAACACAGACCTGAATTTTGTCTGAACTTTTAGCTGAATACATGTACACCTGCTTTCAAGAACATCTGTCGTTAAGAACATATCATGGTCAGATTTTGTTTAAATTGCGAAAAAAGTGATGAAATCGTGAAAAATTAAAACAAAATATTTATCGTTTATATCTTCTTTATTCCTTTATTTTGTCCTTTTTTTGTATAGAAAGTCGTTGCAATCTATGCATTAGATATGTAAATATGTTACATAATTGTTTGATGGCAGGAATATTTTCTCCTCTCTCGAAAAATTGCAGTTTTATGCAAAGGGGCAGGGCCACAAAGCCCGATATTGGCCCCAATTTTAATATGGATTCTATGTAAAAACCTAAAAAATCAGACATGCTTGGCCACGACATGTCTCAGATTTTGGATATTTTTTGTGTATAAGGTAAATATGATGTCCTCAGAACGAATTGACCTTCCATTATTTTCTCCGACGTTCCGTTGCCATGGTAACCAAGGTTTTGTATAAAAACACCTTTAAAAAAGGCATTTTTATACATCCCGTTACCATGGAAACAAATGTTGAATGTATATGTAATTTTCCGAAAAGATTATTTAAATCCTCTTAAGTTGATACAATTTGATTTTTCGATGCTCCTTCTTTCTGTGTGTCATGTAAATTTGCTTCAATTTCAAGAAAAATTGCTTATTCAAAATGAGCCATTTTCGGCAAATTTAGGCCTTATTTTACCTATATTTTACTTACTTTTGACAAGAGTAATAATGCAATTGCAAAAGATTTGAAATACAGTTGACTATTTCCTGAAGAGTAATATTCTAGGACTTGATGGGAATCGAAGGAAATTTATCTAGAAGTGAGATTTTTCTGTTTACATGCCTTTGAAATAGGTTACCATGGCAACATTTGGTACGAAGGTGTAAATACCTGTCATAAGTAAAAAGCTAATTTTTACAGATGTATGCCTGCTATCGTTACAAAACTTGGTATGTAGATGTATTAAAGACCATTTAATGCTATCATGACCTTGAGAAAATGTCAAGGTCATTTGCTCAATTTTCAAGGTCATTGAAAAATATTTGCTATTTTCAGGCCAAATTTTGTGGTTTTTCAATAAAAAGAGACATGATTAACAGTTAACAGTATGGAACCTTGGCAAAACAATCAATTATCGGTAAAAGTATGATAAATATCTTATTTGTTGGGATGAGTATCACATTTATCAAAGTCCAATGAAGACCCCAAAAAATGTCACATATTTTACGAGAAAATTTTAGAAAATCTCAATTTTATGCTCTTTTGAAAGCATGTCATACATAGAAGTGAAATACAATTTAACAAAATTGTGATGAATTCTACTTCTTTTGATCTCTTGTTCAACTGTAAATATTTAAAATCAAAATATCTAATGAAATAAGCTAGAGAAATCAATTTAAATTAATTGGAAATCCTGATTTTTGTCTTAATTTTAGTCTAAAGTTAGAAATGACCTTGAGATTTGGGCAGATGACCTTGAAATGATTTGAAGGTCAATTGATAATGATAAATATAATTTGTATACAGGTATGCTATTTCATAATCATAGGACTCAAACATGAGGAAAAACAATGTTTTTAAATATGCGGTATATGGTTATATGGATTCCAAGTTGCTATAGCAACGGATTTTGATTGGCATTCATGACAAAATGGTGAGTTTCACCAAAAATTTTATTTCTTGATTTTTTCCAGCTATAGACATTTATTTTGGCAAGGTGATGTTAAATACCCATAACATTCACCAAATAATGGTTTTCAACCTTCAAAATAATCAAAAACGGGCCAAAAATGACCCTAAAATTAGACCTTATTTTTGCTAAATTTTCACATAATTTGACTGAATATCAACAACTACCTGATAACCCCCTCCCCCGAAAAAGTTATTCTTGTTAGAGTTGAACTTACAGAGAAAAGTTTTTGTGTTCATAACGTAAATTTTGACCATGGTTTCCATGGCAACAGAATGCCACACTATGTCTTATCTCTCATATTTATGAGGGTGTCAAATAGATTGACCCCGTTACCATGGCAACTGTTGTTCAAATATAACAATATGGTTCGTTTTCATTGTTTTTACATTAAGTATGATAATTACAGAAAGTTTCATCAAAATCCATGACATGCCATGGCCAGCTGTTTTAGGTTTTTACAGAGAATCCATATTAAACATTGTACTTCATAGAATTTTTCACTGTGATTTGAAACGTTCTCTACTGAATCACGAATCTACCTTTTGTAAACATTGCGTTTATTAATAACTTTGAGCCCTTTGAAAACACCAAAATTGGTCATATTCCGCAAAATTGATGCAAAAACTACATATTTCTATAAAATTAGCAATGGCCGCATGCATTAACTAAGATGAAAAAATTATATGTGAAATTTTTGGCCATTTTACATTGTTTAGACTGAGGATCACTGACGAGGGTTTAGTACCCGAAACGTGCATGTCTGGTCCATGCTGTAAATTTATCAGATCTTAAATGATGCTATTGAATTTGAAGACGTTAAGCATGTTAAACGTCGTTAAATTCAATAGCATCATTTAAAACCTGATAAATTTACAGCATGGACCAGACATGCACGTTTCAGATACTAAACCTTCGTCAGTGATCCTCAGTCTAAACAATGTAATATGGCCAAAAAGTATGAAAATTATTATGATTGTCCAAAAATGTACCAAAAGACGTAGCAGAATGGGTGGGATATTATGCTACAGGACCCACGTTTTAGAAATTTCAAGAAGTTTTGTAACAGAAAATTTCAAATGCGTTAAAGAGACAGACAATCAACCGAAGTTGATCGAACTTGGCTAGATGTGCCCTCGGGGACTCTTGGTCCACCAGCAGTGACATTCACCAAGTAGTTCAAATGTTAAACGTCTTTAAATTCAATAGCATCATTCAAAACCTGATAAATTTACAGCATGGACCAGATATGCACGTTTCGGGTACTAAACGATTATCATTATATCCTTTTGCCATAAACGTTTTATCTCAGTTAACGCATGCGGCCTCATTGAATTCTTCGACAAAAGACAAAATTCCAAGCAATTTTCGCCATATTTTGTCAATAACGTCAAAATGACGTCACTGCATGACGTCATTACAGTTAAATGGCACTATGTTTGGTGATATTTTTCTTTTCATTAATAGTGGTAAACATTCGTGTTTTTTCATGAGAGATATAAATTATTTCCCATGAAATTTATTTCTAAACAAAAATAGAGGGCCGATTTGAGGGTCTCGTGGCCCTACCCCTTTCTGTGAACTATAAAGAATCTTACACAAACAGTCAACATTTGCATAAAATATGTAATACACATGTATTTGCACACATGTCAATGCCAGAAATTATATCGTCTATCTGAATGTCATATTCATCTGCAATACCACAAAGTCTTTTTTAACGTTTAAAAACATCTTAATTATTTTAATTTGGAGATAATATTATACTGGTTAAAATTTTTAACCGATCACTTTTTTAATCCTCAATATTTTATGAAAGGAAGAAGGGGATCTCCAGACCCTGTTTCAGCACCAAAAGCAACAAACCCGATGCGAAAACACAAAGACGAGCACACTAAGAGACGAAAAAGGGACATACGACATATAAACATCAAACAAAAAAGACTACACATAAACCAACAAGACCAATGGGTAACCGGTACCGACTTTGGACGGCCATTTGCCACATAAGTAGCAAATAGTGTAGTTATCCTTGATTACGTGCGCACAACCCTCTCACTTTTTCGATTACCCAGAAGTATAGAAGAACGCACAATTGTTGTGCAAAACAACCTCCTCGCTGTTAGATGACCACACAGGGGCCCAAGCAACACAGATGAATATGTAAATGGATATAAAACAGGGCGTCCGTAATGCAGTCCGTGCTCTGCCGGCTGTAGCGAGCTCATGCATGTTATTAGGGGTCCGACTGACACTCAGAAAGGACAGGTGGTCGAGGCCCTTTCTCTCTCAAGAGGTTTGGACAGGGCCCGTCATGGAGTCCCGTCGTCAGAGTCAGTCAGAGTTCAAGTCTTAAGAGTGCGCTGGTACAAGACTGTAGATTGATCGAGTACCAAGCCTTGAGTCCGTCTGGTGACATTAGGATCATATCCACGGTATGAAAGGTGTTTGATGATTCTGACGCATTTTCGATGGTTATGCTGTCTACTTTTGATCCGTCTAATTTTATCTATCATATCACCATAGAAGGTGGGTTGTGTAATACCCTAAGCAAAGTACTCTGTTGCTAGTATAGATTCGAATTTTAAAAGAAGTTGACTGTAATTTTTGTAAAATTTTCAGAAAGTCTTAACTTATTTATGAAAGCGGAACCTTGACCTAAATCTTTCTTGGTAAATTGTAAATTTCAACAGTGAAAATTCAAAATATTAGTACATGCTCTAGCGAACCGGAAAGCTGTGATAGTAAAATACCGTATTTGTGATATTTAAATACCGTATGATGGTAGTCTTCGAACATCACCGTCAAGCCAGGGGAAATTTACTGTGTTGAATCCAAAATCATATCTTTTGTCATGAAGAAGATCCTGAAGAAAAACTAAGAGCACTTACAATAGAGCACGAAGAAGTGTTATTGAAAGATTTCAAATCATCAAATAATTGAGAACCCTCTGTGTCTGTTGTTGAATGTAGAGCCTGTGGATGGAGTAGTGCATGAAATACGACTATGGGGTCTAAATTGGAGAGGTGATAAGAGTGCTCTGGGTGAGGAAAACAGTTTTTAGCTTACCTGAGCGAAGCTCAAGTGAGCTATTGTCATAGCACGGCGTCCGTCATCCGTCGTTAACTTTGTAACATTTTCGACTTCTCCTCTCAAAACGGTTCACAGAATTTCACGATACTTCACAGGAAGCATGTACTCAATGCCCTCTACCAAGTTTGTGTTTTTCTAGCCAATCGGAAAATCAAGATGGCCGCCACAGGCTCTGATTGGCCGTCACATTTTCGACTTTTCGTCTGAAACGGCTGCATAGAATTTCGCAAAGCTTCACAGGAAGCAAGTACTCATTGCCCTCTACCAAGTTTGTGTTTTTTTGGAGCCGATTGGAAATCCAAGATGACCACCACAGGCTCTGATTGGCTGACACATTTTTTTACTTCTTCTCTGAAACCGCTTCACAGAATTTCTTGAAACTTCACAGGAAGCAAGTATTCATTGCCCATTACCAAGTTTGTGTTTTTTGAGCCAATCGGAAATCCAAGATGTCCTCCATAGGCTCTATTTGGATGACATATTTTGATTTATCCTCTTAGATTATTGCACATAATGTCACCAAACTTTACAGGAAGTAAGTACACATTGTCCTTATCAAAGCTTCACTAAAAGCTATTTCCTTCACGTCTTATACTGACTTTGATTAAATGTTAAACGTCTTTAAATTCAATAGCATCATTTAAAACCCGATAAATTTACAGCATGGACCAGACATGCACGTTTCGGGTACTAAACCCTCGTCAGTGATCCTCAGTCTAAACAATGTAATATGACCGAAAAACATACATACAGTCTCCTCAGGTGAGCGATGTGGTCCCCCCTGGGCCTCTTGTTTACTCTTGAATGTCGATGATGGTAAAGTGACTGTAGTGACAGAGGGTGATCTCAAGGGGGTTAGATTAATATGGGGCGCCCATAAAAAATGCCATAATGCGCTGATGGAAGAAAGGTTAATTAGAGTCTTGCGTAGAAGATACTACAACACAGCCAAGGAAGAGAACGTAGTGGAATTAAAACACTTAAAACATCGGGTCGATATCAACTCGACACTGCAACCCGAAATACATATAAAAGTAGGGAGGGGATCCCCAACTAGATCCTGTTGCAGCACCAACAGTAAAACATAAAAGAAAACCTTTTCATTAGTGAAAAGTGTATAACAGATCAATTTAGTACTTTCACTTAATTTGTTTACGAAATTTTGGTTAAATATGTGGTAACGTTACTGAAGCATGACGAATTTGTCGAAAATGAATAATTTTCGCTAAGAGAACTAAATCATGTAAAAAACATGCTTTTTACTTTAGACACATAAAGATGCGTCCTCCAAACTGGAAATATTTACACTTCAACTCCGTTTCCTTAAATACATGTAACCATAGCTCTTGCTTGCATTTTCCAATGCAAAACATGGGCGCACGTGCGTTTTGACACTAAAAGCCGCATAGCATTTCAGTGGTCTGCGCATAAATACATTTGTAAATGTAACCGGAGATTCCCCTTTGTGCATATATGCAATCGATGCAATCAAGTGTTTACATCGTTTCGTGAAGTTGAAAAAAAACGTATACATTAAGCAAGCAGAAATTGCAATTTCGATTTAATTTTTTTTTTTAAATATTTCGAGTTTGTTATAGAAAAGATATAATTTATGCGTAGAGAACTAGACATGGTCGCGGTTCAAACACTATTTAAGATCAGGTAAGCATTCTTCTTCGAGTTATCTTTTTTTGTTTACGTTGGATCAATATAATATTTGCTGGCGCCCAGGTTCAAAAATTATCACTGAAAACCGATTGTACTAACGATTGTATGTAATCCGTTAAACTGTCCAAAGTCGTGAAATCGTTGATGAACAGTTGAGTAAGCCTTTCTCTTATAAATCTGAATTTAGACTTCAAATTTATCAGCCGATAGGTTATTCAGTAGAAAAATATTCAAGATCAAGTGCAAATTTCAAGGCTGTTCGTCAAAAGAACAGATTTCCTGTGAACGGCTCGAAGAGTAATAATTTGGCACAAACTCTGAATAGATTTTATCACATTATGTCCTCAATAAAGGTAGAAAATCCTTCTAAAATTCACTTGTCCAATTTGCCTGTTATCGTCGTCGGTCGACATTCGGAGCTGCATCACTCAAGATGATTCTATTGTTTCGCAACCATGTTCAGTTCTTGTAAAATCGATATCAAGATGAAAAATAGACGTATCTGTTTTGATTATTTTTAATTATTTTTGAAAATAAGAGTATATTGCATGTTCTTTCTACTACATGTATAAGATAGCTCAAAGGCAGGTGCAAATTTAGAACTACTTCTTAACTTTCGGCTGCCGTAAAATGTTCTGTAAGCTATATATCATAAAATATGAAAAGCAATTCTTAAAAACAGATAAAATGTGGTTTTTATAAGACACATACCCAAAACAAATCTTGCTTGACTCCGAAGTGATGTTTTATTCTCGTCAAGGTGTAATACTGATTTTCTTTCGATTTTTAAAATGATAAATATGCAAAATAAAAAAAAACGACATTGATATTCTTTTTTCGATTTAAACAACTCCAAAAAAGTAAATTTAAACAAACGTTTAGATTAATGCACAAATTCAGCGGTATTTATTGCGAATGGAAGTGCTGGCTCTGTGAATGTTTTTGTCATATCAATGACTTGAATTATCGGGAATTACAAAGTAACAAAGAAAAGATTTATTTTTGAAAAGCACAAGATCTGTAAAGAATTCAGAATGGCAATCAAGTGTTTACATCGTTTCGTGAAGTTGAAAAAAAAAACGTATACATTAAGCAAGCAGAAATTGCAATTTCGATTTAATTTTTTTTTTTAAATATTTCGAGTTTGTTATAGAAAAGATATAATTTATGCGTAGAGAACTAGACATGGTCGCGGTTCAAACACTATTTAAGATCAGGTAAGCATTCTTCTTCGAGTTATCTTTTTTTGTTTACGTTGGATCAATATAATATTTGCTGGCGCCCAGGTTCAAAAATTATCTCTGAAAACCGATTGTACTAACGATTGTATGTAATCCGTTAAACTGTCCAAAGTCGTGAAATCGTTGATGAACAGTTGAGTAAGCCTTTCTCTTATAAATCTGAATTTAGACTTCAAATTTATCAGCCGATAGGTTATTCAGTAGAAAAATATTCAAGATCAAGTGCAAATTTCAAGGCTGTTCGTCAAAAGAACAGATTTCCTGTGAACGGCTCGAAGAGTAATAATTTGGCACAAACTCTGAATAGATTTTATCACATTATGTCCTCAATAAAGGTAGAAAATCCTTCTAAAATTCACTTGTCCAATTTGCCTGTTATCGTCGTCGGTCGACATTCGGAGCTGCATCACTCAAGATGAATTCTATTGTTTCGCAACCATGTTCAGTTCTTGTAAAATCGATATCAAGATGAAAAATAGACGTATCTGTTTTGATTATTTTTAATTATTTTTGAAAATAAGAGTATATTGCATGTTCTTTCTACTACATGTATAAGATAGCTCAAAGGCAGGTGCAAATTTAGAACTACTTCTTAACTTTCGGCTGCCGTAAAATGTTCTGTAAGCTATATATCATAAAATATGAAAAGCAATTCTTAAAAACAGATAAAATGTGGTTTTTATAAGACACATACCCAAAACAAATCTTGCTTGACTCCGAAGTGATGTTTTATTCTCGTCAAGGTGTAATACTGATTTTCTTTCGATTTTTAAAATGATAAATATGCAAAATAAAAAAAAACGACATTGATATTCTTTTTTCGATTTAAACAACTCCAAAAAAGTAAATTTAAACAAACGTTTAGATTAATGCACAAATTCAGCGGTATTTATTGCGACTGGAAGTGCTGGCTCTGTGAATGTTTTTGTCATATCAATGACTTGAATTATCGGGAATTACAAAGTAACAAAGAAAAGATTTATTTTTGAAAAGCACAAGATCTGTAAAGAATTCAGAATGGCAAGCAAAAGTCTATTTCAATATAATACTTATACAATGGAGTACATTAATTAGTATTTGACTGGTATATAAAGGCGGTTCCAATACGTTTGTACGCTCTATCTCGTTTTAAATATGCCGCATGATCAATTGTTTACAAACGCGTACTTCGTTTCTAGATGCCTTACCCGACGTCACGTGATAAGTAAAATGTTTAATTAGTTAGGAAAAAAAATTACAATGTATGCATTTTAATGTCACTAACCACCTCAGTCATTGTTATCATATAGTATATATATATATATATTTGTACACTTTCTCTGTACCTTTGCGTATTGGTTTTAGAGGAATAAACTATCTATCTATCTATAAGCCTTAATGCGTCTCGAAACGTTGAAGAGTTCCTTTCTCGAAAATCGTCTACTGCATATGCAGTTTTTTTGATTTTCTTTTGATTCCCATAAAGTTGTTTTTCATGTATGATATACGACTAGTATTTCATGAAATTTGATTCTTGTGAGTTTTCCCCATAAATCAAATCCTATTTGACTGCCTACTTACTATTTTTATTTTAGAGACACTAGAAAAGTTAAATAGAAGTTTGCATTACATCATATTTCATTTATGAGCTTGCAAAAAGACCATACTTATGCATCTTTTGTAGTTATTCATATACTGATCCTGCAGAGTTTCGGAATAAAAGTAAACATTAGGGAGTATTTATTTTCCGTTGAAATAAAAGTGCCACAAGAATGCTTTAAATCGTAAACTACCCAACCTTATGTCATTTCTGTATTAACTTCCTGATTGTCAGTAAATCAACTAATTATGTAATAAATATCTATTGAATCTTAACTGAAATAAAAAGTTTTCAAATAGTACTACGTAGTATATCTTATGGTTTGTTTTCGATTGTTGCCAAAAGAAGATTTGTGTATCCAGGCATCTGTGCTTTCTCATGTCTGCATAGATTAAAATTAATAAATACAAATCTTCTATATATCTACTGTTTTTCAAAGTTTGTGTTAATCTTGTGATATTTTCTTTGGTTCTTTCTTTCATTCACTTTTTTGAATTTCTTGGCTATATAAACGTACTAGAAAGAGATACCCAGCAAAACCACTCCGACTGACCTCAACAGAACAAACATGCAGCAGTCCAAGAGAATACTGGAAACAGTAATATTACTTAAAACAATAATATAACTTAAATTGGAGTTATCTTTCTTGGAAATTTATCTCCTTATATTACTGTAAGTAGTAATACTATTTAGATGGTCAGTTCGCTCTTATACCAGTGGATTCGGGGAGAAATGAGGGTGATTAGGAGTTGTATCTCATTCAAATGTACACTGAAAAATTATTCAAAACACCAGGAAAATTTTTTCCTTAACATATTTGAAAAATATGTGATATCAGACGGAAGAAAAAGGGAAAAATAGGCTCCAAATGGACATTATTTTCACTTTTCAGTGAACAAAATTGTTCATATATGATTAATTTGTTGTTGAATGAAAGAATTATATGATAGGAACTGTGCTTGTTGCCTTAAAACTTCATTTTGTCTATATTACAGAAAGATGTAATATAGAGTGGCAACATTACTGTTTTCAATAATATCGGGGATTATTGGTAACAGTAATATTACACTTTTAAGTAATATTACTGTTTTTAGTATTCTCCTGGACTGTGCAGGGTGCAACAAAAATAAGACAAAAAACTTCAGCAAACAAAAGGGGATAGCGATATACACAACAATACCCATACAATTCTATTCTACGGACAACCATTGACGGCACATATGGTACAGTAAAACGTGCAACGCACTTGAAACATACGTGATGATCCATGTTCCGGCAGTGATTAAACGCGGTAAGACGCAAAAAGTTTAGCGATCTGTCACCTGACATGGTCGCCATAGCACTTTCTTTATAGACATAACCTCAGACAGTGCATGTATTTTAGATAATTATATATATTTTTTTCATTTTTCGTGCATGAACATCGACGGCGGGTGCGGCTAGTCAAACAGGGGATGCTCACTCATCCCGGGCACCTGTTCCCAGCTCTAGCTTGCTAGGTCCGTCGACGCTCAATTTGGTGCTCTATTGTGAGTGCCGTTGCGATTATCGTCAGGATCTTCTTTAACTCTTGAATGTGTTCCTATTGTTATGTTAATTTTATCTTCTTGGTAAAATATAGATATCTTCTGCAGTGAGTTCTGTAACGTGATCTTGTGGGATTGTCATTACCATTTTCCTCCAAGCTTTGTGTTTGTAGCATGGAATCATGTTTGCTAAGACATCAGATTGATTTTGTATCCACAGCGTGAATAACCATAATGTACATATAGACATTCTAATTTCATCTGATTATTGTGCTTTATGCGTGGTTGTGTGATAACTTCAATGTTTTGCTTGTTTTTGTAGTTTTAGTTTCTTGCTCGGACTGGCCTGTTTCTTTTTCTGTCATTTATGTTTCAAAAGTGTCTTTACTATGTTTGTTCCGTTGTTGATCTATTGCTTGTTAGCATTGTCATTGTCTCTGTTTGTTTGATGTCCGCGGTTTGTTGCAATTAAGCGTATGTGTTCAGCGTAATCACTACTACGTCTACTACGCGGTCTACGAGAAAGACATCTTTGAAAAGCATGACTATCCTGCACTGATCACAACACAGTAGAGCAAACCCATAAGAAACTATTATAAACATATAAGAAATCAGTCTTAAAGTCGAGAAGGCAAGGTAATATCTTAAGAATTTCCATCGCAAAAGTTGCGAACTCCGGGAAAAACAATATTCCGGAGTGAGACGGGGAAAGTCAGCGTCTCCTGTTTGCATGTAACACCAAAACTTGTCAAATTTGGTGATTGTCTCGACGTACATATTGTTTATACATAAAAGGTAAAGATGTCTTGTTTGGTGATGTTGACTTCCATTCCATCGCAACCCATACTATCACTGTTCATTCTGGAAACAGGGATTTCAAATGCTTTTATAAGATCCCCGTAGCTGCTAACGAATTTTATCAATGATGACTTAAGCCATTGTATAATATAACCTTGCACAAGCAGTAGAATACTGGCAAGCCGTTTGGCTCTAACGATGAAATCGTCATATTTGGAACATGCACTGGCGACGAATATCAGACAAAACAGTTTAAAAAACCCACACACGACATTTCAACAAACAAAGCAAATGTATGAAAACATGACATACAAATTGCAATACATAAATGACAAATATGGATAATGACCATATCCCTGTCTACAGTACAAAATCGATAATTCAGAAAATCAGAAACCGAAGGCATACAAAATCAGGACAAAACAGGAACCAAAGCAAACAAAAACAAAAACCTCCACCATATGAAAAGAAGCGAACTCCCAATATGAGAGTGAGACCAGGTGCCCAGGAAGAGTAAGCATCTCCTGCTTGCATGCAACACCCGTCGCTTCAATTCGGTAGAACTGTCACATCCGGTTACTTCCATTTTGGAAGATATAGAGTACAATCTTTGGTTGGATGGTTCAAATGGTCTATGACAGAATATCATCCACCATTCTGGATAGTGGGACATCATAGTGTATGACGAGTTCCCCATATCGACCGTAGAACTTCCTCAGTGACGATGTTAGTCGGTCACAAACATATCCTTGACTGAGAAGCTTATCTGAAAGACGCCTAGCTCTCAGAACAAAATCCGTATATTTGGTACTTGCTCTGGCATAGCGTATCAACTGAGATATGAACACGCCATAAGCAGGCGATGAAGGGATGTTGCTACTCAGAAAAGGAAAGTTCGTAATGCTGAAATTGAAGTCGTCACGTTTGTCATAGAGTGAGGTGTTCATGTGACCATCAGTGTCGTAGGACAACATTATGTCCAAATAGGATGCTGAATTATTTGTTTCTGTAGTTTCTTTGACTTCAAGCTCCGAAGGATAGATACTGCTCAGGTAATCCGCGCAAAATGTTACGTCTTCAAATCCATAGCATCATTTAAGAACAGATAAATTTGCTGCATGGACCAGACATGCACGTTTCGGGTACATAACCCTCGTCAGTGATCCTCAATCCAAACAATGAAATGTTGTCAAAGACTGTGAAAGTTATACCAAACAATACCGACATTGTCGCCATAGCACTTTCTATATAGACATAACGTCAGAGAGTGCATGAATTTCAGATATTGTTTTCATTTTCGTACTTAAACATCGACGGCGGGTGCGGCTAGCCAACAGGGGATGCTTACTCCTCCTGGGCATCTGGTCCCACCTCTAGCTTGCTAGGGTCCGTCGATGCTTAATTCTGTGCTCTATTGTGAGTGCTGTTGAGATTATCGTCAGGATCTGCTTTAACTCATTTATACCAAAAGGTATTTATAAGCGAAAGTTTGATACTTTAATATTTTCATATCAAATTTTGATAGTTGATCAACAGACAGATACATAGCACAATGTTATAAACAATCATCGTTTCTAACTAAAACAGACATGCGCAGAGGTCGATGTATTAACCGCTTAGTTACGGATCGTTATATAAAGTTTCATTTTAGACATTTAACCAGTAGTGTGAAGAGAAACAAAAAGAAGGCAGTATTTGTTTCTGACACATCAATGAAATAATGTTATACAGAACATTACTTGTCCTTTTACTTACCTATTCCGCAGCATGTCAGAAAGATTTGACAACGCAAAAAGGAAGTAAGGGAAGCGATGTAGTCGAGGCTGTTTTGGACCGGATTCGGAGCAGATGCATTTTCCGTGATGACAGACTATTCATGAGGCGTCTGGCGATTGTTTCATCAGAGGACGGGAATGATCCAAACTATGACAAAGATACCTCTGGAGGGATATGGAAGGTTTGAAATATGCCTAGATTTTTAAACTATGTAACAGATTTCAAGGAATCTTCTATCACTTAAATCTGTTTTTATATAATACAGTCACATCTTCTTCCTGCTTGCCAGCTTTTTCTTGTCTCATAAGAAAACGTTCCACTAACTGACTGTTGCGGATCTTCTCCCTATCTTTATTTGATTTCATGCATTCTACAAGAATTTGTTTTCCTTAATACCTCCTTATCTTTATTTGAATTCATATTTTTTTTTTCAAGAATGTGTATTCCTTAATGCCTATTGATTATGACTTTTGGATTCTGATTTTGGGTTTTGTTTTTGACTTTCATTCACTTATCTGTTGACTTCGAGGTTCTTGCTGAATGAAGTAAATTAAATGCTTACTTTCCCGAGACACTTATTGTCATCTCCATTTGTGATACACTTTTACTCCTCAGAAGAAAAACTATAGTTGCTTTGTTTCTGTTATCCATTCTTGGGTCATTGTGTCATTGTCTCCGTCTGTTTGTACAATTTCTTCTTTTCGTGCGAGAAAGTTCTGTTATGTTTAACATTTATACCACTTGGTGAGTGTCACTGCTGGTGGACCAGGAGTCCCCGAGGGAACATGTAGCCAGGTCCGATTCTAAAATTTCTGTTTCCAAAATTTCTTGAAATTTCTAAAAAGTGGCTCCTGCAGCATCATATCCCACCTATCCTGCTACGTTTTTCTGTACGCTTTTTCGAAATAGCAACTTTCATACTTTGTTTTGGCATATTACATTGCTTAGAATTGAGGATCACTGACGAGGGTTAAGTACCCGAAACGTGCATGTCTGGTCCATGCTGCCAATTTATCTGTTCTTAAATGATGCTATTAAATTTGAAGACGTTTAACATGTACTTATTCCAAAATTCGTAAGCCTTTCGATTGAGGTTTTAGGAAACTGGTTTTAACTTTCGTGTTTTCCTTTCTTTCACTGATTTTATACCAATCAGTTTTCTGATTTCGGATCATTGTATATCTATCTGTGTATGTATGTGTATATCCATATGTGTGTTTCTTGGACCCCTGCGTCACCCTGTCTGTTTGTATGGTCATCTTACAATGAAGAGGTTATTTTACACCATAATTGTACGTTTTTTTTTAACCTCTGGGTAATCGGAAAAGTGGGAGGGTTGTGCGCACGTAATCCGGATAACCACAAAGTCTGCTAGTGACGTGGCAGATGGCCTTCCGATAGCTCATTGGTCTCGTTGGTTTATGTGTAGTCATTTGTGTTTGATGTTTCTATGTGATTTGGCGTTCCTTGTACCATTTGCGTCTCTTTCTGTGCGTGTATGCTTTGCTTTTTTGCAGTTTGTGTTTTAGGGTTTTGCTGTTGGTACTGCAACCGGGTGTTGGAGATCCCCTCATTCCTTTCAACCAAGCATTCACATAAGACCGCATTCACAATAGGGTTACATATCGTATGTTAAACGTCTTCAAATCCAATAACATCATTTAAGAACAGATCAATTTGAAGCATGGACCAGAGATGCACGTTTCGGGTACTTACTTAACCCTCGTCAGTGATCCTCAATCTAAAAAAAAAGATCATTATGTCCAAAAATGTACCGAAAACACTTAGAACATTGCATGCTCTGTTTGATGTCGGTTAATCCAACGGACGGATAAGCAGAACCAGGGAAGTTTGCACAAAAAAACTGAAATTAACCACTGTAAATCTAACAATGGAAACTTGTTATTCACAATCTGAGACATTCTCTGTTATAGCAAGTTAAGGCATGTTATTTCTGAGTGAAGGGATTTCAACGATTTTATGAAAACCAAATGAAACCATACCAAATTTTTTTGCAATTATCAAATTTCGCGTATTGGGTCCGCTCACTGGTTTTTAGAGTGAACCTAGAATGTCCAGGGTGGAAAAGATAAAATAGGGAAAATTGAATGATTTTGAAAGGTTGCTTGAGAAGACCATTATAAAGGTATTCTATAATGGTAAAATGCATATTGTAGGACATGCCTGCCTTGTGTAATAGCATTCAAGGTTTATGTAACGTGACTTATTAAGTTAGTCTGCATATAGCTGTTTCAAAAGGCGTACCGGGTTTTCCCTGTTTGAGAGGACCGTATAAGGGAAATATAAAGGTTTTTTCACACAGTTTTTAGTTACATGTGTTGAACATTTTTCAAATATGGCCAGAGTGCAGTATAATATAATAGCTTTAAGAAGAACAGACACAGTACACAGCAAAATGGTAAAAACCATTAATTTTAGGCCATTTTTTTCACCCTTTTTGGCAAACGTGTGTGATAATTTTTATGTTAAGCAATTTTATCATGACCTTGAGACTAGTATCATATAAAAGCTGCAGATATAAAAAAAACATATTGATATATGATAAAATAATCTTAGGTATATAGAAATAAAATGAGATGACGTCAAATTATGTATGGTTGCGCAATATTTCTGCGAGGCAAGAGAATCTGGTGAGCGGATCCATTAAGTACCCGAGTTTCTTTTGATTTTAGATCTTTATTGTAGATTTTGGTTCTCTGTAATAAGACATTTATGAAAAACCTAAACCCCTGCCACATGATTTTTTTTAATTTAAGTGTAGGTCTTATTTCGTCATTTTAAAATTGAATCTATGTGGCGCAACCAATAATGATTTTTTTTAATAAGGTTTCTTATTCTGATTAACGGGCCAATGTGCGAGCCTCTAGTTTTAAGATAATGATAATCGAGGGAATTTTGAATAACCTTGCAGTTTCCTTTTCAATCTTTTTTGATAAGATACTATTTATATACGACTTAGAACGGCTATCTGCCATGGTTTAAGGATTATATACTGCTAAAAAAGTATAGCATCGCACTACCATTTTTTGTAAACTTTCTGCCAGGTAATCTGTTATGATACAATTTTTTGCGAATTATAAGAAAATATAAACATTTCACTTCTCACAGTATAAAAAGAAGGGAGGAGATCTCCAACAAAACAAATATGGGATCAATTCAAATGTAAAAACTGCTAGAATTTCGAAAAATGTTGCCTTTTTTAATTTTAGCAATTTTTAGAAATTTTTTGAATAAAGCCCTCAATTTTTATGTAAGTCTTTTTGCACTGTAATTTTGAGATATAAAGTGTCCTCTTTGTGATGATGGTGTTTCGGTGTCAATTTGGTCAGCAGTCAACAACAAATTAACCGGTTAAAATACAAAAATGGGGGAAATGCAAAATTATCACTTTTTGCAAATCCCTTGTAGTTTCTTGGAGGGTACATTTTCAACAAATGACTTACAGATTCCGATAGAGATATATTTTACCTACCAGGTCAGAAAATAAAAATTCTTAATCAATGGATTATCTACTATACGCGCTGCTCACTTCGGAAACTGGATAAACGAGATTTTGTCTTCCAATAATAAAATAAAATCTATATCATTGAATAGATCTCGCTTAGTCGTAAATTTTGGTTTATCTTACATGGTCGAGGGTTTATGCAATCATATTATACAGACAAATAGATAGGGGGTTTTCAATGTTAAATGTTAGCGTGACGTCGCCAAGTTTAAAATGAAGCCTATGGACGACATCACGGGACAAATTAGCATGGGAAATGGCCCATCTAAAACTTGTTTTGTCTATATAGTTTGATTGGGTGTACTCACAATCATATAACATATACCAAAATTTACGACTAAGCAAGATCTATTGAACGGTATCAAGTTATCAAGGCACCTGGCCTCATTCCCATATCGGGAGTTCGCTTCTTTTCATGTGGTGGAGGTTTTTGTTTGTGTGCTTTGGTTTCTGTTTTATCCTGATTTTGTATGCCTTCGGTTTCTGATTACAGGGATATGGTCATTATCCATATTTGTCATTTAAATTTTTGCATCATAAAGTAGTCAAAATCGCGATTATTCAGTTTCCGAAGTGAGCAGCGCGGACAGTAATAGTTTCATTCTACTAAAAATGGTGTGATTTGACTAGAAGGTATAGAGAAAACCCATGGTGATTCTAAACTATTTTTGAGCAGTATAGTTTTGGGTTTTTGTGTTTGACTTTCCTTCACTAAGCATTATGTATAACCTATCCGATAGCACCACAAAACAAATAAATGAAGCAGTAAGGTAGGTCAAGCCAGTTTTCAACAAAAATATACATAGGTACCACCGAAATAAAAAAAACCCCAAGAATGACAAAAAATAAAAGAGACGGAAACCAATGTGCACCAGGAAAAAGTAACATGCAGATACTAGTAGTATCTGCATGTTACTTTTTAGAGGATGAAATACATGTATACTTTATTTTCCATTATAAACAGATTTTCTCTCCGACACCTGGGTTAGTAACATTTTGAATTTTTTCTCCGTCAAAACTAACAGGTACTGTGGACTGAAAGTATACGTGAAACGGTAGTGTGATTCGATAATTCATTTGAGAAGTATTATTTTGAAATATTATTATGTTCCATTATGCGCGTTAGCGCATTATGAGAAACAATTCCTGGATCCATTGTAGGTTATCACAGTATAACTACATTCCAAAGGGCAGTTATTACTAGTATATATATATTTACATTCCAGTTTTTACGCTTAAATGACGTTTAAATATGTTCAAAACTCCGTTCTGCTCTGTTACTACGCACTGTCAAGTTCAAATGAAGCCAAGGTACTATGACGTCAAAGTTCAAATCACGCCACCGCGATAACAGTGTAAATTCTATACAAATGAATGGACATATGGCAATATATAAAAAGTCAATAAATGTTTCAATGGTCAATCGAAATTCCAATACAGAGGAAACAATAACAATTAGTAACCATCGGTATACCAATAAGGGAAAGGGGGGGATCTCCAACAAGACTCGACTGCAGTACCCACATCAAAACACTGAAACACTCCTTTGTAAAAACACAGAGTGGACATACACAGGAAGAGACTAAAAAGTCTTCAATTTCAATAGCATCATTGAAGACATGATAAATGATTATATGTAATTTTTTTGCTGATCTGATTCTGAAAAAAACCCAAAACCGATAAGTATGATTTTTCGTTTTTCTTTTCAGATTCCACGCTCTAGCTTTGAATCCACTTTGATATCTCATAAATTAGCCAGTTTTAAGGACAACATACTCCAGACATTCGGGATCCATTGGAATGCTATAACATACGAGAGCCTCGACATCCCATTACTCTCTGGTTTGGCAACCCATATGATGATTGAAAATATTGGTAAAGACATCAAGGCAGACAGTACTGAGCAAGCCGATTACTGGGCACTACACTGGAAAATTGGGGCTGACGTCAAAGAATTCACAAGCAAAATCAATGCACTGCAGAAACGTAAGAAATAGTTTCGTTCTATATAGTATCGAAAAAAGTATTCAATCCATTGTCTGAAGTCTAATCTTTGATTTAATTAAGGAATGAGTGTCTTATTTTTTTTTTCGTTCATGGCTTTTACACTCTGGTTCGACAGGCGCAAATCTCGTGAACCGTGAAGCTGTTCTCGAAAGATTTGTGCATGTCGAACCAGAGTGTAAAAGCCATGAACGCAAAAAATAAGATACTCATTCCTCATATTTACATTCAGATGTAAAACATCTTTGAAAACATCCTCGAAATTTTATACAAATTAAATGAAAATGAAGATCTAAATTGTTTCACGTGTGACAATTCTCCCTACCAGGAAGGGCAAGAAAAAACTCCATTGCAAAGGACCAAAATATACGGTTTGCAATTAAAAATTACAGAATATTTTTTTATTTTTAAAATGTATTCACGATGAGTCTTAATTTCTTGAAAACAATTTGAAGAGAATAAGGCCTTATTTATAGACCCTTTCACATTATCTGCGGTACTAAATTTGAATGCCAGTTCCGGGGGACAACGAATAGATTGCGAATGCACCAGTGACGTCATTTGATTGTTCTAGGACGTTTAGCGAGGAATCATGATTCATTTGTTCCGCGGAAAACATCTTGGAACAATTGAATTACGTCACTGGTGCATGCGCAATCTATTGTTTGTCCCCCGGAACTGGCCTTCAAATTCAGTACCGCAGATAATGTGAAAGGGTCTATAATCAGAAAAGTCAGTGCTGCATAAATTCAATTCAGTAGCGCCATCTACATTCAAGAACACATTAACTCTGTGGAAGTTCACGTTTAAAAAATGGACTGTTAAAACGTTTTCACAATGTTGTAAATATCTGCTAAAACGTTTTCGTGATGAATTTTAACTTTTTATAAACAATTTAGGGAGAATAAAGCCTTACTTATAATAACAGAGTAGTCAGCGCTGCATAAATTCATTTCGGTAGCGCCATCTACATTGAAGTACACATGAACTCTGAGGAAACTGTACATATACACGCAGAGTTGTTATACAGATTTCAATGGTTTCAAGGATTTTTTGGTTGTCCCCGTCTGTTTCTTCTCTTTTATATCGTCTCATTCCCCGAACACATGTCGGGAATCTCTTCCTGATCGCAAATTCTGCATCAGTATGCCCCGCCCACTGTTTGAACTTCTTGTGCGCACGTTATGTGATTGGGGCCAACCTGTGTTCATCGTGCAATGAACGTCAAAATTGAATAGGCGTTTAACGTAGGAAATCAGCTTCCAATGTAAATATTTGTTTGTTGCAGTGGTTTTGTCTTATGAATGAAAGGAGATCTCCAAAGGAACACAGCTGCAGCACACTGAGCGAAACATTCTGATGCAAAAACACAGAGTAAACATAAAAAAACAACACAAAGGGACAATCAACACCAAATTCGACATCAAAGTACCAGATATAAAACAAACTCTGGTATTTTGATATATACCCGACAAAAACAGAAACGCACATCATATTATATAGTGATTTTTTTTCAATTGATCATAAATAATTTGTTAGACATTTGATTATAGTTTTCTTTTTCCAGCACTCAAATTACCGAGGATAAAACAGGTTTCGATCATTTTTTCGCAACATATCACAATGATAGTACTGAATAAAGCGCGTTGTTTCTAGCTCCTGTTGCATTGCCGCAGGTTTGGTATCCGTCTGAAATTTTGTTGCTTGACCACTTTCAGCAATTTTCAGTAATAAATAAATGAATACTGCTTTCTCTATTCAAATGAAGCCAAAATATGCCAATAAATCTAAAAAACCAAATGTCTTAGTGGAAATTTCAGTATATTGGAGTATGTTTTACAATAAAGGATATCAATATATTGCAATTCTGATCCCAAAGGAACACTTTTTTTTCTTCAGCCATTCTTATTTATCTGTTGCAGATTTATCTTTAACATCGCAATGGAATTATAAAATGAAATACCAGAAAAGCTTAAAACCAACGTCCAAACAATTGAAAATGCTTGTAAAAAAGATCGAGGTATTGTTTCTGAAAACTGTGCTTGCGAAAAAAGGTCAGATCTTAGCTGTAGTAGGGTAATTTTGTGCTTTGCTGCACATTTTAGGGCGAAAATATCAAACCACGGACTTCATTTTCAATAGAGTTGATGTTTGGGGTGTTTTTCTCAAATTTAGATTTTCTGTTTGATGACATCATTTGAAGCAATTAAATAAATTTGTATACAGGGAAAAATGTTTATCATCAATGAAAAAAAAAAAAAAAAAAAAAAAAAACAAATAGCAATGCTTGATATATTAATTCGGATAGGTTTAAAAGCTTTAATCATTTCTAAAAAGTGAACGGAATTCTTAAAAGTCATTTTGTGACATTGTGTTTTGAACCAAGTGTCTTTATCATTGCGCTGTGTCTGATCATGAAGACGGATTCGTTTGGCGTTGGACAGAAAAAGTCACTCATATACCTACGATTTATGATGGAAAAGAATAGAATACCTATAATTTACATAATACTTTTTATAGAATGAATTAAGTGGTGCGTTTCTCTTTTTTTGTTGGGTATATATACTGGTCAACGAGACCAATTGGCAATCGGTGCCGACTTAGGACGGTCGGTGTACATTAATAGCAATGTTGCTTACTGACCCTCATACATGATTAGAAAAACGCTACAAAATAAAGATGAAGAGAATCCCAATAGTGACAACATCGGAGCACTTCTCACGAGACAAGGAAAAGATAAAATAGTTAAAAAAAAAAAAACAGACAGAAACAAAAAAGTTTTAAATCTTACCTTTACTCATGGATCTCCGACTCATGATTCCCCTGGATCTTTGACTCCTTAACTACGATTGGTACTTCTATGGCATAACTTTTGTTTTTGGTTTGAAAAAAAAAATTTATAAGAAGACCCTAAGGGTAAAAGTATTCATAAATGTACTTGTTTCTTGTTTAGTCCTCTTTTTAACAATTACAGCGAGATGTTCTAAGCCAGTGGACCTTGTTTTTGCCATGGATGAGTCTGGGAGCGTAGGATCTTATAACTTCGAAAGGATGAAACAGTTTTTGTCGAACTTAACAGAGGAACTGGCTATAGGTTACAACGGTTTCAAGGTTGGAGCAGTAAAATTCAACAGTAGAGGAACGGAAGTGTTCCAACTGGATACATATCAGACTAAATCAGACATACAGGCTAGTATTGTATTTAATCTTAAGGATGAAAAATTTCGATTATCAATTACTTTTGAAGAGCAAAATGTAGGAAGTTAAAACCTTTGCACCAACCTTCCAATGGTTTGGCCACATTTTCATTTAATTGTAGCAGAGTTGGAAACTTTTTTTACTACACAAAAAACTCTTATGTTCGTGAAACACGAAGGCACCCCCGTCGGCATCTTTGTCAGTATTAACAACATTGTTGTTGAAGAGCAATGGTTAATTTTCTAAGTTTTTCGAAAGAAGGTCAAAGGTCAAGGTCATGGGGTCCTTGATTGAAAGGTTGTCAAGAATGCAAAGGTGAAATATGAAGCCAATGCTTTATCACCTTCCAGTCAAAAGTTATTCCCGATGGTAAAATTTTTCAAAAGTAGGTCAAAGGTCAAGGTCATGAGGTAAAAATTATTATGTTAATGTAAAGGTCTTGTCAGAAGGAATACATCTGTGTAATATGAAAGCTTTATCACCTTCCATTCAAAAGTTATGTCAAATGTTATGTTATTGTTTTTTCGGACAAACAGAAAAACAGACAGATAGACAGACAAACAAACAAACAGACAGGCAGACATACAGACAGGCTAAAAACTATATGCCCCCGAACTTTTTTTAGTCCAAGAACATAAAAATAATTGCCAAAAAACATAACAAGAAATTTTCAGCAATCCGTGTCTTCGCTGTCATTTGTACCTGTATTTGTTGGGTCTATCAAATCATCTTTGCATGTTGTGTTTGGTATACATTTGTTATACGTTAGTAAGTAAGTAATTGTTTTTAAAAACAGAATAAGAATTATACTCTCTGCATGAAAATTATTTTTGATGATAAATACAAAACACATACAATCAAAAGAGTAAGCAGTTATTCATCGTATTAAGGAACAATGTAAAAATTTCATCTGTTTTATAAGTATATGACATAATATTACTCTGGAAGTCATGACTTTTTAAAATTAAATCTATTTACACAGAATGCGTTGATAAATATTGCTTATTATGGCGGTTTCACATCAATCGCTGAGGGCATAAGAAGAGCTGAAGACGTCTTCAAGAAGTCTACCAGGTAGGCTATTTATATTCACTGTAATCATATGACAAAACCGTTAAGTAACAAACCTATATGGGATGACAACCTACATTATCTGAAAATTGGTTCTCCTCGGCTTACTGAACACATGAGCTCGCTCCAGCCGACAGAGCACATGATGTTTTCCGTGCACCTTTAAGTTTTTGATGTTCATTTTCCAATTCATCTTTTTGTTAATTGGACCCCTGCGTTTTGATGTCTTGTCTGTGGCGTCATCTTACAGTGAGGGGGCTAATATATACAACTTCCGTTCTTGTGACCACTTAGTAATCGGACAAGTGGGTTGTACTGACTTAATATTGATGACAAATATCAAAAGACTTCAAATACAATAGCATCATTTTAAAACAGATAAATTTGCAGCATGGACCAGATGACAAATATGGATAATGACCATATCCCTGTATACAGCACAAAATCGAGAATTCAGAAAATCAGAAACCGAAGGCATACAAAATAAGGATAAAACAGAAACCAAAGCAAACAAACCAAAAAATTCCACCACATGAAAAGAAGCGGACTCCCGATATGAGAGTGAGACCAGGTGCCCAGGAAGAGTAAGCATCTCCTGTTTGCATGCAACACCCGCCGCTCCAATTCGCTTCAATTCAAGCATGCACGTTTCGGATACTTAACCCTCGTCAGTGATCCTAAATCTAAAAAATGTAGTATGGCCAAAGAGTGTGAAAGTTATCATGTCCAAAAATGTACCGAAAAACGTAGCAGGGTTGGCGGAATATATTGCTACATGACCCACGTTTTAGAAATTTCAAGAATTTTGATAAAAGAAATTTTTCCAATGCGATGAAGAAACGATCGAACGAAGTTAATCGAACTTGGCTACACGTGCCTTCAGTGACATTCGCCAAGTGGTACAAATGTTAAACGTCTTCAAATTCAATAGCATCATTTAAGAACAGATAAATTTGCAGCATGGACCAGACATGCACGTTTCGGGTACTTAACCCTCCTCAGTGATCCTCATTCTAGACAATGTAATATGGTCAATTAGAGTGAAAGCTATGTCAAAAAATGTACCGAAAGACGTAGCACAAAGTGGTACACGTCTTCAATTTCTTTAACATCATCGTCTAAACAATGTTGTATGATCAAAGAGTGTGAAAGTTATTATGTCTAAATAGACGTAGCAGGATGGGTGGGATATGATTTTGGTCTAAAGTATCAGATTACCGTACTTAGACGACAACGGTTATCAATTGGCTTTGTTGGTTTATATATAGTCATTATGTCGAGTGTTTTGAGTAGTCTTTTATATTTGGTCTTCATCTTCCTGCTCCATTTTGTGTCTTTTCTTGCGCTGATCTCCTATGTTTTTAGATTAATGTGGCATTGTGTTTTGCTGTTGACGATGAACTGAGTCCATTGGGACATCTCCTCGTTTCTTGACAGATGGCTGTCGTAAGTCGGCACCAATTGCCCATTGCTATCGTTGGTTTTTGTCTCAGTGCTTGGTGTTTCTTGTCCCTGTTGTGTATGTGTACTCTGTGTTTTCACTTAAAAATTTTCGGTGTTTTCCTGTGGATGTTGCATCTGGGTTTTGTTGGAGATCCCTTCCTCCCATCCTTTCTTTGTTAATGTCCATTTACATATTTATCTATTTGCTATTCGGGTACCTGCATGTAGCTCTTTTGTTAAGTCGTACATGTAGACTTTCAGTCAGTTGACAACAATGGTGCGCTCTCTTAAACCGCTTAGTAATCGGAGAAGTGGGAGGGATGTGTGAACAAAATCAGGATAACCACGTGTTTTGCTGCTGGCGTGGCTAGATGGCTGTCTTGTACGAGCAGCGGTTGTCTATTCGTCTCTTTGGTTGATTGTGTGGTCGTTTGTGTTTGATGTCATGCCGTCTTTGGTATTATTTTTTCTATGCTCTGTTGATGTTGTGCTTGTCCTTTCTAGGTTTTTTTGTATTTTCTAGGGGTCAAATGTATGATCATTCAGGGCATCGTCGTCAAAGTTGCGATGTGCTGTTTATAATGTATTCATTGCTATTTTTTTTTTCGATTTTTTTCTAACGTCTATTGAAGAAAAAGAATAGTATCAAATTAAAATATTACGATTGTTTCTGGGATCGAACTTTTATGCATGGATTTCAATAAAGTCATTAAAATTTGAATAATATTCTTTCTGCGGATAGAAAGAAATGGGTAGGATAGCATAGGATTGGAAAGATGTTGATAGGACGGGATTGGATATGATAGGATAGGAAAGGAGGTTTATGAAGTATGGTGGATATGGTATGACAAATTTGTAAAACATGTAGAGTACTGTACTGTATATTGGATGTCATCATAATAATGTCGAAGGGTTCCAACTCTCTACCTTCTTGAAGAAAATTCCAAATCAATTTACATGCACCAGACACGTGTTTCGAATATTAAATTCTCATCAGTGATGCTTATAAGTGCTATGTCTCCGGAACGTTTGCCAAATGTTTTACCCTATATGAGTTTTTTTCTTCAGTATATACCTTTATACAATTTGTAAAATGTGTAGGAGAACGGGTTTCCAGAACAGAGGTACCAGCGTTTCTGATTATTATATACTTTTATATATATATTGAAATTTTCATCTTTCCCACCTACTTTGTAGAATTTACCCTTTATTTTTCTTAGGATTGGCGCTACAAGAGCTCTCTTACTGCTTACAGACGGGCATTCCAATTTGTATTTAACACAGTTAGCTGCCGACACGGCAAGGTAATAAAAAGAAGAGGGAAATTATGTCCAGCAAGACTACGGTACAGTGGGAACAGCCACCTTTGCAACAAACATCCACGCATTATCAATTAATATCAAGTTTCCAATTCTCATCATTTTGATCATATTCCATCGCATGAGAAATTTGATTAACTTTTAGATAGAACAAGTGATAAGGGCCCAGTCTTTTATGATAAACTGGAGAGTACCTGGTGTTATGGAGTCCCTTATTCAAGGTTGGTCATGCAGTGTGCAATTTAATACTGAAATGTTAAACGGTAAAATTTTCAGTGCACCAAATGCGCATATCAACAAGTCCTTTCATCTGTATGACTACCGCAAATTCAAATTGATTGTTCTTATCTACCATAAAACTGATTTTGTGGTGTCAAATCCTGTGACTGTTAATAAAAAAAGATAGAGAACATATTTATATTATTTGGAGATACGTTTTTCAGCAACTTGTGCTCTCCTTCTTGCTGACATTTTTCTTTACTCAAGTTAAGCCGAGTTCATGCAGTCCTTCACGCAAAGAAGCACTTACCAATTCAATTCGATTCCATATTTGAGTACATCGACGGCGTGCTCTCAGTAGATAATCAGAATTTTGCGGAAAACCTTAGCGCAATCTATTTGTCTCAACTGGAATTGAAAGAAACCACCTCTTATCATTATGATTTCATGTTATTATTTGACAAATATGATCAACAAAATGTCTAAGTGAATGACAAAAATGACGAATTTATCTTCAAATTACGAATATGCCCTCGATCCCTACTATGCTTTATCATTATTCCAATTGATGTATTATTCGATTCGAATAATGCGTAAGGGTTCCAACTCTATACCTTCTTGAAGAAAATTTCAAACCAATTTTCATGCACCAGACACGTGTTTCGAATATCAAATTCTCATCAGTGATGCTTCCAACCAAAGTGCTTTTCATAGGCAGTCCAAATTAAGTTCACTAGCGCCCTCATATTTTAGAATTATAAAAAATTTCTGCATTTATTTTACAGAGAGTGCGCGGCTTTAAAATTCCTGTAGGATCGATTCAGTAGCATATCCAAATAAAATCTATGTTAAAAAAACATTGGAGTGATGGTGCTAAGATGTTAAGCTCCTTGAATTTAAATGGCAAGTTTCCGAAATAGCAAAAAATGTAGATATAGATGACACATTGATAAAGGGCCAAAACAAAGCTTCTTTTAGTCGACAGAGCTGGAAAGAAGTAATCTATACACTTGACAAACATCAGGTCACGGGGAACGAAGTTCAAACTAATGACAAATATGGATAATGACCATATCCCTGTATACAGCACAAAATCGATAATTCAGAAAATCCGAAACCGAAGGCATACAAAATCAGGACAAAACAGGAACCAAAGCAAACAAACAAAAACCTCCACCACATGAAAAGAAGCGAACTCCCGATATGGGAGTGAGATCAGGTGCCCAGGAAGAGTAAGCATCTCCTGCTTGCATGCAACACCCGCCGCTTCAATTCGGTAGAACTGTCACATCCGGTAACTTCCATTTCGGAAGACATAGAGTACAATCTTGGGTTGGATGGTTCAAATGGTCTATGACAGAATATCACCCACCATTCTGGAGAGTGGGACATCATAGTGTATGACGAGTTCCCCGTATCGACCGTAGAACTTCCTCAGTGACGATGTTAGTCGGTCACAAACATATCCCTGACTGAGAAGCTTATCTGAAAGACGCCTAGCTCTCAGAACAAAATCCGTATATTTCGTACTTGCTCTGGCATAGCGTATCAACTGAGATATGAACACGCCATAAGCAGGCGATGAAGGGATGTTGCTACTCAGAAAAGGAAAGTTTGTAATGCTGAAATTGAAGTCGTCACGTTTGTCATAGAGTGAGGTGTTCATGTGACCATCAGTGTCGTAGGACAACATTATGTCCAAATAAGATGCTGAATTATTTGTCTCTGTAGTTTCTTTGACTTCAAACTGACTTTGATCTGAGGACAAGACTACCTATCGAGAAATAACTTAAGGTAGTCGACCTACAACTAAAGAATGAATAGTACTTAAGAATCCATTCCATCACATTACAATTTGTTAAATCGATGTACAGATATTGAAATAAGCGTGTTTGTGACGTTTATTGCCATGGAAACGGGTACATTTATGAATTGCAATAACCACAATTTTTTTTCTTTCCTCGGACAGTGTAATGCATGAATTTTATATATTGTTTTTATTTTCGTGCATGAACATCGACGGCGGGTGCGGCTAGCCAACAGGGGATTCTTACTCCTCCCGTGCACCTAATCCCACCTCTGGCTTGCTAGGGGTCAGTCGATGCTCAATTTGGTGCACTATTGTGAGTGCTGTTGAGATTATCGTCAGGATCTTCTTTAACTCATTTCAATCCTCTTTGTTATGAATATCTGAAATGTTTTTCACACTTTATCGCTATGCCTTTGGTATAAGGAGTCAAAAAGAGTGCCTAAATAAGGTTTTAAACTCTTTATTTTGTTAATATATTTATTTCTTGGGATCACTTTAAGAGTTCAATCAAGTCTTTGACCTTCCGAAATTGAGGTGTTGATATCAAAAATAGAGAGCATGAAATTTAAAATTTTGTTTTTTCGTCTTAACAAAAATATTATACGGAATAAAAAAAGTCAACAAAATCAGGGAATTTCTTTTTAATTCTATCATTTTTCATAATATATATGAGTCATTGGAAAATTCAAAAAGAAAATACTACAAATTTATGACAAAAATTTGAAAAAAAAACATATAAATATCGAATGTTTTTAGTATAAGTTAAGAAATGACCTTGAATTTCAAGTCAATGACCTTGGGAATTTTCAATGATATAAAATCAAATGGAAGAGTCTTATCAGTTCATTTTTATATTTTAACGGTCATAAGTAGAATCTTTTAGGAGTTAAATCAATTTTAAAAGGTACTGTATTCAAGCCTTTTATATGCTTAAAGTTGCCATAACAACGGTTTTTGACGTCAAAATTGAAAAAGCTCAAAGATCCCAAATTCGATTTTCTTTCATTATATTTTTGAGGGACATTACTTTTCATAATAACCCATAATAGGTCTCGAAGAGGTCTGCTTTTAATGATAATTGACACTGAAAACGGTAAAAATCAAATAAAAATGACCCCACAGTTTACCTTCATTTTTGACTTGAATTTTACTTATTTTGGCTGGGCACAGTAAGCGTCCTGTAATATTTATCATAAAACTGAATGCATTTTGCAAGAAAGGAGGTAACGTTGCCCAAAAGGTACGAAAATGAAATATCTGCTACAATGGTATCCATGGCAACGAAGTATCTAAAAGTATGCTACTTCACAGTCTTTAAAGTAGCACAAAAAGACTGATCTCGTTGCCATGGCAACCAGAACTCGCATTGACCGAAAACCTTAATCTTTGCAATTAGGACATGATATATACCCAATATGCTGAAAATCATGAAAATCCATGACATGCCGTGGCGCCAGAATTTTGGTGATCAGAGAATTGGTCTTTACAGCTGCCTTTTTCGGCAAATCAAGGGTTTGCCGATTCTTGCCGAATATCAATAGTCATCGGCAAAAAGCGTAATTTTGAGCAGATGTAGGCAGTTATGGGTTTACTACCTTAAAAAGGGTATACTAAGTATCAGTGAACGACATACTCTGGCACTGCAAAACAAGCTTGTATTGAATTTAAAGACTTTTAACATTTGAACTACTTGGTGAGTGTCACTGCTGGTGGACCAACAGTCCCCGAGGGCACATGTAGCCAAGTTCGATCAACTTCGGTTGATCGTCTGTCTCTTCAACGCATTTGAAATTTTCTGTTACAAAGTTTCTTGAAATTTCCAAAACGTGGGTCCTGTAGCATCATATCCCACCCATTCTGCTTCGTCTTTTAGTACATTTTTGGACATAATTTTCATACTTTTTGGCCATATTACATTGTTTAGACTAAGGATCACTGACGAGGGTTTAGTACCCGAAACGTGCATGTCTGGTCCATGCTGAAAATTTATCAGGTTTTAAATGATGCTATTGAATTTAAAGACGTTTAACATTGTATCAGGAAATATGAAAACTATATGACGTCTCGAACATTGATCCACACAGAATTCTTTGGATTCAGTGGTTTGACATTTACTACACTACATAAACTTACGTGTGTTGCTAAAAAGCTGAAATCTCAAAATTAATTCAGAAATATTTCAGTAAATATTTGACAGTTTGTATTAATTTAAACATACTTAAACAAATAGAATAAAAATTAATGAATTAAAAATTCAGGGGATGTGATTGACAAAATGAAATCTAGAAATTTCCAAACCCTTACGACTTCTCTAATAGGTACACCACGCTTCCTCGCGACAAAATTAATGATCGATTTTCCTAACTCATTGTACACCACGCTTCTTCGCGACAAAATTATTGATCGATTTTCTGAACTGATTAAATGGTGTCTTGATCAAGAGCGGAAAACGTACATTTGTACATCTGAATAAAAGGGTTTCTTTTCCTCAACAACCTCTAAATCATAAAAATCATGGACATGTAGTGACCTGTGTAATGCCCTGTCCTTCCTCTTGGTCAGTATTTATGTTAGATTTGGTGAGAATCTATACAGGCGGGTTGTAGGGATTTCTATGGATACCAACTGTGCGCCTCTTGTTGCAGATTTATTCTTTTAAACGTACGAAAAATAATTTATCCAGAATCTTCAAATGCAAAGAAAATTTGATGATTTGAAATGTTTCAATAATGCTTCTATGTACCTTGATCGAATTCTTTCTATTGACAGTACTGTTTTTGAATTACATAAGAATGAAATTTATCTACAAGAATTGAAACTTAATAAGGCAAACGTTACTAACACAGAAACACCATTTTTCACCTAAATATCAAAATTGTACACGGAAAGATTCATACAGGTGTATATGACAAAAGAGATAATTTTGGATTCAACATAGTAAATTTCCCCTGGCTCGACGGTGATGTTCCCAGACTACCGTCATACGGCATTTACATATCACAGCTCATCCGGTACGCTAAAGCATGAACATATATTTTGGATTTTCATAGTAGAAACTTAAATAACCAATAAACTTTTAGGTCAAGGATTCCGCTTTCATTAACTAGGTAAGACTTTCTGGAAATTGTACAAAAATTACAGTCAGCTTCTTTTAAAATTCGGATATATATCAGCAACAGAGTATATTACTTTGGGTATTACACGACCAGCCTTTTATGGTGATATGATAAACAAAATTAGAAGGATCAAAGGTAGACAGCATAAGCATCGAAATTGCGTCAGAATCATCAAACGCCTTTTTTACCGTGGATATAATCCTTATGTCACCAAACGGACACTAGGCTTGGTACTTGGCCAATCTACAGTCTTGTACATATACCAACACATTCTTCAGACTTATACTCTGCCTGAATGTGACGACTGGACTCCAGGACGAGCCCTGCCCAAACCTCTTTAGAAAAGACAGGTCCCCGACCACCTGTCCCCTCTGAATGTCAGTCGGACTCCTCGGGTGATAACATGCATGAGCTCGCTACAGCCGGCAGAGCACGGATTGTATTACATACGCCCTAATTATTATATCCGTTTACATATTCATCTGTGTTGCTTGGGCCCCTGCGTATTGCTGCCTTGTTTATTTGGTCATCTAGCAGTGGTCGATTATTTTTACCCTATTATTGTTCGTTCTTCGATACCTTTTGATAACCGGAAGGGATTAGCGAACGTAATCTGGAGAACCACACACCATTTGCCTCTTGCGTAGCAAATGCGTTATAAGTCGGCACCAGTTACCCATTTGTCTCGTTGGTGTATGTGTAGTCTTTTGTGTTTAATGTTCCTGTGTCGTGTGTCTCTTTTTCGTTTCTTGCTGTGTTCGTCTTTGTGTTTTCGCATAGGGTGTTTGGCGTTTTAATGCTGGTACTGCAACCGGGTGTTGTTGGAGATTCCCTCCCTTCTTTTACCATTATTTTTGGTAATTATTTTGCCAATGACCGAGACTCTCCCTTGTTAATTAGGATTGCCTTTGGGCTTCCTTTATTGTCATACCTTCTTGGATACTATACTTGCATTAGATATGTCACATGATTCATGTGATATGTGAATGTTATTAGTACCACATGCGATGTATTCTACGATGCATTCCGCCCTTGCACCAAAGAATTTTCATTTGGTAAGTTGTCCTTTGTGTTTCTGTCGAGCTGTGTCATTGTCTCCGTCCGTTTGTCAAATTCTCCTCCTTTTCGCATGAGGAAATTCAGTTTTGTTTTTTTCCAGAATCCATTTGCCTTTCGATTGTGTGTAGCTTTTCAAAATCTGGCTTCGGCTTTTGTGTTTGACTTTCATTCATTAATTCCTGTACTTTCGCCTATTGTTTGAGACCTTTGAATTGTGATTTGACATGTGTGTTTGACCTAGCTCCAAAACAACGGTTCTAATTATGATAATCACATCACAAAGGAACCAACTTAAGACAACGCAAAACTTGATTTACAACACATCAAGGTATACCAGAGAAGAAGAGCAAATTGTAGCTCAGGAGTCAAAGATAAAATGAAGACGGGACTATGCATCCTTGGCCGAATTTGGACAGCCATCAATGATCTTAAAATCCCGATATATTTATTGTATAAATGAAAATATCGACTAGCTTTTTTGAAAATTAATAAAATCCTCACATAATGGCGTCATATGTGTTTGAAGGTTTCGTGGAGAATAGAATCGTCGATATTTCCTGGAAAAAATATAGAATTTGTAATCATCCAGAGCACAATACGAATATCTAGAGAATAACATGAAAAAAAAAATTCTTTACGAAACTCATCGGGCAAATCTATATATAATTACTCGTCTTCAAATTCACAGCATCATTTAAGAATTTGCAGTATGGACCAGGCATGCACGTTTCGGGTATTTAACCCTCGTCAATGGTCCTCAATCTAAACAATGAAATATGACCAAAGACTGTGAAAGTTATGTCCAAAAATTACCGAAAGACGTAGCAGGATTGGTGCGATATGATGCTATAGTACTAACGTTTCAGACATTTCTAGAAAACTTTGGGAACATAAATTTTCAAATGCGTTTGAAGAAACGATCAACCGAAGTTAATTAGACTTGGCTAAATGTGCTTTCGGGAACTCCTGGTCCACCAACAGTGACACTCACCAAGTGATACAAATGTTACACGTTGTCAAATAAGAACAGATAAATTTGCAGCATGGACCAGACTTGCACGTTTCGGGTACTTCACTAACATATGACATATTATCGTTGGGTACCTAACATATGATACGTTTTGTTATCTATGGCTTAATATCATCTGTACAAAGAATGTTTCTGTCTTTAATAGAAATGAAAGCAACGTAGTAATATTTGCCCTCGGTATAGGCAGTATCAACCATGCAGAACTAAATGCTGCTGCGAATTCACCAAATTGCACGCATAAGTTTGTGATATCAGACTTCAAAGAAATTGACAGTATATTGTTCCAAATTTTGAAAAGCACATGTGAAGGTAAGGGAAAGAAAATAGAAAATTAAGTAAGTTTTGATGATCAAGAACGTTTTTGATTAGTTCGATTTTACTGATCGTTCTTTCTCGCTGAAATAAAAAGTGGATTTCATTCCCAACAAGTATCAATGATTAATGAAAAAAAAATTATTTTGATACTAATCTCAGATATGGGTTTCGAATGATCTACAATAGTTTTAAAAATGTCGATTCAACATTCTGTTTTCAATGATTATTGTAGTATCAAAACCTGTTAAGATTGAGAATGGCACCAAGGTCGAAGTGGAGGTGCCAATCACAGATGAAGAAGTAGAGGACACCATAGAGATTTCACCTGGGGACGATCCTACAACATCTGTAGAGGTGAACCTTTTCTTTGGCTTACCTTAAAACTTTATGAACAGTCTTGAAGCCTTAATGCTCATTTAATGAAATCAATTATATCTTGGCAGCAAAACAAAAACATGATCACGTTGAAATTCCAAAAGAAAATTGAGGTTAAATTGAAATCATATAAGAGAGCAAACCATCCTTTACCGAAAATTAGGCCGTCTTAGGACCGAGAAGAAAACCCCCACTTTTTTGCTCTTTAATCAATTTTTTTTATAAAATATCTTAGGTTGAAGTTGAATGTGCTGAGGTTGACGTGTATGCATCTATTAACACAAATAAACCGAACGACGCATTCTATGACACAAAGGGAAAAGCTACGGAAGGATTCCCCGCTGTACTACAGGTAAGTAATTTATGCTTATGAATATGTATCTATATATACACCGAACGACACATTCTATCACATCAAGATAAAAACTATTGAAGGAGTTTCAGTAGTATTGCTGGTTATCGAAAACAAGAAACCCACACGTAGTTTTGTATATGTTTTAACACAAAGAAACCCAATTGAAGCATTCTATGAAACCAAGGGAAAAATCACGGGAAAAATTACTGCTTTGCTACAAAGAAGAAAAAAAAAGGATATCTAAATATGATTCGTGTCTAGTGAATTCACGGTCGCTTATCACGTATTCCGCTAATGATATGTTGCATGGGAATCCCCTTTGATTAAACTAGGTCAATACTGTCTAAATCTACTTTATATTAATTTATTTTAGGCCTATCATATGACCAGCATTATCAATAATGTTATTTCTTCTGGTCAAGGATAGACGTATATTCAAAAATCGCTCAAACGGAACATTTTCTATCTGCCCCATATCATAACATGTGGTGAGCATCGAAAACTTGCAAAGTGTTATCTGAATATACATGTAATGACAAATATGGATAATGACCATATCCCTGTTTACAGCACAAAATCGATAATTCAGAAAATCAGAAACCGAAGGCATACGAAATCAGGATAAAACAGGAACCAAAGCAAACAAACAAAAACCTCCACCATATGAAAAGAATCGAACTCCCGATATGGAGTGAGACCAGGTGCCCAGGAAGAGTAAGCATCTCCTGCTTGCATGCAACACCCGTCGCTTCAATTCGGTAGAACTGTCACATTCGGTTACTTCCATTTTGGAAGATATAGAGTACAATCTTTGGTTGGATGGTTCAAATGGTCTATGACAGAATATCATCCACCATTCTGGAGAGTGGGACATCATAGTGTATGACGAGTACCCCATATCGACCGTAGAACTTCCTCAGTGACGATGTTAGTCGGTCACAAACATATACCTGACTGAGAAGCTTATCTGAAAGACGCCTAGCTCTCAGAACAAAATCCGTATATTTGGTACTTGCTCTGGTATAGCGTATCAACTGAGATATGAACTCTTTCCTTGGCCAGAATAGTGTTAAAATGTTACATGGGCCTAAAATGTCACTTTGTTCCCCTTCCCAATATTTGATAAATATAATAAAAAGTATACATATTATTATATAGTCTATTTATATTCCCACTCTCATTGGCTGAGAGCTGTTACGTGATGAGTCATCGTTAAATGATGTTGACCTGTGAGGAGAGATTTCATTAAATAAAATTACCTCGAAAACTCTTGCTTCCGGTTTACCATGGAATATCGAAAACGCGGGAAAATGATCTCTGTGACGCCATTAACGTCCTCTCAAGACAACATCAGGGAGGCTGAAGCTGAGCTATAAAATCCTTAAATTTCCAACCATAGAATTGCAACAGATTTTGGTACTGAAATCGCCTTCACTTAACTTGTTGAATGTTTGCTAAATTACGTATTTTCTAAAAGAAAAGTCGATGCCAGCCATTTTCGAAAAGGTACCTTTATAAGTACTAATTAAGTCTACTATATAATAAAGCAATTGTTGACTTTTTACTCGGCGAATATGGCCATTGGCCTGTCGCCTCGGTCAATATATTCAAATTAAGAAAATATCGCAACATATTTCACCTCGTAAAAAATTCATAAATGTTTAATATTTCTTTTTTCATGATATAATAACCCTTTTCTCGAATGTTTATGAGAAAAGAAATTTTGACTTTTCAAGACAAGAATTTCTAAGCGGTATTGCATTCAGTTTTTTTTAAACAGTTCTTTTCTGATTTTTTGGTATAATCTATGTAATTTTCGGACTGACTTGTATGTTTTTCCTTAAATGATTTTTGCGATATTGAAATATTACGCCTAAATAAATTCTGTGCAATTTCTTCGTCGACGGCGTTTTAATAAAATACCTATCGTTACAGATAGATTATTGTGTTTGTAGCGGTTTGTGAATGTTATTCACCTAACGTGTCGATAGATTCGTTAGAGGTAGATTACTGTAAATAAATTATGTGCAATTTCTTCGTAGATGGCGTTTCAGGCACAATCATGTCATCACAGGTAGATTATTGTGATTGCAGCGGTGCTAAAAGTGCATGTACCACCATTTTGCAGAGTGACGTATGTTACACCTGACACGACTAAAGAAAGAAAGAACAAAAGAAAGAAAGAAACTTGTATAAAATGACCAAAAAAAAATCATGAACCCATGTACACACGCACAAATAGTCAACCGATCGAACTCTCGCGGGACGATAAAAATCTTTTGCCAGTGTGTATATTTTTGCGTTCAGAGAGAGAGAGAGAGAGAGAGAGAGAGAGATCATGTTACATTCTGCATTTCAATCGACTCATTTATGCAATCAAATGCAATGTACATGTTCGATAAAGACTTTTTTACTGTGAAAATGTGTACATTTAAGATGTTAGCTGAAGTAAGTCGATTTTGAACGGAGTTGGGGGCCACAAATCTTTTCTCATAATTAATTTCAAGCTGAAGTTTGCCATTTATCTATCATGAGAATATTTTTGTTAGCAATAGCGTATTTTAAATTTCATAATAACAGAATAATTATTACCAAATTGAGTTTCCCAGTAGTTTCTGAATTGTTTCTTTTGAATGGGCGGAGTGTCACTACCAATTAAAGTCCAATACTCGTCCAGGTATTATTGCTTTACAAGAAGGACCAGTATTTGGATGATGTGGAACCGCAAAGGTAGAGGGAGGACTACCATGGGCAGCGGTGGCAGGTTGTCCGGCTGTATGGATACCGACCCTGCCATTGGTGGGGATTGTAAAGGCATAAAGCTCCTCCAAGGATACACCCAAGGATATCATAGGATCCTGGCAAAAGGGAGGGTGCGTTACTAGACATGTTGGTATTTACAACTGAAAACTGAACTTTTTTTGTTTGTTTTTAAATTAGTATTTTCCGGACACGGTTTTAACAGTTTTTTTTTGATTTTTTCTTTCCTCAAATACCTTAATAATTTGCTGCCATTTTAAACATTCATTTTCAATGTTAATGTTTTCTGAGAATGGCAGTATCTGCCATTATCACATGACTCCTCTCTTTGTATCCGTCAAAAATATATTTATCCACATTTAATTACTGTTAATCAAGAAGGATTTCACTTTTGCTTCAAAGGGCTGATAAATGGCGTTTTCTATTTTTATTTTAGAATCAAGCTCGGCTCTTAATTTTTTCATTTGTCCTTCGGCTTTATCGCGAGCGCTGACTGGCTCTTTGAATTCTGCCATCGCATTTTCATGAGAATTAAGAGAGACTGCCACATATACGTACATCATCACATGATCGCGCCTTACAATTTCGTTTGTTGTGCGATTTCAAAACCCTTGGATGACAAGTCCCGCATAACGGAACCGTTTTGTTTACAGTAACATTTAGACAATAGAGGTCCTCCAATGAATTTACGTTTGCACATAGTTCATTATATTCCATTTCTTGATGTGTCAGTTCCTCTTTTTTTAATGTCAAGTCCTATAGAACTTTTAACTCTTTATTTTTTCGCGCCACTTTCATCGCTGTGATAAAGAATAAGTGTAATTTCTTGCAGCCAAAAAATTTTTGAGAAGGAATTTTCATTGGCATCTACCAAGTCGCCTTGGTCGTCACGATAGGTAACTTTCATTGTCTCATTGGGCATGTTATTTAATGTTCACGTCCGTCCGACATGTTGGACGTAGTGGTTAAAAGTGACTGTTCGGTAGGTATCTGGGTATAAATGTTCTATAGAATTGATAAGAATCAATAAACATTGACACCGCGGTTGGGGTCTGTTACAAGCTATAATTATAGGATTAGGAGTGCAATGGCGAGGTACACGATACAGATCCTTATTACTCTAAACATGGTCAATGTCAAAAAAATATGTACAGATGTTAGTAGACCTAGCATGTTATGAATCAGGAGTGGATCTAGAAGATTGTACACTTTTTTGAAGAGGAAAGAATGAGAAACGATAGGGAATTTATATTACTTTTCCAAAGAACTTTTTTTCATGTTGAAATTATTCAATATGAGTTTTTCATAGTTGAACTTATTTAAACTAAAATAGGCAATGATATCAATACCCAAAACTGCATCCACCCCTGGTGATTTGCAATGGATTAATTAATAATAATTTGAATCTTCAAGAGAGTCCTTATATTTTCGGAGAAAAATCGTTAAAATTGCTAATTCTGAAGGTAAAACTGGCAGAATTTACGTGAAAGGAAGGGCACATGATGATGATCTTGGCTGTTAATGCATGTAATTTCAAAACTTAAAAATTGCGGTGCCATTGAAGAAAATGGACCTAAAGCAAAAGGTCGCAGACGAGTTAAAATTGTGTTACACGTGCTTGGGAATCATGGTAAACGAATGAAAATTTCGACAAAACGGTAGATTTGCTGTCCAATGTTGGGAGACCAAAATTGTTCGAAATGAATGACTTGAAATATATTGAATTTTTAAAACGAAATAACAAAACGATTACTCATAGAGAACTATAGGATAAAAATTTAATTAATTGCAACAAACCAGTGAGCATCACAACAATTAATAAAGCCATTAAAAGTTTATTGTCATCGGGATCATTTACATTAAAGAAACTTTCAAAACCATCTGCAGAAAGATTTACTGATGCAAATATGTAATACACTCAAGCATTTATGAACTATGCGCATCAAAAATAGGCTCATGAAATGAAAATTTTTGACGAAGCCCTCTTTAATTCACGAGAAAGATATCTAAGGCCTCTAGATCACCAAATGTTACACTTAATCTGTTCAATGTATTACATGGAGTGAATTTTTTTTTTAATTTGCGCGCGACAGAGAGCATTACAATATATTATAAGTATAATTTTCTGTCAAATGATATTGGAACTGCTTGTGCTTCAATTTGAAGCATTTAAACATTGTAAATAAATTTACTTATACGAGGGCTGTTCGATAAATTCGTAGACAAGTTTAATAAAACTTCTTTCGTTATCGTCAAACATTTTGTTCATACACTAATTTATTCCTTAAGATTTCATATTCTTGTTGTGCAAAATTTAAAACGATCGGTCTATTAGGAAAGAAATACGGTTTTTAGCTCACCTGAGCGAAGCTCAAGTGAGCTATTGTCATAGCGCGCCGTCCGTCGTCCGTCCGTCGTCGTCGTCGTCCGTCTGGCGTAAACTTTTAACATTTTCGACATCTCATCTGCAACCGCTGCACAGAATTTCATGAAACTTAACAGGAAGGAAGTACTCAAGGTCCTCTACCAAGTTTGTGTTTTTCGTGCCGATCGGTCAACAAATATGGCCGCCAAGGGCTCTGATTGGCTGACACATTTTTGACATCTCCTCTGCAACTGCTGCACAGAATTTCATGAAACTTTACAGGAAGGAAGTACTCAAGGTCCTCTACCAAGTTTGTGTTTTTCGTGCCGATCGGTCAACAAATATGGCCGCCAAGGGCTCTGATTGGCTGACACATTTTTGACATCTCCTCTGCAACTGCTGCACAGAATTTCATGAAACTTTACAGGAAGGAAGTACTCAAGGTTCTCTACCAAGTTTGTGTTTTTCGTACCGATCGTACAACAAATATGGCCGCCGAGGGCTCTGATTGGCTGACACATTTTCGACATCTCCTCTGCAACCGCTGCACAGAATTTCATGAAACTTTACAGGAAGGAAGTACTCAAGGTCCTCTACCAAGTTTGTGTTTTTCGTGCCGATCGGTCAACAAATATGGCCGCCGAGGGCTCTGATTGGCTGATACATTTTCGACATCTCTGCAACCGCTGCACAGAATTTCATGAAACTTTACAGGAAGGAAGTACTCAAGGTCCTCTACCAAGTTTGTGTTTTTCGTGGCGATCATTTAACAAATGTGGCCGCAGAGGGCTCTGATTGGCCGACACATTTTTGACATCTCCTCTGCAACCGCTGCACAGAATTTCATGAAACTTTACAGGAAGGAAGTATTCAAGGTCCTCCAACATGTTTGTGTTTTTTCGGGCTGATTGGTCAACAAATATGGCCGCCGAGGGCTCTGATTGGCTGACACATTTTCGACATCTCCTCTGCAACTGCTGCACAGAATTTCATGAAACTTTACATGAAGGAAGTACTCAAGGTCCTCTACCAAGTTTGTGTTTTTCGTGCCGATCGGTCAACAAATATGGCCGCCGAGGGCTCTAATTGGTTGACACATTTTCGACATCTCCTCTGAAACCGCTGCACAGAATTTCATGAAACTTTACAGGAAGGAAGTACTCAAGGTCCTCTGCCAAGTTTGTGTTTTTCTTGTCGATAGGTCAACAAATATGGCTGTCAAGGGCTTTGATCTGTAGAAGTATTTTTGTGACTTTTAACCCTTTGTGACTCAGGTGAGCGATGTGGCCCCCTTGGGCCTCTTGTTTTCTTTAGGAGTGACTTCGGAAAGCGGCGCAGTAAATTACGTCCAAAACGACGCCACGTAAATTACGGAGTACTTATCATTTTTATCCTTTTCTTCTGTTTGTTAATTTGAAATCATATCGAGGCATAAGTCGTTTTATGTATGTCAATCTGTTTGAAAATAAATCATACAGATTAAAATAGGCAATCATGTGATATAATCATTTTCTAGTTCTATATTAAATCTGTTCACAATAGGTACATAAAGAATTTCATTTTAGAACGTATGGATCATTCAGTTTTGTTTTCTCATGTCGTCCAAATAATTCTTTTTAAGCGATTTTCATCAAATTATCACCTTCGTTGCAAATTTTAGGCATATTGACGAAACATTTTCTTGCGTTCCGTACGGATCATCTATGAAAGTACAATGTCTTTTGTGGAGTTTGTATCAGCTTGATAAAAAAGATGAATGATTTCATTTTGCGTAAAAATTGCAGGAAGACGTCATTATTTCCAAGCTTCTTGATGGTGCTTCTTGTAACAGTGATATCTAAATACCAATGTATCATAAAAAGTTCAAATTTCAGTATGATTTCAAATTCTATGAAATGATAATCATATACATGTACGTCGACTTTCTCGGCGTCCGCAGTTAGAAATAATAAAGGAATTATGTGCGTGTGTACACAATTTCGATATCTCAATTTTCGTACTGCGCCGCTATACGTCACAACACATAATTTGAGACAATGATTTAAATGACATAATATTTCAATCACCATGGTATTGTATGAATTGATTATAATAAACCTCATCAATGTATTGTAAGAAAATTGTAAGGTTAATGTCACGCATTCCTGAAATATCGCGGTTGTCTACGAACTTTTCGAACAACCCTCGTATACGTGATTTCTAAAATTGTAGTTTACTTTCTTTCTTCTGTTTCGTTGTGAATTGTTATATATCTGAACTGCAAGTCTATAAATGCGGACCGTTATGTTTTGCTTCACCGCACACACTGTCCAGGTAATTGAAATTCCTGCCATCTACGAAGAAATTGCACAGAATTTATTTACAATAATCTACCTGTAACTGTGTAACGAAACGTTAGAAGAACAACATTTACAAACCGCTACAGACACAATAATCTATCTGTAACGATAGGTATTCAAAACGCCGTCGACGAAGAAATTGCACAGAATTTATTTAGGCGTAATATTTGTTTTAATGTCCAGGTCTAGTTAATGTATATCAAATTAATGTACAGATTGAAAACCAAGGCAAGAAAGTGTATGTTACCTATAAAGGTAGTAAACTAAAACTTAGCAGGTGTGACACAGAAGATGGTGGATTTAACATTACAATTGAAGAGGGAAAACCCCAAGGTAAGCTTATTGAGATAGAACTGTGGATTAGGGACCATACATAACTCATTTCATTTATTTCTATAACTGTTCTATGTTCTGTTATATGCGATAAAGGATAAGGCCCACTTGTTCCTTAAATTGGCCCTATATTTTTCATGAAAATTGTTCTTTTCTATCTGTTATATTTCATTAGAATATATGTTAATATATTAGGTTCATATTTCAAGTAGTTGTTTAGTCACGTGCGGTAGAAATGAATTCTTATTATGACGTCATTTCCTCTAAATAAAAGAAAATGAAGGAAAACCATCGTATTCTTTTAAATTAACATGGGCACGAACCCTCAAGAAAAATAAATTTTATATAGATAGAAAGATAAATTGAATAGCTATCTTTTAGTATAGGAACTATTTTAGTCGGCATTTCGCGCCCTAATTCTTTTCATAGGTTTGTACTGATATTTGACTTCTATCTGGACATTTTTTTTAACATTTTACGAATTCTGGGTATTTTGTAGCCCTATATTTTAACGCAATGTTAAACGTCATCAAATCCAATAGCATCATTTAAGAACAGATAAATTTGCAGCATGGACCAGACATGCATGATTCGGGTACTTAACCCTCGTCAGTGAACCTCATTCGAAACAATGTAATATTATGGAACGCCCATTGCTGTCTTATGTTGGGTCTCATTATTATCTGATGTGGTTTCATCATGATGTTATGATACTTCGTTATTATGTGGTGTGGTTTCATCATTATGTGGTGTGGTTACATCATGATGTTATGATACTTCGTTATTATGTGGTGTGGTTTCATCATCATGATATAATGATACTTCGTTATAATGTGGTGTGGTTTCATCATGATGTTATGATACTTCGTTATTTTGTGGTGTGGTACCGGTTTCATCATGATGTTAAGATACTTCGTTATTATGTGATGTGGTTTCATCATTATGTTATGACACTTCGTTATTATGTGGTGCGGTTTCATTATTATGTAATGATATTTCGTTATTATGTGATACGGTTTCATCATTTTGTTATGATCTTTCGTTATTATGTGGTGTGGTTTCATCATTATGTTATAATACTTCGTTATTATGTGCTGTGGTTTCATCATTATGTTATGATGCTTCGTTATTATCTGATGTGGTTTCATCATGATGTTATGATATATCGTTATTATGTGCTGAGGTTTCATCATTTTGTTATGATATTTCGTTATTGTGTGGTGTGGTTTCATCATTATGTGGTGTGGTTTCATCATGATGTAAAGATACTTCCTTATTATGTGATGTGGTTTCATCATGATGTTATGATACTTCGTTATTTTGTGATATGGTTTCATCATTACGTTATGATACTTCGTTATTATATGATATGGTTTCACCATGATGTTATGATACTTCGTTATTTATATGATATGGTTTCATCATTATGTTTTGATACTCCATTATTATGTGGTGTGGTTTCATCATTATGTGATGTGGTTTCATCTTTATTTCATGATACTTCTTTATTATGTGATGTTGTTTCATCATTATGTTTTGATACTTCGTTATTATGTGGTGCGGTACGTTTCGTCGTTACGATACTTCGTTATAATGTGGGGTGGTTGGAAGTACTTTCTGGAGTCGTTTTGGGTTTACATGTAATTTGCGAAGAAGCGTTGGCAATTGCGACTAGCTCGATAGAAGTCCTTTTTGAATTTTAAAATTGTAGAGGAGTAGTTGATAATTTCTGATTGGAAAGGATATGTTTAGACAATTTCCTCTGCATAGTTTTAGATAAACATGACATTATCCTCCTACCTCTGAGAAATAATTTGACTTTCAAGAGATGTAGGCCTCACGGGTGTGCCTCGATCCTCTTGAGGTTGAGCAACCTTCTCTGATCTGACGGTGGCGCGGGCTGGTATTTTACAACTTCAACCAGACCTACCCCATCCTCTATTAATTTTATTACAAGTCGAGCTTCTTTTCAGAGAGATTGAGAAAAAATTGTCAAAACCAGTCGTTTTCTTTTTGAAATTCATTAGAATTCAATTTAAAAAGAATTTAATTCTACTATTGACGAAGGGACGGACAGTGTGAAAGGGAGGATGGAGAAAGGGGATAGTATGGGAGGGAAGAATGGGGGAGAAAGACATATGGTGAACATGCAGGGTGTTACCCGCACCCCCTCTAGGAAATCCATGTATCTTAAACATACTCAATTTATACTCCAAAATTTTGCCGATTGATAAAATATAACTGATTTTAATCATCATCGAATTTCTATAGAACGAAAGAATTGGTGTATACTGTATATTCCTAAATTCTTACAAATTCTAAGCTCGCTACGCTCGATCGCCGGCGTGTAAAATTATCCCTCGCGGATTTAGGAGGGGGGAGGCATCAATTTGACTCATTTTTGGCAGAAAGATCTCGATTAAAGAAGTTACATAGCTTTCAAGGGCTTCGCCCCTGGACCCCAACTGGATATCAAAATACAATTATCACTATTATTCTGAGAATGACCTCGACCTTTGTGGTAAAGGGGATTGAGCGAAATGTTATCTAATTCTCAAAGTCAGGTTAGAACACTTCAATCGAACATGTACTAAACCAAAAGAAGAATAATTCCATACAAAAATCAGTTCAATATATGTACAAATGTACTAGTATTAGAGAAGGACTGACAAACTGAAAATTACATAGAATTTCCTAGGTGAAAGGGCCATATTATGAAATTTGTTATGTCAGAGGGCTAGTACTCTTGCAAGAATGGGCAAAACAAAACGAAAATCAGTTCAGTATCACCGAAGAACAAGGAAAAAATTCTGGAAATTGAAAAGTTCATGAAATTTGGTATGTCCAAGGGCGATAACTGTTGTAAAAATGGGTCAATTAAAACCATATTCGAACTTGATCTGTATCACATTAAAATGTATTCTCATACCAAAAATGGGTTCAGTGTATGCAACATCAGCGAAAAAAGTCTAGAAAACTAAAGCCGGACAGACAAACAGGGTGGAAACTATAAGTCCCCTCTGCGAGCCGGTAGGGGACTAAAAATAACTTCTATCGAACTGGTCGCCAATTGTCAATGCTTCTATAAGAATTACATGTAAACATAAAAGGACTCCGGAAGGTTTTTCCTATGACCCAACCACTCCACACAATAAATAAGTATCATAATGACGAAACCACACCACATAATAACGAAGTATCATAACATCATGATGCAACCACACCACATAATAACGAAGTATCATAACATCATGATGAAACCACACCACATAATAACGAAGTATCATAACATAATGACGAAACCACACAACATAATAAGGAAGTAACATAACATCATGATGAAATCACATAATAACGAAGTATCATAACATAATGATGAAACAACACTACATAATAACGAAGTATCATAACATCATGATGAAACCACACTACATAATAACGAAGTATCATAACATAATGACGAAACCACACAACATAATAAGGAAGTAACATAACATCATGATGAAATCACATAATAACGAAGTATCATAACATAATGATGAAACAACACTACATAATAACGAAGTATCTTAACATCACGCTGAAACCACACAACATAATGATGAAACCACACCTCATAATAACGAAGTATCATAACATAATGATGAAACCACACCTCATAATAACGAAGTATCATAACATAATGATGAAACCACACCTCATAATAACGAAGTATCATAACATAATGATGAAACCACACCACATAATAACGAAGTAACATAACATAATGATGAAACCACACCACATAATAACGAAGTAACATAAAATAAAATGATGAAACCACACCACATAATAACGAAGTATCATAACATCATGATGAAACCATATCACATAATAACGAGACCCAACATAAGACAGCAGTGGCGTTCCATATAATATGGTCAAATAGAGTGAAAGTTATGTCCAAAAATGTACCGTAGCAGGATGGATGGGATATGATGCTACAAATGAGTTAAAGAAGATCCTGACGATAATCTCAACAGCACTCACAACAGAGTGCATAAATGAGCATCGACGGACCCTCAGCAAGCCAGATGTTGGACCAGACCCACGTTTTAGAAATTTCAAGAAATTCTGATAACAGGAATTTTCGAATACGTTGAAGAAAATATCAACCGAAGAAATTTTGATAACAAGAATTGTCAATTTTCCAGCTTGCCGAACCTCCTCCTTTTCAGAGGAAAATTAAACAAATAGTTAAATATGAGTTACCATCGCATCAATTTTTAAGTAAATTGTCAACACTGTGGCGTATCACGTGGTACGCAAATGATATGTTCCACGGGAATCCCCTTTGATTAAATCAAGTAAATACTGTTTAAATCTTCTTTATATGATTTTACGTTAGGCCTATCATATGGCCATTATCATCACTGATGGTAATCTATTCCGGTCAAGAATAGACGTGTATTCGGAGAACACTTAAACATAACTTTTTCAATGCTCACCACATGTTATGATATTGTGCACGGATAGATACAAAATTTTCTGTTTAAGTGTTCTCCAAATATAAGTCTATTCTTGACCAGAATAAATAACCATAATATAATTGATAATAATGACCATATGATAGGCCTATATGAATTCATATAAAGTAGATTTAGACAGAATTTACTTGGTTTAATCAAATTGGATTCCCGTGGAACATATCATTTGTGTATCACTTGATACGCCACAGTGGTCAAAAGGTAAAGACTTGAAACTTTGTTCCAATAATGCCGATCATATTATCTGAGCTAAGCGCAGATGATTGACAAAAATGTTTGTGAGCCCGTTCGATGCGGGTAATGTTTTGTCTCGTTGTCCTCTGGCGCTTGTTAAATTTGTTTTGTTGCATCATGCGGGTATATTCCGCTGTAGTCAATAAAGTGTCGGTCGTGTTAGTGAAGAAATATTTCACATCTTTTTGTTAAATGCATAGGTTGACTTAGATATCTCAACTTTGCTAGATACATGAACGAGCTGCACGATTTTCTTGAAATTGCATATTTTTGCAAACTGGAATATACAAAGCAAATAGAATGCATTGTCAATATTGAAATATATATAGAGAGATAAAACTTTACTGAAAACATATTTACTATTACATATAAATGAATGATGTATGCAAGATGTGTGTGTGCTATATATATCAAAAAGTGGCTCTGATTGATTTTACTGAATTATAATTTGTTGATTAATATAATGAGCTACCAAATAAATAAATAAATAAATAAATAAATAAATAAATAAATAAATAAATAAAGAAATAAAGAAAATAAATAAATAAATAAAAAAAAATATTGAAATATATGTTCTATTACAAAATTTTAGTGCAACATATGCACATTTCAACAATCTATGTCTCATCAGTGATGTTCGAGGTCGAAAAAGAGGATATGCAAATAATGTGAAATAATGAGAAACAATTTAAAGTATAAACTCGACCTACCAAAGAACCTGTTCACGACAAAGATATGCCATCAGGCAGTTACCCCTTAGATTTTGACATTTTTCGTAAAGGGGTAGGGCCACGAAGCCCGATATTGGCCCTAATTTTGATAAATTTTGAACATTGTACTTCATAGAATTTTTAAGTGTTATTTGACATTTTGAAACGTTCACTACTGAATCACGAATCTACTTTTTGTAAACATTGCTTTTATCAACACCTTTTAGCCCTTTTAAAAAACACCAAAATAGGTCATATTCGGCGAAATTGATGCAAAAACTCAATATTTCTATTAAATTAGCAATGGCCGCATGCATTAACTATGATGGAAAATTTATATGTGAAAGATTATCATTATATCCTCTTGTCATATAAGTTTTATCTCAGTTAACGCATGCGGCCACATTGAATTCTACGACAAAATACAAAATTCCTAGCAATTTTCGCCATATTTTGTCAATAACGTCAAAATGACGTCACTTCATGACGTCATTACAGTTAAATGGCACATTGTTTGGTGATATTATTCTTTTCATGAAAAGCGGTAAACAGTCGTGTATTTTCATGAGAGATATCAAGTATTCCTCATGAAATTTATCTTAAGAGAAAAATCAAGGGCCGATTTAGGGGTCTCGTGGCCCTACCCCTTTTGTGACGGAGACTTTGTAAATATATTTCAAAAGAATTGCACTTTTTATACCAATATACATTAGATACGAGGGGTGATTGATATGTTGTATGCCTCGGTTTTCTGGGATGCAGAAGGATTTTTAGATAGATTATCTCCAGAAAAGACAAACAATCAATGGCACATACTATGCTTCACTTCAGACACAGTAACGTGAAAATATTAAACTTGTGCGCCGCAGAAAGCTCACTAGTTAAAGGTGTGTTGTTCCATTAGGACAATGCTCCTGTTCTGTTCACAAGTTGTCACTGCCATGGCTGCCGTACATGATCCTGGCTTTAATTTAATTGAGGATTAGCCTTAATCACCTGATCTTCCTCCATCAGACTCACACCTATTTCCAAAACTGAAATCAGCTATTTCTTGCACCCACTTTTAGTCCGATGATGACGACATACTTGCAGTGGGTGGTTCTCTGACAAGTCAAGATAAGGAATTCTTTAAAACTGATATTGAGGCCCTTAAGCAACGATGGAAAAATTGTATAGATTATAGATAGTGAAGGGAATTAGATAGAAACATAATGCAAAAAGTCTGATAAAATTTAAATTCTTCAAGGGTTCACAACGTATCAATCAGCCCTCGTATTAAAGGTCTTAATTTTCCAAGGGAAAGACGTAAAGGAACTGGACGAATAATTAAACTAACGAAGACATTGTAACGGAAAGTTATTTCTATCAAACGTTCCAATATACATCATTGATCATTCTAGATAATGACTTTCTATAAGCCACACGTTACTTCTTCCTATATGTAATTCACGCATTAAGCGACGATGACGGAAGACGATCCAAAATAGAAAATTCGTGTTGGATCTTCGCCTTACTGCAATGTTTGAAAATACATTACATGTCAACAAAAGTATGTCTAATTTTCTTTTGTATATTGAATTTCTAAATTTGTTTATCTTTAGAATCTGTGACAGAGATTATTTGCAGAGAAAACGGAAATGAACGGAAATGTTATGCAAGTGACTTTAACAAAATATGCCATCTCCACGGTAGGTATTTCATTCTTCTCTTAATGTGATATTTCGCTCGGTGAAATTAGTTCATAGATATGTACACACCCTTTGCTATTCTTATCTTGATTTCTGTGCCTTCTCTGTGTATTCAAATTAGGAATTAGGGTGTGTTTGGGTATTGAAATAGGACTATCGATTGGGATAACATGCTCCCTCGTCTGAATAGGTAGAGAAAAAAGTCCTGAAATGTATTCATTTGGAGAGCTTGTACATTTTTATTTACTCTATTATACAATTAATCCGACCAATCAGTGAATGAATGTCAAACACAAAACTCGAAATAAGAATAAAAAAATAATAACCAAAAGACATACACATTGAAAAAACATACCGCATACCTTTCTCACGAGTAAGAGAAATCGGAAAGTAAACGAAGACAATAACATACAGCACCCAAAAACACAAAAATCGGACACAAAGATGGAGACAACAAACCATTACCATAGAAAAACGAACAACAACTTAAGCTAATGAATATTCTCCAGGGTTCAGTGCAATTATGGAATATATTGCAGATGGTGCAGTTAAATAAAGTGTTGTATTGATTAGAAAAGTTTAAACATATTCAAGAAAGGAGAGGATCTCCAAAGACACTCCGTTGCGTGCTCCACAGCAAAACACCAACACATTCCACACAAAAACACAGAAGAAAGTTGGGGATCTCCAACATCCCCAAAACTTCCACTGTAAAACAAAGGAGGGGATCTCCAACAACACCAGGTTGCAGCACCCACAGAAAAACCCCAAAACACCCAATGCAAAAACACAAAGCAGACAAGCACATAAAGAGACACATCAGGGACAAGGAACGTAAACGCACAACATAGAAACATCAAACACAAATGACTACACCAACATGACCAATGGGCAATCGGTGCCGACTCAGGACGACCATCTGTCACGTCAGTAGCAGACCATGTGGTTATCCTGGATTACGTGTGCACAACCCTCCCACTTTTCCGATTACTCGGAGGTCTCGAAGAACGCACAATTGTGGTGTAAAATAACCTCCTCACTGTAGATGATCATACAGACAACATGACGCTGGGGCCCAAAAAACACATAGATGGATATGTAAATGGGTAATATGAAACAGTAGGCATACGAAATACAGTACGTGCAGTATTTCGTTGAGTAGACATGCACAGCAAGCTCGCAGAATGGACAAGGTGCGATAATTTTAAAAAAGAAACGTTAAACACAAAGGATAACACATAAATCAATGAGACATATGGGTAATCGGTGCCGACTTAGGACGGTCATCTGCCACGCCAGTAGCTCCGGACTACAACCCATCAACTTTTCCGGTTACCCGAAGGGTTCGAAGACCGCAAAATTATAGTGTAAGACGACTGTAAGATGACCATTTAAACAAGACAGGAAAACACAGGGACCCAAGCAACACACAGTTGGATATGGAAATTGATATCAAAAAGAGGTAATACGAAATACAGTCCGTATTCTGTCGGTTGTTGCGAGCTCATAAATCTTATCACCCGCGGAGTCCGACCGACATTCAGAGAGGACATGTGGTCGGGGGCGTTCCTACTCCAACGAGGTTTTCCAAAACAGGGCTCGTCTTGGATCTCTGTCATCACAGACAGGATGAGTGCAATTCTATCTACTTTTGGTCCCTCTTATTTTGATTATTATGTCGTCATAAAAGGCAGGTTGTGAAATACTCAAAGTAATATACTCTGTTGCTTGTATGAGGCCGAATTTTAAAAGAAGCCGACAATATTTTTTTGTGAAATTTCCAAAATGTTTTATCTGGTTTATAAAAGCAGAAACCTTGACATAAAAGTTTCTTGGTAATTTGAAATTTCTACTGTGAAAATCTTAACCATTTGTACATGCTCAATGATGAGCTGGATATGTAATCACCGTATGACGGTAGTCTGGGAATATCACCGTCAAGCCATAGGAAATATCATATCTTTTGTCATACACACTTGAATGAATCGTTCTTTACAATGTAGATATTAAGGTCCAAAAAATGGTGTTTCTGTGTATGGAACGTTTGCTTTGTTGAGTGTCAATTTTTGTTGGTAATTTTCATTCTGATGTGTTTCAAAAAACAGAAATTCTATTATAGTTCTCTGTAATCTTTAATAAAGATCATGCGTCTTCAACTGATTCACCCTCAAAAGTCCACATCAAAATCAAGAAAACTTATCACCAATTTCTGACCGCTAGTGCGGGCTGAAAATAAGTATATTTGTTGAGACCAGAAATAAATTATATGATCTCAAGGGAAAATTAAGTACTATGAAATATTGTTATTATCATTTAAATTTGTATAAATGTTCACTATTAGAATTGTTTTTCGTAAAAAGCAGATCTATTCCAATGAAAATTATCGATACTCTGAAAACTTCTAACATAGCTTTTTTCCTATTTGGCAGGTGGGGTGACTTCCTCAACGAACGCTCCCACAACGCCATCATCAACTGGGTGCAAAGACGGTACATACAGTGCACATCCCAGCGATAAATCCATGTTCAGACAGTGTGTCCACAACAGATGGGTAGTGCACCATTGCCAAGCTGGATTAGTGTTCGATGAACGATATAACGTGTGTAATTGGCCATAGTTGAGATGTTGAAAAGAAATGGGAGAACGATACACAGAAGACTTGAAAAATGACAGACGGAGGAAAAAATATTGTGATTAAGCGCTTTTTTAAATACATTTGTACTTCTTTTTTTGCATATCGTTTGATTGCTATTTAAATAAAAAAGGAATATATACATGGTAATGATTAAACGTACAATATACCTGTGAATTCCATTATTAGTGTTTTATTTTTTTATGTAATTAGTATTTAATTTTTATATGTAAATGAATATCTAAATGTATCATTATCAATGTAAATCATCGTAGTGAATTTCATTAAAATGAATGTAAAGCATTTACGCCGTCGTTGATTATCTATATCATGAGTGTTCATGTGCTAAACGTCTTCAAATTCAATAACATCATTTAGAAACTGTGTATCATTTTGTTGGTCCATTTGTAAGACTGATCGTTTATGTTCCTTCTGTGCATTTTCATATTTGTCTGAAGTGCTGTGAAAGCGTTTTATACAGACAGGAATAAATGGCAGGAAATACTTACTCTTCCAGGGCACATGACCTCTTTCTCACTTCAAAAGTTTACTTCTGCTCACATGTGACAATGTTAAGTTTGCTTTATTTAACAATTTGTCTTGTCTTATATCCATCTTCGTCCCCAAGGCGCATCGTATTCCGCTAGGCGCTTCATTACAATACATTTGTCATTCGGATCAGCCTCGACCTTTTCCTTCGAAAAAAGACTCGGACGTCACACGGCGCCATTTTAAAAATAGTTCCCCGTTGATCTATTAGTTTTGTTATAATCTTTTATGAAATACAAGTTCCAACAATGGATCGTAACTGACAAATATATTGCTCACAACATTACAGACTCAAGTCGAAGAATTTTGAATGTTGAAAAAGTGCCTTTTTACTTTTACATCGATTTGATGTAAAACCTTCCACCATTGGCATCCGAGTCTTTTTATGCCGTTACAAATAAAGGGCGAGGGGGTCCGAATGTACATTTGTGAACCGCAAAGTAGTGGAGGGAACCGATGACGTTGTAGTGCAAGACGGTCTTGTATCCTGACTATTTCAATGTTTTAGAAACGTTTGTTTCTGGTGAATTGTTATTGACTAAATATCTTTTCAAAATAGATCCAATTGATTACATTTTGAAATTGTTCCCATGTTTGAATGATAAGTAGCAATTATGTATGTGTATACGGGGATTGTCTAAAAAAAAGCAAACTCACAAACACTCATTTACACAAATATCAACCCCTTTAGCACAGTAATCATGGTAATTAATAACTCTTATTATTTTCATCATTAATATGTTTACAGAAATTGTTTTACCTCGCAATCAGAGTATTCTAAGAGGAATAACTCGCTTGATTGTAAATCGCTTGACTGTAACAACTTGAGATACATATCTTAGTTGGTGACGAAGGAACTTAGTTCAGCAATCTGTACATCTGTCAATTGACACTACGAACCCTTTGTTTTCCAGCCAAGCTCATCGAAAAACTTTCCTTTCGCAGTTATCAAGATTCCATAATTAATATTTTGGAGAATCTAATTGTTTGGCCATATTACAATGTTTAGACTGAGGATCACTGACGAAGGTTTAGTACCCGAAACGTGCATGTCTGGTCCATGCTGTAAATTTATCAGGTTTTAAATGATGCTATTGAATTTAAAGACGTTTAACATTTTTAACTATCAGTTCTGTTTGGTAGGTTCAAATTTCCTAAATCGTCATCTAATTAAACTCAATTTCCGGTATTGTTTCTGCAGTTTCAACCAATTTCTATCATGTAACTATGATCTGCTTAATTAGTGAACCCTTTGTTAATAGCGATCAATTTTCTGATTTGGTGGCCATGCTGAATTCCATTCTATGGAGAGCAGGTAGTAAATCGAGAATACTCACGATTTCATGACACCAATCAAAGTTGTCATCATATCGGAAGTTTCTCTACGACAATCTGAATTTATAAGTCCACATCTTTGATGATTAAACTAGATTTTACTTTCATTGCCTATTCTAGCAACTGCTCCACTACAATTTTTGTCTAGAAATCTGACGTGAGAAATCACGGCTTAAAAAACCACTTGACTAAATATTGTGAAAATGTTCTAAACAGAAGCGATGTTAATTTCTTTTCGTTTCTTAAAACTTCAGGGGATATTATTGACAAAATGAAATCTAGATATTTCCAAGCCAATGTGGTTAATTCATACGACTTCTCTTATATGTACACCACACTTCCTCACGACAATGATCGATTATCTAAACTCATTAAATGGTGTTTTCATTGAGAGCGGAAAACATTTGTACATCTGAATCAAATGGTTACTTTTCCTCAACAGGCTCATATAGTGACCTGTGTAATGCCCTGTCATTCCTCTTGGATAACATATATGTTAAATTAGGTGAGGATCTATGCACATAGGTTGTATGGGTACTAGCTGTGCGCCTCTTGTTGCAGATTTATTTTTATACACGTACGGAAAAGAATTTATCAAAAATCTTCAAAGGAAAGAAGATTAGATGATTTGAAATGTTTGAATAATACTTCTAGATACCTGGATGATATTCTGACTTTTGATAATCCTGCTTTTGAAAAACACAAAAATGAAATTTATCCACAAGAATTAAAAGCAATTCTCTGTAAGGACCAAAATAATTTCAATAGCACGTGGAAATAGCATGTCTCCAATTTTGGAGATTTTTGGTATGGAAGGTGTATATGATGTACTGAGACAAAAATAAACTTCCTTTTTACAAATTAAGTTGTCGTTGCCATGGAAACCATGTTTGAAATTTTACGCATCAGTAGAATACTTGTTACATGTCATTTTCACAAGGCTCGTTTCCATGGTAACAGCTGTTATAGTCAACTGAAATTTCCTTAATTTTTCTCTTTATATCTTTCATTATATAAATACTACACAAGAAGTATGCTTCCGCCCGCTATTCTTTTTGTCAGTATGCCCAGAATGTAGGCAAAAACCTGTTTTGAAAAGGCCCTTTTTAAGACCGAAAAAGCTCCTAATTTAACATGATTTTGCTCAATTTTAAGGGTAAATAATCAGAAATGTCAGGCTAACTTGATTTCTACTGCCAATTATCTTTTAAGTTTAATCCTCGATCTTTAAGAAAATGTTAAAATTTGAGTGGGACCTCTTCACAATTTTATTCAAAAGGGTATTAAAAAATTGTTACCATGGTGACATTCTGTTCAGTGCTATTACACATAGAGTAATTTACTGGTAAATTTTTAGCTGTCCGTTATATATTTTTATGCAATTTTTTTATCAGTGCATGTAAAAGAGCATTATTGATTAAAAAATGACCTTAAAAATTTTCAAGGTCACAGGACCCAATGTCAAGGTCATCTTGAATGCAATTCACAAAATTTGGCAAAATTCTGTGATTTTTAAAAAGTATGAGAGGCAGTTACTCATATACCGTGTTGTATTGTATAAAACAAACACATACATTGTGATTTTGGATATATCCCCTACTTATTGACCAAAGTTGCAAAAATCTCAAAATCAATGATATCCTTGATTTGTAGCTAATATTTCATGCATACATATAAAAAAATGTAAGATTATCATGATTTTTGTCTAGGGCTTATTTTTTTACGAGAAATGTTCTGAACTAAAAATTGTAATGTTTTTCCACCTATTGGTCCTTATTTTAGAAAGAAGTATTTTGGATACAAATATATGACAGTCAAGCCTAAAATAAGTAACAATAAATAAAAACAAAAAATGCAAATTTTATTGAAATTGGAACCTTTATTTTGAATTGACCTTGAACTTAGAGTCAATGACCTTGACAAATTTTGGAAGTGCTCAAATAGAGAATAATTTCTTCTGTTGTCCCTACATAAAGCTTAAGCAATATAAGTTATTTAAACCATGATAACAATCGATTTGAAAAGATATAGTCATCATGAGTCAAATGAAAAGTTGCCATGGCAATCATTTTTGACCTCAAAATGTAGGAAAACTAAACAAGGTCCCACTTATTTCTTTCAGTGATTATATTTGGCAAATGAAATCTTTTTTGTTCTGACAACAGTGATGGTGTTATCAGCCTGACATTTTGTGTTATTTTTGCTTAAAAATGGTAAAAATTGGACAAAAATAGGCCTTAATTTTAACCTTATTTTATGGCAATTTTTGACTGATTTTCATTTGATAGGATTCAGCTAATTGAAAGATATTTCAAAAAATTGTTATTTTTTCTAAGAATAGAGGTTTTAAAGATTATAAGTTGTTAATAGCAATTAACTCTTACAATGGTTTCCATGGCAACATAATTACCAAAAATGACTTATTTGACCATTTTTGTAGTACTATAAATAGACAGACCTCGTTTCCATGGCAACCGGAATACTTATTTTCAAAAAATTGCTATTTTTGAATTCAGGGCATTATACATACTATTTATGGAGAAAATCATAAAAATCCATGACATGCTGTTTCCAAAATATTTTGGTCCTTACAGAGAATTGATATTAACACTTAAGAAGGCAATTGTTACAAAGATAGAGACACCATTTCTCATGAAAAACCTAACTTAATCCATGCTGCAAATTTATCTGGCAGTGTTCTTAAATGGTGCTATTGAATTTGAAGACGTTTAACATTTGTACCACTTGTGAGTGTCACCGCTGGTGGACCAGGAATTCCCGATGGCACACGTAGCCAAGAAAGGAGGGAATCTCCAACAAGACTTGGATGTAGCACCAACAGCAACACACCAAACACCTCAAGCGAAAACACAGAGAAGACACACACAGCAAGAGACAATGAAGAGCAAACGAAACATCGAACACAAAAGACAGCACATAAACCAACGAGACCAATGGGCAATCGGTGCCGACTCAGGATGGCCATCAGCCACACTAAATAACAGATGGTTCTGTGGTTATCCTGGATTACGTGCGCACAACTCTCCCACTTTTCGGTTACCCAAATGTCTCGAAGAAGGCACAATTGTTGTGTAAAATAACCTCCTTACTGTAAAATAACCATACAAACAAAACAACACAACACAGGGGCCCAGCAACACAGATGAATATGTAAATATATATAAAAAGGGGGGTAGGGGCGTACGAAATGCAGTCCGTTCCCTGCCAGCCGTAGCGAGCTCATGCATGTTATCACCCGAGGGGTCCGACCGACATTCACAGAAGTCAAGTTCGATCAATTTCGGTTGATCGTTTCTTCAACACATTCGAAAATTTCTGTTGTCAAAATTTCTTGAAATATCTAAAACGTGGGTGCCCTAGCATCATATCCCACCCATCCTGCTTCGTCTTTCGTTAGATTTTTGGACATTAAAATTTCCACACTCTTTTGCCATATCAAAATGTTTAGATTGAGGATCACTGGCGAGGGTTAAGTACCCTAAACGTGCATGTCTGGTCCATGCTGCGGATTATTCCGTTCTTAAATGATGCTATTGAATTTGAAGCCGTTTAGCATTTTCATCAATAGAACAGATTTATAAGTGAATGAATTAAGTACTGATATGTCAATTTCATACCAGTATTACTAATCTGACGATACTGGAGTAAGTACCTGTATTGTTCCTCTGATGATACTGGAATACCAGTATTGTAACTTTGACTATACTGGAACTTTTGTATTGTTTAATCAACAATACTGGATTTTTAAACCCGCGAGGGGTTTGACAGTAAGTGTTTTGAATATACTTCCCTGACATTGTCACCATAGCACTTTCTATATAGACATAACGTCAGACAGTGCATGAAGATTTTGTATTTTCATTTCCATGTTTCATAGACATCGACGGCGGGTGCGGCTAGCCAACAGGGGATGCTTACTCCTCCCGGGCACCTGGTCCCACCTCTAGCTTGCTAGGGGTCCGTCGATGTTTAATTTTGCGCTCTATTGTGAGTGCTGTTGAGATTATCGTCAGGATCTTCTTTAACTCATTTTAATCAAATCTTCATGGAAACTTTTGTTAAATGAGAATTCATTGTTGTGTCGCTGTTACCATTACTTTGTGTGGCGCCGCACATATTTAAAACTGCTATAGATCTAACTCACTCCTTGCAAGTCTGGAATTTTGTTTTCATTTTAAAAAAATTAAACAGTATGTTTAAGTTGTATTGTAATATTTTCCAAAAATATCTCTTAAAAGAAGATTCCACAAGCAAGATTTTATTATGTTTTGCAGGCTTTGGAATCAAAAGAATACCATTTTTCAATCATATCAGTGTTAAAGTTACGAACGGTTTCACAGGAATTTATCTGTCAACAACGAAGTTTTACCATAAATGGGTTTTAAATACTACCATTTGAACATCCATACAATACTTTCATAAATTATTTCTCAATTGTTTGTTTAATAAACGGATTTATTCTCGGGTACACACGATTTTGGTGAACTTCAGAAATCGCCATTTGCATATACAGTATGTAGAAATGTTTCCCCTATTCAGGTCAGAGTGAACACGCTACAGCGATCAGCCAATCGCTTGAATGACTTTTATATCGTGGGATTACTACGAAATATAGGGTAAATTCATTTTTTCACGGACTTCTTTTTTCAAATTCTTACGCTAGAAAAAACAACAAATTACTTACTTGAGGTCATACTGATATTTTATTGAATTGTGAATAAAATGTTGATTTCGTATCTAGATATAACTATGTTAAACATGGAAAATCGAACTCTTTCAAATGACTGACAACTGTATGACGCTTGGATTGAAGTCAAGTGTAGTCTGCTACACATGTACGTTTGTTTACAAAATCATGAATGATGATTTTCCTTTAATTACCGGCAGTCATGACTGCCGGTATACTATTATCAATCGTGACATACTTGCAAGGATAAAATAACTCTCGGCAATATGATTGGTGAACAATTACAAAAAAATGCAAATATTCGTTAAGGTTATTCTAAAAGAATCTGCGCATAATATACACTCATCAGGTCGACTGAAGAGTCTAGATGACTTGACAAATGAAATTCATATCTAATCAGTGCATTTTCTTCCAAAAGATGCATCGAAAAGTCTTTATACCGATACGTTCTACAACAATCACAGATCCTCGGAAATTTCCGTAGCTTGAATCGGAAACAAATTGGAAAAGCCCGGAAATGTGCGATTGGTCTAACAGGAATAAAAATCGTTTATTCACAGATTTTTCTGACTAGAATTTTACAACATTTAATGTCAGCTTACTACCGGTAAGCTTTTTCGTAAAAGCTAAAATATAAATACTTGTTACTTATTATTTAATAGCTATTCTCTGTAAGCATTTGCACTTTTATGAAGGATGCATGGCACGGCATTTCTCCCACTTGAGACTGAGAATTCTTAAATTTCCCTGGGGTGAGATAAATCGATCTCACCCTCTGACGTCATCGATCTCACCCTCTGACGTCATCGCTACCAAAGCGACGTTATGGAAGCAAGGCAAACTGGTGATTATAACAGACACTCTAGATAGTCGATAACGTGGGAGAAAAACAATCAAATACCACCACGAGGGAGGGATGGCTAATTTTCAACCCTCGTGTAAAAATTTTGCTTGTCCATGACTCGGCAAGCCTCGTCATGGACTTGCAAAATTTATGCACTCGGGTTGAGAAATCGCCATCCCTCCCTCGTGGTGGTGTAAGATTATATTAGTCTCAGATTTTGATGAAATTTGTACATAAGGTTGGGTCTGACCCAAAAGTAAAAATTTGTAAAAATTTTTCTTAATATCACATCCGGTTGCCATGGAAACGGACTTTGAATATTGAAAAAATGGATTTTGGGGCGTTTTTGAAGTCACATACATAATTTATGCAGCATAATCTAAAACAAACACTGATGAATTATCAGTACCCTATCATTGCTCTTTCAAGTTAAGTAATAATAATGTTGGGTTTATGGTCTTATCTATATGTTTCCATAGCAACAACACAAGTACCCTATCAAAAAAGTATTTTTGGCATTTTTTGAAAATTCAACGATAAATTACTTACATTTTTGAGTTTTTTTTATAAAAATAAAACATAAGCATTTGCATTTGGACAAAGTTTCTGTTCGTTGCTATGGCAATATGACCTCAAATCGCAAAAATGAAAGCAATTTTGGACAATATTTAGAGTCCTTTTTTTACTAGATCATTGAATTTTGATTCAAAGTGATGGAAATTAATTAATGTTTTCAAGTAGATCTTTAATTACATGAAAGAAAATTAAAAAAAAAATATTCAGGAAATAGCCCGTTGCTATTGGGACGATTGTGTAAAATTGCACATAGGCCCACTTTCAGTCCTTGGATACGGGCATCAAAAGTTAAGTAATCTGAATTTTTTTAAATCTAAAATAAAGTTTAGACTTTGCTTTATCGTATATGTAAAAAAGGTTGTGTAAGCCTGTTTCGTTTTTTGAGGAAAAGGCTTCGGAAAACAACAAAAAATGCTTATTTTTATAATGTACGGCCAAGTTACTATAGCAACCATTGATTATTTGAAATTTTTTTTTGTATTTTGATAGAGGCTTACTTGATCTTTATTGTTATGAAATTTGAACTTCCTGGGATTAATAATTACTGTATTATGAAAATAAAAAAATGGTTGCCATGGTAACATATGTTCCCCATAGCTTTTTCATGGTTTTTGAAAGAGCTCTTTGTGTTGAATATTTCCCAACAATTTTTAGCTCACCTGAGCCAAAGGCTCAAGTGAGCTATTGTCATAGTGTGGCATCCGGCGTCCGTCGTCCGTCCGTCCGTCCGTCGTAAACTTTTAACATTTTCAACTTCTTCTCAAGAACGGCTGAAGGGATTTTGATGAAACTTGGTATGCATGAAGTACTAAAGGTCCTCTACCAAGTTTGTTCATTTCGGCTTGATCCCTTCAGGGGTGGATCCAGGGCGGGGTCAAATAGGCCCCAGAGGGTACCCCTCTTCAAAAATCTTCTTCTCCAGTTCCACTGAATGGATTGAAAAACTAATTGTATCTAAGTGATCTAGAAGGATGTACAATTCAAGTTTGTTCATTTCGTTAAAATCCAATAACTAATTTTTGACGCGTTTTTGACGTCTTTTTCGACATTGCATTTTTAATGCAAAAATTGATATTTCTCTTAATATTTTCTTTCTTATTGAAATATTCTGCTCCAGTTTAGTTTAATTTAGCCATTTTTAAGCAAAGGAATGCTTTAGTGAAAGAATTTTGCTGAAAGGTTTATTTTTGAATTTTTAATGATTTTTTTAATACTGTAAAAAAGGAAGGGAGGATGGTCATTTTCATCATTTTTGGCATTTTATGGTTCTTCCCATGAATGATTGTTTTAACATTTATCATATTTATTGTAAGGAATGTAACAGTGAAAGAATTTTCGTATTCCTCATCAAGGTAACACGTGTATATATATATATAGGAAAAATGGTGTTTTTCAATTGAATTCTATGCTATACCTATAGGTTCCCAAACCGTGGTCAATGACGTCATTCTCCCCATTGCCCATTTGATCGGCGTGAAGCGCAAGCTTATTTTTTTGACAATGTCACTTGACGACAGAATGAAACCCATCGATGACCAAGATTTCTCGATCTCCTTTGAATGTTCTTCGTTTGGTTTACTCCTCCAGTGTCCCAATGTATGATTTGAACTTTGCTTCACGTAATATTGACATTGCACCATCATTTCCAACATATATCATGTTTAGTCCGAATATCCTCTTTGAAAATTACAACGTGACGTCAGCATGCGACGCGACGTCAGCATACAACTTTGTTTCGCGGACTTTCTTTCATTGACAGCTCCCTCAGAAAAATCCATGGATAAACTCATAATGCTGGGAGAAAAAAAAACAAACAAAAAAATATCAGCGCGATCAGCGACTTACCGAACTTCATTCTGCATTCGAGGCCAGGATGATTTGCAGCTGATATTTTGATACCTGTAGATCGAATAATGTAGTTTCTCTCCACATATATAAGATCTACATGTAGAATATACAGGAAATATATGCAGTGTAAATCCCAACACAAACTTCTAAATCAGTAAATGTCTGCTGCTACAACGCGTCACAACTTGCGTCATCATTTACATTATTTAGTACAAATAGGTCAACACAGCTGGGGCTCTGTTCAAAGCATGAAGTATATTTTTTTCTGTCAGAAATAAGGCTGGGTATTTTTTTCCCTTGGAGGTAAATCATAAGCGGATCCAAGGTAGAGGGGTGAAGACTTCAGATTTTTTTTAGAAAGGGGGGAGGTTGATTGTATTCAAGGGGGGGGGGGGGGGCGGACAGAGGGTAGATTTCTTCTAACTTCTCTCCTTCTCTCCCCTGTCCCGCTCCCTTCTCCCACCTCCTAAACTCTCCCTCCCTCCCATCAGCCTCCCTCCAGCTGCCTCCTTCCTCCCCCTCCCATTCATCCTTGCCTTTTATGGGGGTGGGGAGCAGACACCGCTCTCTCCGCCCCTTAATATCTCCCCTCCCACACCCTTTCCCCCTCCCTCTCCCCCTCTCTCCTTCCTCCCGCCCCTCCCCCTCCCTTTCACCCTCTTTTAAAGTAAAGGAATGAGCAAGAATTTTGTCTTCAGATATTACATTGGAAAATCATTTACATTATTTAGAAGGGAAAATCCTGTAATACTAATGTTATACTGTACTTATTAGTTAATTTGTAAGTTTTAACCCCTTTTTCCAGATCATCCCATATAAAACGATATATTGCTGATAACACTATAGACGGCGCCGAAAAGGAAGTTTTCTCTCTCTTCTAAATTTTGAATGCTAATTTTTCCGGTGAAAGTAAAAGGGGAGAGGGGTGGGTGGGTGCAAGGGAGGATACATTCCTGATACGACAACTGACATTTCATCACCCAATGAAATTTAAAAAGTAAACATTTAAAAGTTTAATTGAATTCATTGAATAATCAAGATACATGTTAATCTTACAATATATGAATACTTCACAAAACAGTAAAATTCTTTTTTCTTTTTTTTTTTTTTTAATTTTAATGGTTTGTGCCCACAGTTTTCTTGCCCGAGTTCTCTTTTCCTTGGTTTTCGTCAAGGTCCAAGGAATTAAAATGTATAGATTAAGATGACATCACTTGATCTTTTCTTATCTGTCATTTATGTTTCAAAATTAAGCATTGCGATTTCATGTTTTAACTGATTGTTTTGTGACATTGAGAATTATTTCCCCGCATTAACGAAATTGTCTATAATATCCCCTCTCCTGTAGATGATTCTGGATTTCAAGAAAAAAACTAATGTAAGGCTGATAAAGACGGTAAAAATTATGCTGGAAAAAATAACAAGAACACATATTGTATGACATATTTATTCTTATTAACTTAGTAAAAAAATATTCAATGACGTATGGTGAAAATTGGGTATTAATTCTTTGAAATTATATTTCATCTGCGTCCTCACAATGGCTTTGCCATAATTCATATTATTTTTAAAGCAATATTAGAGGACGCAGTCCGCGCCGCAGGCGCGGACGTAGTCCTCATCAAGGTAACACGTGTATATATATAGGAAAAATCGTGTTTTTCCATTGAATTCTATGCTATACCTATAGGTTCCAAAACCGTGGTCAATGACGTCATTCTCCCCATTGCCCATTTGATCGGCGTGAAGCGCAAGCTTAATTTTTTGACAATGTCACTTGACGACAGAATGAAACCCATCGATGACCAAGATTTCTCGATCTCCTTTGAATATTCTTCGTTTGGCTTACTTCTCCAGTGTCCCAATGTAGATTTGTACTTTGCTTCACGTAATACTGACATTGCACCATCATTTCCAACATGTATCATGTTTAGTCCGAATATCCTCTATGACAATTACAACGTGACGTCAGCATGCGACGCGACGTCAGCATACAACTTTGTTTCGCGGACTTTCTTTCATCGACAGCTCCCTCAGAAAAATCCATGGATAAACTCATAATGCTTGGAGAAAAAACAAACACAAATATATCAGCGCGATCAGCAACTTACCGAACTTCATTCTGCTTTCGAGGATGATTTGCAGCTGATATTTTGATACCTGTAGATCGAATAATGTGGTTTCTCTCCACATATATAAGATCTACATGTAGAATATACAGGAAATCTATGCAGTGTAAATCCCAACACAAACTTCTAAATGTCTGCTGCCTTTGGTTCTGTTTACAACGCGTCACAACTTACGTCATCATTTACAGTATTTAGTACAAATAGGTCAACACAGCTGGGGCTGTTCAAAGCATGAAGTATATTTTTTTCTGTCAGAAATAAGGCTTGGTATTTTTTTCCCTTGGATGTAAATCATAAGCGGATCCAAGGTAGAGGGGTGAAGGCTTCAGATTTTTTTAGAAAGGGGGGGGGGGGCGGATAGGGGGTAGATTTTTACTAACTTCTCTCTTTCTCTCCCCTGTCCCGCTCCCATCTCCTACCTCCTAACCTCTCCCTTCTGCCTCCCTCCAGCTGCCTCCTTCCTCCCCCTCCCATTCATCCTTGCCTTTTATGGGGATGGGGTGCAGACATGGGGTACCCGCTCTCTCCGCCCCCCCTTACCTCCCCACCCACACCCTTCCTTCTTCCCCCTCCCTCCCTTCCTCCCACCCCTCCCCTCCCTTTCACTCTCTTTTAAAGTAAAGGAATGAGCAAGAATTTTGTCTTCAGATATTACATTGGAAAATCATTTACATTATTTAGAAGGGAAAATCCCGTAATACTAATGTTATACTGTACTTAATTTGTAAGTTTTAACCCCCTTTTCAAGATCATCCCATAAAACGATATATTGCTGATAACACTACAGACGGCGCCAAAAAGGAAGTTTTCTCTCTCTCTTCTACATTTTGAATGCTAATTTTTCCGGTGAAAGTAAAAGGGGAGAGGGGTGGGTGGGTGCAACGAGGGATACATACTCCTGATACGACAACTGACATTTCATCACCCAATGAAATTTAAAAGGTAAACATTTAAAAGTTTAATTGAATTCATTGAATAATCAAGATACATGTTAATCTTACAATATATAAATACTTCAGAAAACAGTAAAATTCTTTTTTCTTTTTTTAATTTTAATGGTTTGCGCCCACAGTTTTCTTGCCCGAGTTCTCTTTTCCTTGGTTTTCGTCAAGGTCCAAGGAATTAAAATGTATAGATTAAGATGACATCACTTGATCTTTTCTTATCTGTCATTTATGTTTCAAAATTAAGCATTGTGATTTCATGTTTACTGATTGTTTTGTGACATTGAGAATTGTTTCCCCGTATTTACGAGTTATGTGCATGCTGTCGATCTAGAAATTGTCTATGATATCCCCTCTCCTGTTGATGATTCTGGATTTCAAGAAAAAAAAAAACTAATGTAAGGCTGATAAAGACGGTAAAAATGATACTGGAAAAAATAACAAGAACACATATTGTATGACATATTTTATTCTTATTAACTTAGTAAAAAGTATTCAATGATGTATGGTGAAAATTGGGTATTAATTCATTGAAATTATATTTCATCTGCGTCCTCACAATGGCGTTGCCATAATTCATATTATAGGTTAAATTAAATTATAAATTTTAGCTAATTTTTGAAAAGAGGAGGCAGGGGTGAACGCTTGATTTATTTTTTCATCAATTTATGTGTATGAGGGGTACAAGTCAATAGGGTGCTCCTAGTCGTTAGAGGGAATTACTACGAGTGGAAGTAAGTAAAATGGCGGAACCATATTTTAGACTTTGATATAGCTTGTATTTTTAGGACATAAAAGGGTGCATCTTGAGAGTAAATCGTATATTTTTATGTTATTATATGTATTCTTGTTGGGGCACTTGCATATTTGTTATCGATTCATTCATAACATTTATTTCGAATTTCCTCTGACTTGAAAAAAACGAGACTATTAATCGGCGTATAGCTTCAATATTTTGCCCGTCCCACACGCTGTTACTTTTTGGTTGTTTATTGTGTGTGGAAGGGCTTCAATTCCTTCCCGTAGATCGCTGTGTAGCAAGCCGATTGGGCCTTTGTTCAGTTTAGGGGACCGGGACTTTTAAGGCCAGAATGGACCATGAAATAACACTAAATAACCAATTAATAACTAAATAACATTAGAGGAACATTTAATAACCTTTATCGGGGGCTGCTGCCCCCAAACCCCCGCTAGAACTCCCCTTGGCTTCCTATTGAAACTGGTACCCTAAACTTACCTTTGTGACGGGTACTATAATTTCCCATACAAAAAGTGATTGCATGACGTAAAATCAATTGATTAAATTTAATACCTACATTTCCCTTACAAAAATTGCATTGTGACGTCATCATTTTCGCATGCAGTTACTGGTAAAATTCAAAACAAAATTGCGACATTTTTTGCTCAGTTACTCAGGGTATGAACTTGCCCAAGACAAGTATTTTTTCCTGTGGGCAATCAAAAATTACCCTTTACTTGCCCACGTGGCGAATGAATTACACTTCACCAATAGCGCAGTAAACAGACGTCCGTCGGTATTATAAATGAAATAATAAATGAGCTATTTTGTCAAAATACACAAATGTGTTCGTTGAACGCCTGTTTGAAATATCCATGCATGATATAAAACTTCATTGTACTATTTGCCACTTTCGTCTAATATACCGTTGTCGTTTTATCTTACGTACAGCGGCACGGTACACATGTAGGGATGGCGGTAAATTTGTCAACACAAATTGAATTGATGAATTCATAGAAATTATGTTAAACAAATCGAAATAGTTGATAAGTAGAAGAAATGAAAAAGAAATTTCTCTGTTATTCTTCCCCCCCCCCCCTCTATTTTTACAATACCGTAGTCCGAAAAACCTGACCCATACCAGCCTTTGACAGTTATTTGAATAGTTGGGGCTGTGAATGGTGTAATCCCAGCATAAATTTCGGCCGCACAGTCAAATCTATATCTTTAAACAATTATTTTACCCGCGACAGTTTTTATTTAACACAGCTAATTAATTTGTTTTTGAGAATGCCTTATAACCTGGCTAATTACCTTGTTCAGCTATATTAATCGGGTATTAACGCTTGTTTGTAACTTATGTCAGTGAGGGATGGCGTGACGTGCGTTTTACTAGAGTTTTATATCGAAAGAAATAGATATGTTCATACAAAAAAAAAAAAAATTGTGGAGAATTTATGCAAGTTTTGCGTCATAGCGGGGAAAAAAGGGGGAATATTAAGACAATACAGCAAATTCATTCATCTAGATCTTTTGACACATGCAAGCGTAAAAATAATGATAATGATGTATGACTTATTCAAACGTCTCATTGACACCGCACATTTTGAATCCGTATAGATTTTTTTCGTACATAAAATGCATTGCCAGGCTCAGTTGGATCATTTTAATTTAGGGGTTTCCTTGAAAAGAAATGTCTCTCCCAAAAGCTTTGTTTTTCTATGTGGGCTCGTAAAAAGTTGTCTGGGCCCCTGAAATCGAAATTTTACGAGCCCACATGGCTCGTGAAATTTTCAGTAAAGTTCATACCCTGTTACTACGTATACAACCCAATTTTCCCAATAATATCAAAGCCCTTCCTATTCTCGGAGGGTCTGCGACGCAAGATACCAGGATATTGAAGGGGGACTAAGGTAGGATATTTTTTACCTTTTAAAATTGTGTATATTTACTCATATAGTCCGGTCCCCTAAACTGAACAAAGACTGTCGATTGAATATCACAATCGAATGTTAACGTATGACGACAAGATAATTTCGTTTATGTATCAAATCCCAACCTTATTATCAACTTAAATCAGCTTTCAAATCGGTGAAATCCCTTATCTTAGTCCTGTTTTCCTTCGATGAAAATTCGACTTGTTTTTGAAATCTCCACATTTTGCCGTTTTCACTCTAGGTCATGGGAATATTCGGGCTCTTATGTGACATATTTTTCCATATTTGGAAAACGTATTAAATTCCATAGTAAAACTACATCACAAAAAGTCCGCTTGTTCACATGACCTACATGAAAATGGCGGCCGGCGGAGATTTCAAAAACGACTCGAATATTCATCGTAGGAAAACAGGACTTGGCAGGCAGAAAAAGATAAGCCGGATCGCCGATTCCTTGATTCATTTTATCTAAGCTATTAAAAATATATATAAGTTTGAAAATGCAGAAAAAAACTCTGATTGTACACTGAAGAGCGTTTTAATAAACTTTTAACAGCTGCAGCAACGGTGGCAGCCATTTTCGGGTGATTTTCAGTTGAGAAAACGAGTCATGATGTCACATGATAAAATGAGCCAACTCATCGCCTGGTTTTGCAAGAACAAGTCCCCCCTTTCTCTTTGAAGTCATATTGACAAGCCAGATACATTATAAATTTTTATGTTTCTTTTATTGGAATATAAAGGAGCTGATAAGATAAGGGCCGTATTTAGCCCTGAATCTAGTGCCGTATTTCTTCAGTATGGTGATTCTTATGCAGGAAAAAGTATTGAAATATAATGTATTTGAATACTTTGAATATGTTTTATATTTCACTGAAGTCCTCCTAAGATACTGGAATTCAGGTCTAAATAAATAGGGGGTACTCGGTATGGAAAACTAATAATATCGGCAAAAAACGTAGAAAATTAAGAATATTTTACATCAAATGGATAAATATTATCTAAAAGACATCATATATGTCTACATTGTATATCTGAAATAGATTTCGAAAGTTCTATCTCCTTTAATCGGTAAATAACGAAATCCGGAACTTGAAATACGGTGTCATTTTGTAATGAATGGCTACAATGTGGGCTTTTCAGCGGGAAATACACATAGACGGAGAAATATATATTGCTCTTTCTAATTCGTTACATATGCTTGTATATTCCATTCGATTATTTTAGAACACATTTTATGAAGGATAAAAGAGGGAAAATATTCCAATTAGCCATATTTTATGGTCTGTAAGATTGATTTTAGAAGAATGCACCCCCTTTCCTTTTTTTGCTTTTCGTCTCTGGAGTGCTGTTCCCTCCGGCTATACGGGATCCCACTTTGCCAGAACATTTGTATTATGGATCCTCATCAACAGTGTTAGTGGCTTTCCGTATAGCCGAGGGGAACAATGTTCAAAAAAACTTTTCCATTTTCTATTGATTTCTGGAAAAAGACTAGTTTTGACCCAAATATTAGCAATATTATGCATAACAGATCTAAAATAACTTCAGATACTGGTGGGACGCTTAATAGGTATATATTTTACGAAAAATTTTCTTGAAATATCCATTTTCAAAATTCCACTTTTTAGGGCAGATTTTACGTCTTATCTTATCAGCTCCTTTTTATGTTTCTTTTATTGGAATCTGAATTGCCATTATGTGTGGTTTCTCTGTTTTTGTTTTTTTTTGTTTTTTTTTGGTACAGTCCAAGGGATTACTGGAAGTAGTAATATTACTAAAAATGATAATATAACATTAACTGGAGTCATCCTTTTTTATATTATTTAAAGGAGTAATACTACAGACATGGTGGGTTTGCCCCTATACTAGTTAGGGGCCCGCATAGGCGGGTGCCCTATAGTAATCACTCTGTCTGTCTGTCTGTCCGTCTGTCTGTCTGTCTCTCCGTCTGTCCGTCAGCAAAAACTTTAACATTGGCCATAATTTTTGCACCGTCAGTGATAGAGCTTTCATATTTTGCATGAGTATTCCTTGTGACAAGACCTTTCCGTTGGTACAAAAATTTTTGATCATGTGACCTTGACCGTGACCTTTGACCTACATTTGAAAAACTTTAACATTGGCCATAACTTTTGCACCGTAAGGGGTAGAGCTCTCATATTTTTTTGCATGAGTGTTCCTTGTGGCAAGACCTTTCCGTTGGTACAAAAATTTTCGATCTAGTGACCTTGACCGTGACCTTTGATCATGTGACCTTCACCGTGACCTTTGACCTACATTTGAAAAACTTTAACATTGACCATAACTTTTGGACCGTAAGTGGTAGAGCTTTCATATTTTGCATGAGTGTTCCTTGTGACAAGACCTTTTCGTTGGTACAAAAATTTTTGATCATGTGACCTTGACCGTGACCTTTGACCTACATTTGAAAAACTTTAATATTTGCCATAACTCTTGCACCGTAAGAGGTAGAGCTTTCATATTTTGTATGAGTGTTCCTTCTGACAAGACCTTTCCGTTGGTCCAAAAATTTCCGATCTAGTGACCTTGACTGTGACCTTTGACCTACATTTGAAAAACTTAAACATTGGCCATAACTTTTGCACCATAAGTGGTAGAGCTTCATATTTTGCACGAGTGTTCCTTGTGATAAGACCTTTCCATTGGTACAAAAATTTTGATCATGTGACCTTGATTGTGGCGGGGCCCTTCCTGACTTAGTCAGTTTTCTAGTGGATTTGGGGAATATTGAGGGTTGATAGGGGTTGTATCTTTATTACATGAACATTGAAAAATTGATAAGGACCCCATGAAAATTTTTTTATGCTCCCCGAAAAAATTTCGAGGGAGCATATAGTTGCCGGTGGGGGAGCATATAGTTGCCGTCGTGCCCGTTTGTCTGTCTGACCATCTGTCTGTCTCTTTCTGTCTGTCTGTCTGTCTGTCTGTCTGTCTGTCTGTCTGTCTGTCTGTCTGTCTGTCTGTCTGTCTGTCTGTCTGTCTGTCCGAGCTCATATCTCCTAAATCTTAGACCAGAATTTCATCTTACTTCATACAAATGTTCACTAGGAAATGCCCTCGCGGACAAAGGTCATCCAAGGTCACTCATCAGAGGTCTGGGTCATTTTGTGGCTAAAAATAGCTTTTTCTGCAGAAAAATTTCAAAAATCAACTAATAATAAATTCTTTGTCCAAATGCAATGAAATTTTGTTTGATGGTAGATAAATGCATAAACTTCTATATATGTAATCGGTTTAAATACGTTTTGAAGCGTTGATATTGTTATGCCCCCAGAATCACAGATTTGGGGGCAAATAGTTTTGGCCTGTCCGTCTGTTTATCTGTTAGTCTGATTGTCTGTCTGTTTGTCTGTTTGTCCATGGCAAAAACTTTAACATTGGCAATAACTTTTGAATGGTATGTGATAGGGCTTTCATATTTCACATGTGTATTCCTTGTGACAAGACCTTTCCATTGATACCAAAATTGTTGACCTTGTGACCTTGACCTTTGACCTACTTTTCAAAAACTTTAACATTGGGCATAGCTTTTGAATGGTAAGTGATAGGGCTTTCATATTTCACATGTGTATTCCTTGTGACAAGACCTTTCCATTGATACCAAAATTTTTGACCTCATGACCTTGACCTTGACCTTTGACCTACTTTTCAAAAACTTTAACATTGGATATAACTTTTGAATGGTAAGTGATAGGGCTTTCATATTTCACATGTGTATTCCTTGAGACAAGACCTTTCCATTGATATCAAAATTGTTGACCTGGTGACCTTGACCTTTGACCTACTTTTCAAAAACTTTAACATTGGGCATAGCTTTTGAATGGTAAGTGATAGAGCTTTCATATTTCACATGTGTATTCCTTGTGACAAGACCTTTCCATTGATACCAAAATTGTTGACCTCATGACCTTGACCTTGACCTTTGACCTGCCTTTCAAAAACTTTAATATTAGGCATAGCTTTTGAATGGTAAGTGATAGGGCTTTCATATTTCACATGTGTATTCCTTGTGACAAGACCTTTCCATTGATACCAAAATATCTGACCTCATGACCTTGACCTTTAGTTACTTTACAGAAAATGGTATTAATACTAACAAATATGCCACCGGGGACATTTGTGTTTCACAAACACAGGTTTTATTTTACATGAAAGGGAGGGGGGGGGTTACATTAATGCTACAAATTAATCTGAGTTCACTTAACTAAACCAATTTTATTATATTTCATACAAATGTTCTCTAGGATATGCCCTAGCGGACAAAGATCATCTGAGGTCACTCATCAAAGGTCAAGGTCATTTTTAGCTCTACTGGTCTCTGACCAGTCGAGCTTATGCGATACCCCATCGTCCGGCGTCCGTCCCTCTGTCCGTCTGTCCGTCCGTCCGTCCGTCCGTCCGTAAACAATTCTTGTGCTCGCAACTCCTCTGAAACCATAGGAGATAGAAAGCTAATTCTTTTTGCATCTTACTTGGTATGTGGTCTAGTTGTGCACCTGACATTTGGTTTCAGCCCCTGACCCCCAGGGTCTTAGAAAATGGGCGTGGTCATGAAAATCTATGAAATCTTTTGCTTGCAACTCCTCTGACACTATAAATAATAGAGACTTGATACTTTTTGCAATATGATGGGACTGTGGTCTAGTTGTGCACCTGACATTTTGTTTGAGCCCCTGACCCCCAGGGTATTGGAAAATGGGTGTGGTCATTTTCTCCTATATAACTCTATGTAATCTTGTGCTCACAACTCCTCTGACACTATTAATGATAGAGACTTCATTCTTTTTGCAATATGCTGGGTCTGTAGTCTAGATGTGCACCTGATATTTTTATTTGAGCCCCTGACCCCCAGGGTATTGGAAAATGGGTGTGGTCATTTTCTCCTATATAACTAGTGTTGTATAATCGGAAAAATTTCATAATCGATTATCGGTTTATAATCGGTGAGGATTTTAATCGATTATTTCGATTTAATCGGAAATAATTCTGTCTTGATTTTACAGAAAGGAATATGACAAGTAATGAATAAACTTCACTAAATCTTATGCTAATATACATAGGAAAATGTTCAGAAAGAACTCCAACTACAGAATGATAAAATCCTGTCTAATAAATGAAATATTTTGTCAAGATCACAGCAGTAGTGGAGTCAAAACAAATATGTGATTGTAATAGTCGACAACTTTATACAGCAGATGAAGGGATTGGGGGGGGGGGGGGGGTTTCCATACGACCCAAGAGTTAACTTAAGATTTTGCTCATTCAAGGAATCAAGCAATATCTTTGTGGAGTTCAGGCTAACAGTACTGTGAAATTCACTGACCTTGTCCTTACAAAGCTCAGGAGTTCGTCGTAAAAACTAAAAAGTTTTTTTTAGATGAGTAGATATTGACGTATCGCAGGCCCGCATCACATCAAACGTTTAAGTTTTCTATAACAGTACTTGTCATTACTATCAAATTCAATGAGAATCCTAATTCCATCCATTGTATGCCTTAGAAAAGGTATCCTTTTCAAATTATTTACGCTACGCCCGGAACTTTAACTCGTAGAAACGATCGTTGATCTACTTTCGTTTTATTCGTACTTGTCATACGCGATTTCGACCGAAAAATATGTCATTCTTTTCCACGTTGAATATTTCCGATTATAATCGATTCTTAAAAACATAATCGATTAATCGAAATCGAAGGGTATTAGCGATGATGTCGCCGATGTCGGCGATAATCGTTACAACACTATATATAACTCTATGTAATCTTGTGCTCGCAACTCCTCTGACACTATAAATGATAGAGACTTCATTCTTTTTGCAATATGCTGGGTCTGTAGTCTAGATGTGCACCTGATATTTTGTTTGAGCCCCTGACCCCCAGGGTCTTTGAAAATGGGTGGTGTCATTTTCTCCTATATAATTCTATGTAATCTTGTGCTCGCAACTCCTTTTACACTATAAATGATGGAGACTTCATTCTTTTTGCAATATGCTGGGTCTGTAGTCTAGGTGTGCACCTGATATTTTGTTTGAACCCCTGACCCCCAGGGTCTTAGAAAATGGGTGTGGTCATTTTTCTCCTATATAACTCTATGTAAATCTAGTGTTCCAATTCCTCTGACACTATAAATGATAGATACTTCATTCTTTTTGCAATATTATGGGTCCATGGTGTAGTTGTGCACCTGATATTTTGTTTGAGCCCCTGACCCCCAGGGTGTTAGAAAATGGGTGTGGTCATTTTCTCCTATATAAATCTATGTAATCTTGAGCTCGCAACTTCTCTGACACTATAAATGAAAGAGACTTCATTCTTTTTGCAATATGATGGGTCTGTGGTCTAGTTTTGCACCTGATATTTTGTTTGAGCCCCTGACCCCAAGGGTCTTAAAAATGGGTGTGGTCATTTTCTCCTATATAAGTCTATGTAATCCTGTGCTCGCAACTCCTCTGACACTATAAATGATGGAAACTTCATTCTTTTTGCAATATGATTGGTCTGTCACTGGTCTTGTTGTGCACCTGATATTTTGTTTGAGCCCCAGGGTCTTAGGAAATGGGTGTGGTCATTTTCTCCTAGTATTTAACTCTGTAATCTTGCGCTCGCAACTCCTCTGACACTATAAATGATTGAGGCTTCATTCTTTTTGCAATATGATTGGTTTGTGTTCCCCAGGGTCTTAGAAAATAGGTGTGGCCATTTTTCCTATATAATTGTGCTCGCAACCTTTCAAAGCTATTAATGAATGAGAGTTGTTGTAATTCTTAATGCAATAAGATGGATCTGTCAGTTTTGTTATGTCATTGATAGTTCATGTGAGCTAGCAGTCCCCCCCCCCCCTTCCACCCCCTTGGGATATTCTTTTTTTAAATACTTTATCTTGGATATTATGAATTATATGAGTGATATTCTAGTTGCACTGTTTTGTTGTGCTACTTTTAATTTGTTAGAATGATTGCTCCCTATGGTCTTAAAAAATGGAAATTGATATTTATGTGTATGTATCTTATTCACTTGTCAATGAGTAAATAAAAAACAAAACAACCAGGAGAGCTACAGTCTCGTCAGAGACTTCTGGTTTGGCTAAAAATAGCTTTTCGTGCACAAAATGTTTTAAAAATCAATTAATAATAAATTCTTTGTCCGAATGCAAAGACACTTTGTTTGATGGTAGATAAATGCATAAACTTTTATATATGTTATGGATTTGTAGTGTTGATATTTTTTATGCGAAAGGGAGGGGGGGGGGGGGGGTATTACAAAATTATCCAAGTTCACATAACTAAACATTACAACAGCATGTAATCAAATTTCATTCAAATGCTAATTAGCATATGTCCTTCCAGGCAAAGATCACTCAAGGTCAATAATCAAAGGTCAAGGCCATTTTGCGACTTATATATACTTAGCTTTCATGCAAAAATGTTTTTAAAATTCATTGAAATTCTATTTTATGTCCAAATGGAGTGAAATTTTGTATGATGGCAGGGCTCGAAATTCGCGGTCGTCCGATCGTCAAAAACAACCTACTTACCTGTTGGACGACCTAGAATTGAGACCAATTCGTCCGACTGACGACCTATTTTCAGACATTCAATGTATGCTTACTTCGATGAAATTATGAATAAACATTTTAAATCATCTTTGTTTTAAGTCAGAATCAGACAAACTAGGAGTTTTCAGATAGCAGACTTCACGATCGGTTTAAAGTTTTCGTACGACGGTCCGTTATTAGCCCGAATTTTATAATCCGGCTGTTAATTTCCTGCATGATAAATCGGTATTTTTACAGTGATGTAGAAATATATTCAAGGTGTTGAACCACCTAAAAAGAAAACAATAAGGTCCATTCTCTTATACAAAGTAACCTCCCCTGAATATTTGGCAGTGTTTGATTTGATTTCTGTTTTGGCACATAGCAGTCATTTAGGGAGTGAGACGGGTTTTGCTGAGAAGCAGGAGATGCTTACTGTCTCCGGTCACCTGATCTCATCTCCAAATGAATTAAGCTTTTTTCTTTTTCGCAAGGAGAGAATGTGTTAACAGAGCAGGAGGAAGACTTAGAAACAGATGCATCTGAATATGACTCTGATGATTTAAATGAGGAATTTGTTGAAAAAGAAATTGAATTTATGTAAAATGTTCAAATTAGTGGAATTATAGAATGACACCTTAGTTTTTCAGTTCAATGATTTCGGGCAAGTAAAAATGGTGTCGGGCAACCTGATATTCAAAGCAGGTTGCCCGAATGACAACCAAAGATTTTCACGAGTTTCAAGGCCTGTGATGGTAGAGAAATGTATGTTCTTTCATATTTTTGATGGGTTTTAAAATATTTCATAGCGTTCATTTTTTTTTTGCACCAGAAAAAGTTATGATGTTTTTACCCATAATTCTTACATATATAAAAAGAATATCTACTCCCTTCATCAACTGTTATCATATTTGAATTTATTTATTACACTTGTTCAGTCACATATTTCTTTGTGGACTTAGTCATCACAGTCAAGCTCACATTTATGATAAAAATTGTTCATCTGGATGGAAATTTTTAAAAACTCATAAAAAATAATAAATATATTGTACAAATTAAGTGAAAGGAGCTGTTAAGATAAGGGCCTGATTTAGCCCTGAAACTAATCGATTATTTCTCGTGCGCTGTTCTTCCATTTTAGGATAACGATGGTCAGGATAAAAATGTAAAGTATTAGAAGATTCCTAGTAGGAATTTAATTTAAATAATTTTGATGAAAGATGTTTTAAATACAGGTTGAAAAGGTAGGGTGTTCTGATGATAGTATACGTCAAATATCGAGCAAACATTCATAAAAAATGCATAATTTTACACAAATCTGTTGTTTATTATAATTCTGTACCTTTTCATGTCAAAATTTGATAAGAATAATTAGATTTTAGGTTTTAAGATAAAAAAAATTGGTAAAATATATAATCCGGAAACTGAAAATCAGTTTTATTTCGTAGTTAGCAGCCACAAATGTTAATTTCAGGCGCGAAATACACACAGTGTAGAAATAGACAATTTTCTCGTTTATTTCCTCCCTAACAATTAAATATTTGATGGAAACATACTCCGAATAGATTGATCAATGATATTGAAAGAGGAAAATGATAATTTAAATCTACTTTATCGCGCTAAAGACTAATTTTAAGAAAGTTATCCATCCCCCCTTTTTGCGTTTTTCGCCAATTGGACATTGTTCCCCCCCCCCCCCTCGGTTCAGAACCCCACTTGATCAGAAAATATCTTTTATCGACATACACCTTTGGTAAAATTGGCATTCTGAAGCGAGGGGGGAACAATGTTGTAGAAAAACTTTTCTGTTGGCCATTGATTTCTATGAGAAAATCGCTTATTTTGACCCCAAATTCGGTCTTATTTTGAAAAATTTATCCATCCAGACAGAAGATTCATATGTGGACCAAGTTACTTGCCATTTTTACCGAATTTTTTCTCAAATTTTGCACTTTGAAATTTCGACTTTTCAGGGCAGATTTCACGCCTTATCTTAACAGCTCCTTATAGTTATCTGTAATATAAGGTTGCAACATTATTAATTTCAATAATAACAAAGATTATTGAAATCAGTAATTTAACAATTTCAAGTAATATTACTGATTCTAGTATTCTCCTGCACTGTGGTACTTGTAAATCTGATTTACAGAACCAATGATAGTTATGAGTCTTAGGATTTGACAGGGAACGGGTCTTTTATAGGGCTGTGCGGTACACCGAAATTATTGGTGCTCAGATATATTGATTTTGCTGGTTTGATTTACTGATCGTGAATTCCGGATTTCGATTCGGTTCAGGTTGAATTTTATATAGCGCTTGCATGTGCAACTGGCAACCAAAAACGTTCATATTTATGTGAATACTTCGATTTCTTGGATAGAGATTGAGTTTATAATTCCTAGTACAACTGTGTATTAGTTATTTTCCGAAAATGTTTATACAGAACTGGTTCTTTGAAGGTACATGTAGTCCGAATTTCTTCCTACGTCTTTATAGTTCGTGTTTTTTGTATTTGCGAGAAATTATGCAGCCTAGCTGATTGCTGACATGGTCTTGTGTGCATTTATAAAGAAAGGCAACTATTCTCAAAGGACTCAGAGCAATGCAAACAATGGTTGAAAGTGAAAATTACAAAAATAGTAAATCTTGTTGTTTTTAGCTCTACTGGTCTCAGACCAGTCGATCTTATGCGATCACCCTGTGTCCGTCCGTCCGTCCGTCCGTCTGTCCGTAAACAATTCTTGCAACTCCTCTGAAACTTAAGAGATAGAAAGTTAATTCTTTTTGCATTCTACTTGGTATGTGGTCTAGTTGTGCACCTGACATTTGATTTCAGCCTCTGACCCCCAGGGTCTTAGAAAATGGGCGTGGTCATTGAAATCTATGTAATCTTGTGCTCGCAACTCCTCTTACACTATATATGATAGAGAGTTAATTCTTTTTGCAATGTGATGGATCTGTGGTCAAGTTGTGCACCCGATATTTTGTTTGAGCCCCTGACCCCCAGGGTCTTAGAAAATAGGTGTGGTCATTTTCCACTATAGAAATCTATGTAATCTTGTGCTCGCAACTCCTCTTACACTATATATGATTGAGACTTTATTCCTTATGCAATGTAATGGGTCTGTGGTCTTGTTTTGCATCTGATATTTTGTTTGAGCCACTGACCCCCAGGGTCTTAGAAAATGGGTGTGGTCATTTCCACTATATTACTCTATGTAATCTTGTGCTCACAACTCCTCTGCCACTTTAAATGATGCAGAGTTAATTCTTTTTACAATGTAATTGCTCTGTGTTGTAGTTTTGCATCTGATATTTTGTTTGAGCCACTGACCCCCAGGGTCTTAGAAAATGGGTGTGGTCATTTTCCACTTTATTACTCTATGTATTCTTCTTCGTAACCCTTCTGTCCCTTGATATGATTGAGACTTAATTCCTTATGTAATATGATTGGTCTGTGGTCTAGTTGTGCTCCTGATATTTTGTTTGACCCCCTGACCCCCAGGGTCTCAGAAAATAGGTGTGGTCATTTTCCACTATATAAGTCTATGTAATCTCGTGCTTATAACTCCTTTAACACTATGAATGATTGAGAGTTAATTCTTTTTGCAATGTGATTGGTCTGTGGTCTAGTTGTGCACCTGGTTTTTGATTCTATTTAAAGGTGTATTTTAATGCCCCTTTTTATACTAACAAACATAAGATTTTTAAAGCATCTATTTTCACTAACATTCTACTTTCCCCAAAAGTTAATGTGTAAAATATTTCATATGTGCATTCTTTGTAGTACGATCTTTCCATTGATACCAATGTTTGATCTTGTGACTTTGACTTACAGTTTGACTTAATAAAAAAAACAACCTTTACATTGACAAAGATCTCCTTAGGGGCATTAATATTTCACAAATTTTTATTTTTCTTCTCCTAGATAACATAATGCCTAGAGGAAAGAACTGGCGGAAAGCAGCTGCTAAGAAGAACAGACAAGATAAGGCAGATGTGGGTCATTCTTACCCCACAGATATTGGCCATGTCCAATCATCTGTGCCTCTGGGTGTAGGCTTCGTCCTAACACCTACGACATCTGTATCGGCAGGAGTGATACTTGACACTCCTGTAACAGTAGTCTCTGCGGCTCTCCCTGAGACCACTAATGCAAAATTTAGCTCAAATACTGACTCAAAATTTGCCTCAAAACCTACTGCAAAATTTAGCTCTAAACTTGTTACAAATAATACTTCAAATAACATCATAAAATGTTCCACAACAACTCCAACGAATACCTCTCTTTCATATACTGAAACTATCATTTCTGAAATGAGTATGGAAAAATGCCATGAAAATAGCAATTCAGCTGAAAAGATACAGAGGAACAGAAAGTTTCAGAATGAGAATATGGTATTTGCAACTCACAATCAGGGAGACTTTCATAGCACATCTCAAAGCAATTCTTATTTGTCTCAAAGTGATAACATTTCTCACCTTGATGAGGATGCATTTCAAAATATTGATGGTATAAGTGCAAGTAATGTTGATAATGCAATGCAGACTTCAGATGTAATGCTTTTTGCTTCTCATAGTCAAAGTGACTTTAGGTATTCAGTATTTTCAAGAGGTAGTCAGTGCACATGCATGTCTCTATCTATGATTTTGAGCCTTCAACAAGGTATTCAGCTATCAACCAATACATTAGATCTTGTGCTTCATCATGGTGACAATTTATACAGAAATGCTGTCTTGGATTTACAAGTGAAGGGGAAATTTGTTAATAAGCTGTTGTCGTACCAGGAACTTCCATTAGCAGTACAATATCGAGAAGATTTTTTCTCAGTCATAAAGCACACAATAGTTTATGGTTTACCTGTTATTCAGTCTCATAATCTTGAAGTATTTTCATTACATGATGGCATTGTCTTTGCTTTAACCAAGTCTGAAAGTCTCCTTATCATGATAGGGGCAATCTGCTCTGCAATTATATTTAAAGATGGAAAATACCTCTTATTTGATTCACATTCACATGGGTCTGATGGCTTAAGTTCATCTGATGGCAAAGCATTGTTAAAAATGTTCTCATGTATTGATGACTTAGTATTGTTCCTTTATTCCTTCTATTCAAGTTGCAACATAGATCTTGAGTCTCAATTTGAGATTTTACCTGTAACAGTTGAAAGAATTAGTCATAGTTTCTTTGACTTCGAACAGAACAGTGTCGAAAGATTAACAAGCAGAAAAAATAAATGAGAGAATATATGCAGAAGAAACGAGAAAACAACAATTTCAGATGCAAAGAATTGCAAGATAAGCAAAAGGCACGACTTCATGAGCAGTACAGAGATGAAGAAAGAAAGAGAGAGGTATTTTGTAAACGGAAAGCTAGAGATAACAGTCAGTACAGAGATGAAGAAAAACAGTGAGAATTGACAAATAAAAGAAAAGCTAGAGATAATTCTCAATACAGAGAAGTAGAAAAACAGAAAGAGTTATCTAGCAAGAGAAAAGCTAGAGATGACACTCAATACAGAGAAGTAGAGAAACAGAGAGAGTTATCTAGCAAGAGAAAATCTAGATTAGACCAGTTTTATAAGGAAAAAGAAGTATTAGCCAAAAGAAAAGCTAGAGATGACAGTCAATACAGAGAAGAAGAGAAACAGAGAGAGTTATCTAGCAAGAGAAAATCTAGATTAGACCAGTTTTATAAGGAAAAAGAAGTATTAGCCAAAAGAAAAGCTAGAGATGACAGTCAATACAGAGAAGAAGAGAAACAGAGAGAGTTATCTAGCAAGAGAAAATCTAGATTAGACCAGTTTAATAAGGAAAAAGAAGTATTAGCCAAAAGAAAAGCTAGAGATGACAGTCAATACAGAGAAGAAGAGAAACAGAGAGAGTTATCTAGCAAGAGAAAATCTAGATTAGACCAGTTTTATAAGGAAAAAGAAGTATTAGCCAAAAGAAAAGCTAGAGATGACAGTCAATACAGAGAAGAAGAGAAACAGAGAGAGTTATCTAGCAAGAGAAAATCTAGATTAGACCAGTTTTATAAGGAAAAAGAAGTATTAGCCAAAAGAAAAGCTAGAGATGACAGTCAATACGTGCATGTCTGGTCCATGCTGTAAATTTATCAGATCTTAAATGATGCTATTGAATTTAAAGACGTTTAACAGAGAAGAAGAGAAACAGAGAGAGTTATCTAGCAAGAGAAAATCTAGATTAGACCAGTTTTATAAGGAAAAAGAAGTATTAGCCAAAAGAAAAGCTAGAGATGACAGTCAATACAGAGAAGAAGAGAAACAGAGAGAATTATCAAGTAAAAAAAAAGCTAGAAGTAACAGTTTTTACAAAGAAAAAGAAAGAATGAAGCGACAACAAAATAGAAAAGAAAAGGCCAAGAAAACAAATAATGAAAAACTAGTAGATCGGAAAAGAAAGATTAACATGCGAAGTAATCAGAATTACATGGAAAAAGAAAAAGAAACTTCAAAGAAGAAGAAATATGGCTCAAATATAGAAGAGTGTATTGAAATATTCCATGCACCTACTAGTAATGGACCTGTTTATGTATGTTCATGTTGTCATCAAACATGGTTCCATGATTCTGTCTGCAAAGTTGAAAATATATCAAGTGCTGTTGAATTCCAACCAGGCATTCTAACTGAACTTATTTCTGAAGGAGGAAAAGAGTGGATTTGTAGAACATGTTTATCGAATGTGAAGAAAAATAGAGTACCAAAACTGTCTGTATTAAATGGCATGAAATGGCCCATAAAACCTACAGAATTAAACTTGCATCCAATGGAAGAAAGAGTTGTTGCACTGAGAATCCCTTTCATGCAAATGAGAGAGTTACCTAGAGGAGGGCAATACTGTGTGAAAGGAAATGTTGTGAATGTCCCAGTTGATATTCAGCCTGTTATAAATGCTTTGCCTAGACAAATGGATGATACCGGTACTATCCCAATTAAATTAAAAAAGAAAATGTCATATAAAACATGTGACTTCAAGGAAAACTTACGACCAACAGTTGTCTTGTCAGCTTTACATTGGTTAATGTCTGGAAGTGACTTGTACAAGAACTCTGGTATTCAGATTGATGAATCATGGGAACAAAGTGTTTCAAATGATAGTAGAGATATTGTAAGGGAGTTTGTATCCAATGAAGCAAATGGAACAATTTCTGATGTTTCTAATGATGATACTCAAAGAACGGATTCAGAGAAAAGTACAACAATTGACACAACAGGATATGAATCTGATAATTACAGTGAAGTTGATAGCACTGAAAATGTAACAGGAAATGCCGACACATTGTTGGAAGATGAAAGTTTGAATACTGATAATTCTAATGCACTCCGTTTGTAACGCACATTCTGATTGGTCGAGCGATTAAAAAACTGCAAGGGGATTCACGTTTCACTGCAGTTTTTGCTATGACGTCATGCGTTGCTATGGCGACGTCGTTTAAAGCAGACGATTTCTAGCTTCTTACTGACCAAAGCATTAGAATAGGGTTACCATACTGATGTTTTACAAAAACTGACAGGGTATCGGCGAATCCCCTGTCAGAAATATCCGTTTTACCGCTCGGCTGACGCCTTGCGGTAAAACTCAATTTCTGACAGGGGATTCGCCGATACCCTGTCAGTTTTTGTAAAACACACGCATGGTAACCCCTAAATCCTATACATTTGCTCCTGGAGAGGGACAACATCCATTAAGCCTTTACACTGATCATGACACAGAGTATTTGTCTTTTCCATCCATATTTTGTGGACAAAGGAGACCAAATAATAAAGAAAGATTAGTCCCAGTTCATTACTCTGATATTGCAAAATGGGAACTAAGAAGTCAAGATCGAAGAGCTGCACAGTCAGTACCTAACATATTTTTCAAGCTGAAGAAAATTCAGTTAAAACAAATAAGTGACAAAGTGCATTTAGCTGTGAGAAGAATAAAAACAAAGGGGCAAAAAATCACTGCTGCACAAGCCCGAGATCAATCAACACTTGATAAAATTGTACGTTTAGATGAAGGATATTACATATTTAGACAGTTACGCAATACTCCTGCCTATTTAGCATCCAAAAAGAAAGATGTTTTTGCGATGATCAGACAACTAGGTTTACCCACATGGTTTATGTCTTTGTCCTCAGCAGACACAAGATGGCCCTTTTTATTGAAATCTCTAGCCAAACTTGATGGTAAAATACTATCAGATGATGAAGTCAGTAATTTATCATGGCAAGAGAGAAGCACATTAGTTCAAAAGGATCCTGTTTCTTGTTCTCGCATATTTAATGACCGAGTTCAACAGTTCATAAAAATCTATTTGAAAAGCCCACATCAACCGGTTGGCCATGTCACTGACTATTTTTACCGTGTTGAATTCCAGCAAAGGGGTTCTCCGCATATTCATATGCTTGTATGGATAAATAATTCACCTAAATATCCCAAAGATTCCGATGAAGAAGTTGTGGAATTCGTTGACAAGTATGTTACATGCTCAAATGGAAACGACAATTTATCTGGTTTAATTGAGCTGCAAACACATAAGCATTCCAAGACATGCAGAAAAAAGGGCAAAGCTGTATGCAGATTCGGTTTTCCACTCCCGCCTTTAAGTAAAACTATGCTCTTAGAACCGCTTGAAACAGATGTTGAGAAGTACAAAAAGAAATATGATGAAATCCAAGAAAAGATTAACAAATACAAAGATGGAATGAATTTCTCGTACGATCAGTTCTTGCATGAAGTAGTTAATATGCCAGAAGATGAATATATAAAGTGCATAAGAAGTTCAATCAATGGTCCTAAAGTATTTTTAAAGCGAATGCCGTCGGATGTTAGAGTGAACATGTACAATAAAAATGTGCTACAAGCTTGGAATGCAAATATTGACTTGCAGTTCGTCCTAGACCCTTATGCATGTGCAATGTACATTGTCTCCTACATCAGCAAATCCCAAAGGGGAATGAGTGCTTTGATGGATAGAGCATGCAAAGAAGCAAGGCAGGGCAATATGGACATAAAAAAACAAGTTCGTCATATCGGAAATCACTTTCTGAATAGTGTAGAGGTCAGTGCACAAGAGGCATCGTATTTAGTGTTACAAATGCCCTTAACAAAAGGATCAAGGGATGTCATATTTATAAATACATCGCCCCCTCATGAAAGAGTTCTTCTATTAAAGCAACAGTCTGATCTAATGGAACTCAGTCCAGAGTCTACTGATATTCATTACCAAAATATCATAGCACGTTACTCAAAAAGACCGAGACAACTAGACAACTGGTGCCTAGCAGACTATGCCTCTCAACTTGACATAAAATATCCGGAGGAAAAAAAGAAAACTGACATTCAGGATGAGGTAAATGATGACGATTTAAACACAGACGATGATGAGAACTTCGAATTCACTGAAGATGATGTTCTGGTCACCCTTAAAAATGGAATTAGCATTAAGAGACGTATACATGATCTGATTTTGCGATATGTACGCTATAATGTTAAGACTGATCCAGAAAACCATTACAGAGAGAGGTTCCTTTTATTCATGCCATGGCGAGATGAAAGTGTTGATTTATTGAACGGACATAACAGTTATCAGGAGCACTACAGACAGGTTCATCTTTTAGTTGACAATAAGGCAAATTTTTATGAGAAAAATATTGACGAGATTGAGCGAGCTATGCAAGAGGCAGAAGAATAATTTGCACAGCATGATGAAATAGCTCCAAATGCCCAACAAACAAATGCTGATGATGAAGCTGAAGGTCAACAAGAAGCTAGCGACTTTGTGATGTTCAATCCTGATAGACCTCTTGAGCATAGACGATATGACATAGGCGCTGATATTGGTGCTTCAACTTCTGTCCCAAACATTGAATGCCATAGTGACAGAGTATCTGATGACGAATATTTGAAGTTAGTCAGGAGTTTGAATATCAAACAGAGAGAATTCTTTACGCATGTTCTGCATTGGATTAATACTAAGGATCAGCCTTTTTATGCATTTTTATCAGGAGGTGCTGGTGTTGGAAAATCAGTATTGATTAAAGCTATCTACCAGGCTTTACATAGACAGTTACACTCAATAGAAGGTGAAGATCCAGATGACATTAGAATCTTATTATGTGCCTTTACTGGTAAAGCAGCATATAACATAAATGGCGTGACAATTGCCTCTGCGTTTCACAAAAAATATAACCAGAGCAACCAATCGATGAGTTCGGATGAATTGAATACATTCCGAATGAAGTACAGAAACCTTTCTGTAGTAATAATTGATGAAATATCAATGGTTGGTGGGAAAATGCTAAGCTTTATTGACTGCAGATTGAAACAGTTAACTGCGACAAATAAACCTTTCGGTGGAATAAGTATAATTGCTGTAGTGGATCTGTTTCAGTTACAACCTGTTGGTGATTCATGGATATTCTCTGACTTGTCTGATGGGTCTCAAGCTCTAGCAACAAATTTATGGAAAGAGCATTTTGGCATATTTGAATTGACGCAGATTATGAGACAGAAAGATGACATGAATTTCGCAAATCTTCTCAATAGACTACGAACAAATAATTTAACAGAGGACGACAAAGCTGAAATTGAGAAGCATAATGTCAGTCCAGCTCAGGAAAATTATCCAAAGAACGTTCCTCATTTGTTTGTTGAAAATAAATTTGTGGACAACTTCAATAAAGATTTCATTGACACTTTGTCTACAGTAAAAGTCGAAGTCTTAAGTCATGATGCCGTAGTAGCAGATTTACCAAAATCTACCAAAGACAGACTCTTGAAAAGCTTACCAATGGATTCGAGTAAAACAGCAAATTTAGCACATTCATTAGTTCTTGCAGTTGGGATGATTTATGACATCACCGTTAATCTAGATGTTAATGATGGAATAGCAAATGGTTCTACCTGTATTGTGAAATATATTGAAAATCGAATTCCTCAAACTTCAAGACCAAGCGTTTTGTGGGTTCTATTCAGCGACGTTACAATTGGGTCAAATACAAGACAGAAGTATAAGCATTTGTACAATGTACACATTGACCCTTTGTGGACTCCAATCTTCGATGTGAATAGGAATTTCCTGTACAACTACAAATCTTATCAAAGAACACAATTTCCACTTAAGCCAGCAGCTGCTAAAACTGTTCACAAGGCACAGGGATGTACAGTAGACGAGATTGTCATTGATTTGTCGCAAAGCAGAACAAGAAAAACTCCACATATTCATTATGTAGCGATGAGCAGAGTAAGGACGTTTGAAAAACTACATATTTTGAATTTCAATCATGCTGCCCTGGGAACTGATGATCGAGTCAAAGACGAAATGAACAGACTTCGAGAGGAAGCAAACTTAGAATTATGTTACAAAACTTTATACGATGTTGACTCGTGTTATTTCAAATTAGCTTTTAACAATGCACGGTCGTTTCACAAGCATTTTGCTGATATTTCTGTAGATCCAAATATATTAGCCGCAGACGTTATTGGTATTATGGAGTCAAGGCTATGTACTTCAGATGTAGATGAAACTTATACGCTGGATGGTTTTCAGATACACAGATGTGATCAACACAGTCAAAGTGGCAAAAGACCTAGTCATGGGCTGGTTTTGTATCTTAAAGAATACTTAGAATGTAAGCAAGTAATCAGTTACAGTACAGATAAAGTTGAATGGTTGTTCTGTGAAACATTTCATCCTAAAATCGGATCAATTCAGCTAATTCTTGTATATAAATCCCCATCCTGTACACTTTCAGAGTTCAAAGGCATAATTTTGCATTATCTTTTGCCACGAGTAGACTTATCTAAATCATTATTCGCATTTGGTGATTTCAACTTTGATATCAGCTCTAGACATCCAGAATTTTTGAATTTCATGAATCAAACATTTCATTGCACCCAGTATGTAAATAAGGAAACTACAAACATGCACTCAATTCTTGACTTACTTTTCGCAAATGAACCAAACATTGTTTCGGAAACCATTGAATGTGCATGGTCAGACCACAAAATAGTGACTGCATTTATCTAAAAGATTAGTATTAGCAAACTTTAATTTATCTGGGGCGCTATAACCTTTTTAGGGATGCTGTGACACAGCCCCTCCCTATTTTTTTTCATGTTCCCGGAATCAAACATCCGGGACATATAGGTTTTGATCCGTCTCTCTTTTCTTAGAGATGCATATGGACTCACGGGGCTCGATTCCCGACGCAGTCATATGAGTGTTGAATGTCATATCCATTCAGTCGTCCCTACCTATTCTCCTGACCGGGGGGACTATAAACAGCCCAGTTGGGTACCCATGTTCATGCTGTGGCAGGGTATCCACGTGTGGTGACACCTTATAAAAGCCGTTGGAAATACGGACCAATTCCAAGCAGTACATGATTATACAACCCTCCTGTATATATGCATACACCACATACACAAGTGGAGGGTGGGCATGAAATGGGGTAGCACTCCGCTCCTTAAATAATAAAGGGGGCTATGAGGCATCCCAAAGGTGAATGGCCTGGCGATAATACTCTGTAACGGGCAGTTGGTCAATGAGTTCCCCCAAAGCATGTAAGATCAATACAGCCAACTGATCTAATAGAGGTCTGCCAGGTGCCCAAACGAAAGAAAAAAAAATCGATGTGAATACCTATTAGTGCTGTGATCAAACTGTAAAATATACAGAATATAAAGGTAACGTTGTGGGTGCTACGAAAATTCTGTACCTACTGGTTAGGAAAGACTTCTTAGACCATTATGTTTCGGTTGAGGGGCGTTGGCGGTAAGGTTTAAAGAGGATAAAAGACAACTCCATCTCTCCGAATTGATCAAACTCCGACTACCGTGGCGGCCCTGGACTCGTAAGATGATTCTAATAAAGATAATTATCAAAGTAGGGTATATGTTCGGCCTACTTAGTGCTTTAAAATTCCTTCGGTGGTATTGTGGTACCCATTTTGTAAGAAATAAGATGCACTAACGTGTACGTTATTGCTTCAAATGTCATCAAGACTTTAAAGAATACTGACAGCTGATTATTCCCCGTGGGTCCATATGCATTTTTAAAGTTTCTTTCTGTCAGAATTTTAAGATTAAGGCATAACTTCTTCAATAATGTCAGATTTTGCTTACAAAGATACGTGCATTCTTGTTTCACTGACACTTCCATTTATTTTATTTCAATGGATATTAAAAATGTTTTAATTAATATATGGTACGTTGATTTGGAGGACATTTTATTCTAAAAAGTATGGAGAGCGGCTTATGTAATTAAATGTTAACTTAATTCTCATAAGTCGTTCTGAATAACTTAGATTTTTTATTCTATATGTACCTTTTCTTCCGTCCTCTTTTCAAATATGGACCTTTTCTGTATTTTGTATTCTGTATGAACACATTCACCCCATGTTACTGTTGTTAACCTATGTACGTGTATATACAATTTGTAACATAAAACCCTCCCCGTCTTCAAAATCTAATGATCCTTTCGTAATTTAAATTTGTTTAATTAAATTTATTAGAGACTACAACAGTATATGATGTAAAAAGAGTAACAAAGTCATGTTATATATATGTTGCTTCAAAATGTAAAGACTGAGACATTGCTATTTTTATGAACATGATAATTTTAAGAGTTTTATTTATAAAAAAAAATTGTTGAAATGATAACAACATGATAATTTTAAGAGTTTTGTTTATAAAAAAAATGGTTGAAATGTTGAAAAAAATTGACTTCCGGTTATTACGTGTATCATGTAGAGTGTCGAAAAGAGGGAGCCAAGATATTTTGGTTTTGTCATATGAAGAATGGGTACAACTACTAATTAAAAAGTATCATAGACTTGAATTAAGGCACCAGGTACACATTCGTGCTGCAATTTCGCGTACGAATTGCGAACTGAAAAGAAGATGCAGACCAGAATTGTAGAAAGTCGCGACGACGTTAAATTAAAATTTCGTAAAGATAAAAGTGATGAATGGCAGTGGCATACAGTTGTGTATTGATTCATTGATCAGGGATACAGAAAGCCATTAGCGAACACCGAATCTATTTTCGATCCTTTGATAGTGACAGTGACACACAGTACCGACTTACCGATTCAGAAGACAATGACATACAAGGTCCGCGTGCCAAACTTCCAGACAACTCATCAGAAGATGAAGGTCCAGTGGTGCCTGAGTTTATTTCTTTATTTTTTGTTTGTGCTCTTTCATGATATATATATAATTACAAAATTGAATCATAATATTTCTATGTAGACTCTAGACATAATAATGTATGTTCAGTGCTGTCGAAACACGTTAGACCTGTCAGACAGTCGGTCGTTTTAGAAATTATCAAATGTCCGACAAAATATTTACTGTCAGTTCCATTATACACGTACGGTGTTGGCTATTGAAAGTTTAGCATTTTTAACCAAAGATATGTATTAGTTACATGTATATGAATAATTTTGTGTTGCTCATACCATATAAAGCTGCATATAATTGATTGTTTTAGACCGGATGTAAGAGTAAGTGGTCATGTGATAAACCATTGGTAAAGAAAAAGGTGCTTTATGCCTGTAGAAAAAAAAATCATTAAGATACGGTCCGGCACAATTCTGTTCGGTCCGGCAAAAATGTCTATTTCGACAGCGCTGTATCCTAATTTGAAATTAGCTGATGCATTTTTGCTGTGTTTTCTTTTTTTTTTTTCTCGTATTTCCTTTTGTTTTTGTTCCTTATTTTAAGTTTCTCAAACCAAAGAAATGGGTATGTGATGATATTCATGATTTACGCATTATGAGTTGAATTTTGATTATATTTGTGCTTATTTGCAAGAATATTGACAAATCGATTATATCATGGTTTACGAATATAAAATGTAGTTAATTTTCGACAATATTTGTGTTTATTTGCAGAATGTTGACTACATGTAATAGATTCAATGACAGTGATATGTTATTGTATGTTATGACAGACATTACCTTCTTTAAGCAAAATGTTGACTTGAATTGACTTAGAAACTAAAAGAATCGTTCATAAAAAGAAATACTGATAAGCTTTAGTGGCTTAAAATTTGAAATTAATCAAATCAAATGACATTCGGCATTAAAAATTGATGATCAATAAACCTTGATTAAATTTGTTAACAACGATAACTTATTAATTCTTTATCATTTTGATAATTCCATTGGTCAATTATACCAATTATACAGGCATCGAACAAAGTTTGATTGAAAATGTAGGACAAGGATTACCGGATTCAGGGGCGTAGCTGCCTATACGCCAGCACGCCATGGCGTGCACATCGTGGTGATAAAAAAAATGTGTGTGTGTGTGTGTGAGAGATAGAGAGAGACACTCTGTGAAACTGATAAAAAATTGCACACAATATTTCATTCCTGGCTCTCTATTTCAGATTTTATATTTAATAACTCTTCAAGTAACGCAATCTTCTCTAAAGTTGCATTTTAGCAACACCCCCCCTCCCCATGTTCGTTTTACTAAGGCCTTACGGTTAACTACATCAGGCTGTTTTAATAACTTTTCTAGACAGGGAAAATAAAGTTTGATACACCAGACATGCATGTTTGGACACCGAATCCTCATTTGTGGTTCTTCAAGCCAAAATGATTCAAAGATAGCAATACATGAATATTCTAAAAGTGTAGCGTCCTTGTGAAATCACAGATTTCTCGTAAAAAGTGAGCGGCTCCAAATCATAAGTTGTATCCTTTCCGAGGCACAATCAAATGAAAGCTTTGTCCAGTTCAATTTGAGGGCCGGTTTAAGCGGGTGCCAGTTTACCTGCTACATTTTTTTTCTTCTGAAATTCAGGTGTGCGAGTGACGTGTTCAGCGTTTGAGAATTCAGTGACTTTATTCAATTTCTTAAACCATGAGACGAGTTTATCCTTGAAAGAGAGATTCAAGTCAGTTTTTGAAGTTGTGTTAGGGATGACCATATCCCTTTATTTCAAGCGTAATTTCCGATAAAAAATAGGGGGGGGGGGGGGCGAACCCCCACCAGCAGTAGGGGTGACCCCCTCCCGCACCCTCCCCTCTCGGCGCTGTACCCCTCGGATGAAGCCTTCGGCTTCATGTTTTATATACATGTATCTGGCGTGCACTTCAATATCGTCTAGCTACGCCCCTGAAGGCCTTGTTACACGACGCGATTAGTTGCATGCAACTAATTGCAGAGATTTTTTGGTCCGAGCGAGTTGCAACGACTCGCACTGTTACACGTTGCAACTAATTGCAGAGATTTTGTGATAAATTCATACCTTTTCCGCCTAAAGTCTACTAATAAATTCTGTTTTCAACAGACAATACAGCATGTATTTTCAATTTCCATTACAATTACATTCACATAACTTTCTCGACGAAAAGAGGGCAGAAAATCAATTTTTGAACTAAAAAAAGTAAGTGTACTGTGATCCTTTGTGAGAAAAGTCGTCATTTTATTGTCAATGTAATTGATATGACCAAAATTCTCCAAATTGAAGTTGAAATTATAAGGAATACCCGGCATTTTGATTGGTTGACGCTAAAAGTTGCATGCGATTAATCGCAAGGAATAGAACATGTTCTAATCTGAAAAAAAGTTGCATGCGACTTTTGAAAGTCGCATGCGATTAGTTTTAAGGTGTGTTACTCGACACAATTTGTCGCTTGCAACTAATTGCAACCGATTAATCGCGCCGTGTAACAAGGCCTTGAGATTACACATTTAATATAATAGTAGAAGTGCGAGGGAACACCAGGAGCAAAAACGTCGCTGACCAAAAAATTCTGACTATGGCTCTGGCTCTAACATTATTAAATGTCAGTATGTTCAGAGTGTGCATGGATATCAGCTGAGCGTTGTGCCCCCCCCCCCCCCCCCTGGGGCTCTTGTTATCTGTTCATCATGATGCAAATTTGTTTTAAAAAATGACTCTGAAGTTGCAAAATAAGTAATATTAAAGGACATAGTAACCGTTGCCAAGGTAATTTATGTACATAGCAACAAGTGGGTTTATCTTGAATTTGCTCGTTTCATAAAATAAATCCTATTTCCTTATCATATACCTATCAAGAGAGAAGGAAAATTGGAAAATTACAAACAGCATTTTGAAATTAATATATCAAAATTAGCTAATTATGTTGTCATGGTAACCAGCCTTTTTTTTACAATATCAGACACTGCTAGTGAGCTTATTTAAAATTTCATGTCCTAATCTTTAGGATGCATAAAAAATCTTCCATTGATGTCACATATAGACCAAATTATAGAGCTTCAAATTTACACAATTTTGCAAATTTCACAACTTTAAAAACCGTTGCTCAATTATGACGTCATAATAGAAACGGCGACATTGGCGCGTTTTTCGCAAGAACGTCAGTATTAGGCAACGTAAAAATAATGGGGAGGGGGTAACAAAATCACTATAACTTAAAAACTGACGGTCAGATTTCAACAGGAACTTATTGGTGTTTCACTTGACATATGAAGAAGATAATATCATGTTTTTACGAAAAATAAATGATAGGGTTTCAGATAAACGGACTTTATTATTAAAATTAACAACTCAATGAAAATAGACATAAATTAATCTCCTTTCGACAATTTCTTTTCAAAGTCTCAGAGATCGTTTATAAATCTATACATATCCGATTGTCCACATCATACCTAAATGAAAAATACAGAACTTATCAATATTCTGTCTCTACAGAAGATTTGTAACTGTTTTTATTAACTAAAGTAGAGATGGCCGAGTGGATAAGGCGTTCAACTCTCACGCAGACGACCGGGGTTCGAATCCCGGTGTGGTCATATGAGAGTTGAAAACCATATCCATTCGTTCGTCCCTACCGAGTCTCCTGACCGGGGGGACTATAAAGGGCCCGGTTGGGTACCCAAGTTCATGCTGCGGCAAGGGTATCCAGGTGTGGTGGCACCTTATAAAAGCCGTTGGAAATACGGACCATCCAAGCAGTACATAATTATACAACCCTCCTGCATACATGCATCCATCACATACACAAGTGGAGGGTGGGCATTAAAATGGGGTAGTACTCCGCCCCTTAAATAATAGAAGGGGCTATGAGGCACCCCAGAGGGGAACGGCCTGGCTAGAGTACTCTGTAACGGGCAGTTGGCGAATGTGTTCCCCGCAATATAACATCAATACAGCCAACTGACCCAATAGAGGGTTGCCAGGTGCCCAAACAGAAAGAAAGAAAGAAATAAAGTGTGTTAATTTTTACGTCACATTTACGGCCCATTTTGGGGCTTTCGATGCGTATATATGTGCGTCCGTAGCTACAAAACTAAGGGTAAAAAATTGATGAAACTTTGCATGTAGAAAAAGTATTTTTCAATCATAAACATTTATAATTTTCAGGAAAATTAAATGATAGGGTCATCATTTAGTATGGCTGTCCTGGACCTCCTTAAAGGGATTTTTTTCATATTTGATATAAACTTTGAATATATGTACATGTATACGTACCAAAATACTGCGAATATGTATGTATAAACATCAATCTGATATCTATACATCTTATAAATACAACAATGGAACTATCACATAATTTATATACATGTACATGTGCATCGTAGATCCTTTTTTTTCGCTGAATCAGTTCTCGTCCGACTTCACTTTCAATGCACGGTAGTCCTCTAAGGTCTCCATCAGTCAAATGCCCTGCCAATACGAATTTTTCCTTTTTATTGTTTATTACGAGGGCTGTTCGAAAAATTCGTAGACAAGTTAAATAAAACTTATGTCGTTATCGTCAAACATTTTGTTCATATACTAATTTATTCCTTAAGATTGGATATTGTTATTGTGCAAATTTTAAGGATGCTTTCTTCTGAGATCTCGAATTCAAAAGCATCAAACTTTTTTTCTTACCATTATATTTCAATAGTACTTGACCCGATAGGTAATTAAACAAACAGAAAAGGATACCAAGATATGAACTTTATGTCAGATATTTGCCATCAAATATACCCATCTTCAACCATCTCAGAATATTGTGGTGAAATTGAAAATTGGCGAAATATTACTCATAAAATCTAAAATATATATATTCTTACGGAATTGTTGAATTGGAATACTCAAATATATTAGAATACATTACTTCACTACTGTTGAATACAATTTTTATGACATAAGATGTAACGGAATGAAATTTTTAGCAAATTCTTACCTCATATGGCAATTTTTAAAGTAACGTAAGAAACAGATTTTTGGCACTAAAATGCTGATAAAAAATGTAATTCCATCAAACTTTTTTTAAAACTTCACATAGTGTATCTAGGGACATTATAGCATGTTTTTATGAAAGAAAAAGTAGGGGGAGTTATGCATTGGGAAAAAGTTTTGGCCCAGTTTGCTACCCTACCCCCCTTCTTTCAAAATGATACAGGAAATAGAAAAAACACCATATTGCCAACAGTACGTAGAGGTTTTATTTATTATGTTTGGTTTTATATAGCTGTTCCATGTCCTTTCATGTGAATATTTATATACATTTAATAATCTGACATTAAACATATTTTTTTGCATAGCTAGGGGGAAGGGGAGGGGTTCAGCCCCCCCCCCCCCCCCCCCGTCTTGAACTCACCGAAACATTTTTTTTTTTTGCATATTAATTGATAAACATGTTTTAAATTTCCACAAACATGGCAGATATTTGACACTTAAATCAATCGTTAACAGACCTTTCATTATGGACCTTGACTTTTGATGTAGTGACCTTGACCTTTGAGATTGACCTATTTTTAACAAACCCGGCAATATCTCGCTACTGTATAAACCTTTACTTTTTCTACAAAAAACCTATACACAGCACGCGACGCTGTCTTCTGACTATTTTTATTTTTATTTTTTTTTTCTTTGTCTGTTTTGTTCTTTCCTGTGTTTAATGTACAATGTAAACAACAAATAAAGAACAAGGATACGTATGTAGACGAGGGAACTCTCCGACCGCAGAATATATTCGATAACCTAAGACAATAAAAAAAGTAAAACGCTGTACGCCGTGCAAGTTTATTTTTATCTTTCATAGCATTTTTTTCTTTAATTTGCGGAGCCCCCCCCCCCCCCCCCCCCCAACCGGATTATCAATTTATTTGTTTCAGTCCATGGGGTTACATGATTCGGATTTTTTTTTTTTTTGGATGAAAAATGCGTGCCTTATCTTTTCTTTTATAAAGTCTTCCTCTCTTATGACGCATGTCGGCCGTGAAATGCCCGTACGTCTTCAATGCGACAGTCGCACGAAAAAAAGTCTGTTATCTAACACTACGAACTCTTTTAAAATATTTCGCGCAGCAGTCTTACGGCGGTCTCGAACAGTTATGGTGCAGTCGTACGGCGTGCAGGATCGCAGAGACCGTATGGCTACGGCAAGGCTGATGTTAAAGGGCCTTATTTAAGTTTTCCTTTAAGAGATGAATTATTTGTCGGAAAAAAATGTATGAAATAAGATGATAGTTGATGATTTTGTTATCGATATGTTCCCTTACTAATGTAAAGTCCCTGTATTGTATCCATTTTTCAAATAAATGACAGAATTGATGAAATTGGATCATGTAAACAGGAAAATTTAGAATTGTCTAATTGAGTTCCGCAAAATTTCAATTTTTTGCAGACATAATGCTGCTAAAAGAAATAAAGGAAATAGATTAGAAAAGAATAAAGATAAAGCGGGAGAAATATAAAAAAGCACGTGGCGATTTATTATTATTATATATTTTTTTAATAAATAGAAATCCAGAGACGAATCGCCATTAGTACATGTTTCTTTGACACAATGACAGTACAGAGTTCAATTACTGGTAAAGTTCTATTTTCCATGTTTCGGTGTATTTTACTTGCTTTTGTTGTGTCTCTGATTTGTTTCACACTGAAAATACAAATCTATTTCTTAAAAGTATTGCTTTTATTGAATTAATCTTCTCAATTTATGTAATGTAAAGGCAAACATTACATCCCTTTCCTGCAGCGTTATTTATCTGTTTTATTCATGGCGGGAAGACGAACGTCATGTTTGCTGCCTGACGTCAAAGATTCTCGCAGTGACGTAATGTTATTTGAACAAGGTTGTTTTAAAGCAAAAAGATAACATAAAATGTTTATACTTATGAAAATAACAAATATATCCTCAAACAACTCCATTTAACCATGCTATTGAATTTGATGCAGTGAACAGAAAAAACAAATGTCGTACATCTTTCTTTTACGACATTAGGAGTTATCTCCCGTCGTCTAGAACGTTTTCTGTTCAGCTCGCCAGGAGAAAGCATCCTTAAAGCAATCGATCAATTATGAAAGAAATGCGGTGTTTTTCTTTAGGAGTGACTTCGGTAAGCGGCGCAGTAATTGTCGTCCAAAGCAACGTCACGCAAATTACGGAGTACTTATCATTTTCCACCTTTTGTTCTGTCTCTAAATTTGAAATCATATTGGCGCATAAGTCATTAATTGTATGTCAATCGACTCAAAAATTCATAATACAGAATAGACTAGGCAATCATGCGCTCAAATTATTCCCCGATCATATCCTATCGGTTTACAGAAGACGCATTAAGAATTGCATTTTAGAACGTATGGATCACTCGGTTTTGCTTTCTCAGGTAGTCCAAACCGTTCTCTTTGAAAGACTTTTATCAAATTATCATCTTCTGTGCAAATTGAAGGCATATTGATGTGCGCTCGAAACATTTTCTTGCGTTCCATAGCCATTTTCTCATATATAATGTCTTTTGTGGAGGTTGTGTCCGCTTGAATAACAGATCAATGATTTCACGTTCTTAAAAAATGCAGGAAAACGTATACGTATTGATGGCGCTTCTTGTAACAGTGATATCTAAATATCAATGCATCGTAAAAAGTTCAAATTTCAGTATGATAACTTCCAATTACTGTCGAATGATTAATATATAGATTTACTTTCACGGCGTCCGCATTTAGAAATAATAAAAGAATTATGCGCGTGTACACAATTTTCTATATCTCAGTTTTCGTATTGCGCCGCTAAACGTCACAACACTTAATTTAAGATAATTATTTGAATGACATATTTTTTCAGTAACCTTGATATTGTATAAATTGATTATAATAAACCTTATAAATGTATTGTGAGAAAATTGTACAATTACTGTCCCGCATTTCTTCAATATTGCGATTGTCTTCGAACTTTTCGAACAACCCTCGTACATTTCTAAGATTCTGATTATACCGATTGACGATTCCTGCTTTAATTTTTTTTCATTCATATTTGATAACTTTCTTGCTCTGGTTTATCATACCGCAGCCAATAAGCGAAACTCCATCTTGTAGTAGAGCGTCCAATTTAAAAAAGAAGCTTAGTTTTCGAGTTTAATCAACACACCTAACACAGGCCTGAATTTGGTCTGAACTTTTTGCTGAATACCCCTGCTTGCAAATAGAGCTGTCGTAAAGAACATGCCACGGTCAGATTTTGTTTAAATTGGGTAAAAAGCGATAAAATCGTGAAAAATTAAAACGAAATATTTATCGTTTATATCCTCGGTATTCCTATATTTTGTTCTTTTTTGTAAAGAAAGTCGTTGCAATCAATGCATTAGATATGTACATATGTTATATAATTGTTTTGGAGGAAGAATATTTTCTTCTCTCTCTAAAAATTGCAGTTTTATGCAAATTTCTGTGAAATATGAAGAATCCGTGTTAATATTTTCTTTCAAGCACAGAGACTAAATTTTTGTCTCGAAACATATCGACAAATATATGTTTATTATTTCCAATGCCTTTTTATTGATCATTTTTCTATGGGGCCATAAATAAATGTAAAAACCTAAAGCGTATATACTTTTGATTTAAGCGTCATTTCACAAATTAGTTTCCGTAGATGAAGATTCGGTCGACCACGTGTTACATTTTCTATCAAATCGTACCTATCAACCGGTATACAAACATATTTTTGATAAAAGTTAAATGCAGAAAGTGGAATTACATCATACTGTTTAAAAATTAATGAAAAATACTTCTTTTTAATATGTCGTGGTAAGACCGTGACAAGTTGAAATGAAAATACGTGAATTGAAGACAAATGCATTAAGTTTATATTAAATTATGAAAAGTATCTTTTGACGTTTATTTTGGTACCACAGAGATGTGAATATACATGAAAAGTACATTGGTCAGAGTTTGGGCTCTTCGTTATCTGTGTTTTAAACATCACGATATGCCTTGGGTTAACGTTGTGCAATTTATCCCTTTTGCATCCGCACTTACTCTTCGTTCAGATTTGTAACTATTACACTTTTCAAGATATACTGAGTCAGAGAACCCCTTTGATGTCTCCGTGAGATCCAATGGAAAGTCCTCAAGGGTCACGGGGGGGGGGGGGGGGGGGGGGGCTTTAATTCATAATGCTGTACATAAGCACAAACACCACATTGTCACATTGGCGGATCCAGGAATTTTTTTTCAGGGGGGGGGGGTCCTAAAGTCCGAATATTTTGAAGAGCAAAAAAAAAAAAAAAAGCAAACGCAAGAAAATAAAGTTGTTGATTGATGATTGTCAGTTCTGTTTCTAATTATTATCAAAACAGGTGACTGGAGAGCAACGGCGAGCAGAAAGCTTAAAATCTTGAATTTTCACATCATAGTGCTTGATTATTGATTGTCAGTTCTATTATGTGATTATAACAAATGGCGAGCGATAGCGAGCCAGCGAATTTTTTTGCCGAGGATTGGAATAAAATTCACTATTCGTGTCCTTTTCAGTTTCTTTTCGTCTTCTAAGTGCCCTTGTTTATTGACCTAGGTGTTATGTAAATTTGTTGTATATAAGAAAGTGCAGCGTCATCTGAAAACAACGTACATGTATGTAATAATTTATTTAAATGCTGACGGCAAAATATTATCAACATGAAAGATTTCTAATTCATGATATATTTTTCAAATATTATGACAACAAACTCATTTGGGACTTAGTCTTACGAAATATGTATATTAATACTAAAAAAGCTATGTTTCGAAAATTCCAGGGGGGTCCGGACCCCCCGACCCCCCTCTGGATCCGCGCTTGTTGTTATATGTAATATTGGTAATTTAATTGGGCAGTTAGTTTAAACTGTATTTATTCCAGATCATATAATTAAATAAATTACAAGATATATAACAGGATTTGGAAACAAGTAATGGAATTACTTATACTAATCCATCTCCTTTGATCAATAAATTGCTACAGAATTATATATCATAAGCGAGGGGAAGATTGTGCATGTAGAGTGCAAGGGAGAATAAGAAAGAAAGTGCAAATGTGAACATTTACATGTTAAATGCAATGGTAAAGTAAACGAAAGAAAGAACAAAGAGAATTCTGTGTGCATCCGAAGTCTTATGAACGAACAATTATTCAGTTTGAAAATCTCTTACTCTGCAAAATGAAGTCCTGTACTACAGAGAAGATATTAACGTTATCCTGGTAAGGTAAAAGAATATTTCCAAACAAGAGAAGCTCTAACGATTTATTTTGTAGAGTATCGATGGTCAGTGAACGGATAGTATCATACAGAGGACAATGTAACAGATAGTGGCGTGTTGTTTCTAATGCTCCACAGTCACAATTAGCAGTTGTTGAGATATTGCGAGCGAAGAGATGAGCTCTTAATCCACTACTTTCGGTCCTTAAGCGACAATGGTAAATTTGACCCATACGGGTACCCGAGTTAAAGTATGACGGTGCTGTATAGTCAGATTCATTCAGAAAGTGCTTAAAGCTTTGTATGGATGGGTTATTACGGATATCTAGTGGGATTTGATTCCAGGAGTGGATGACAGAAGGTAGAAAAGAGTTTTGATATTTCTGTGTTCTACATAAAATTGTGTTTAAGTTGTGTCTGTTCCGTGTGTCACGTCCGTGAGTATCGTACGTCTGTCGTGGTACTAGGTCACAGATATAAGAAGGTGAAGATCCATGATACATACTGTGAAATTTAATAAGTTTGTGTTTAGTTCGGCGTGTCTGGAGAGTATCCCAGCCTGCTTCTTTAAGTAATGCTGCTGTACTTGCAAGTTTCGAAGCACCGGTGATAATTCTAGCGGCTTCGAGATGTAAGCGTTCAAGTCTAATTTTAGAAGTGTTGGAGCATCCGTCCCAAATTACATCGGCATATTCTAAAATTGGACGGATAAACGTGAAGTAGATTTTTTGGAGAGTGAGTCTGTCAAGATTAAGTTTTAGTTTACGAAGCATATTTAGTTTCTTCGAGGCCTTATTTACAATTTCGTCTATGTGAATGTCCCAGTTTAAATTATGAGTAAAAGTTATACCAAGATGTTTGTGCTGCTCGACTTCAATAATCAATTCATCGTTCATGTACAGAGAGGGATGGAATGGAGTGTATCGTTTAGTGGAAATAAGAAGTGATTCTGTTTTATTTGGGTTGAAATCAACTAGCCATTGACGGGACCATGTATGTATTTTATCGAGATCATTATTGAGGAGCTCTGCTGAGTCTATCGGGTTATCAACTATGATATATAAACTGGTGTCGTCGGCGAAAAGTCTAATATTTGTACTAATTTCACATACTATATCATTTATATATACAAGAAATAGAATAGGACCTAAGATTGAACCCTGAGGAACCCCCGCATTTATTTCACCCCAATCAGATGCTACCCCGTTTATCACCACCCTTTGTTTTCGATTTGAAAGATAATTAGCAAACCAATTTAGAATTTTGTCTTTGATCCCAATAGAACGTAATTTATGAATTAAACCCTCATGCCAAACACGATCAAAAGCTTTACTTATATCACAAAAGACCACCCGTATTTCCTTTCCCTCATCTAAAGCCCTGCCAAATTCGTTAGAAAGATCAAGAAGCTGGTTTATGGTTGAGTCGTTGGGTCTGAAGCCGGATTGGAGATTAGTAAGGATAGAATGGGAATGCAAGTAATTATATAAATGTTTAAAGACACAGCGCTCCATTACTTTACCAATAATACTGAGGAGAAATATAGGCCTATAATTTTTGACAAGAGAAGGGTCATCCTTTTTGAATATGGGACTGACGTTGGCTAGCTTCCATGATGCAGGGAATGTACTTGTTTGAATAGAGAGATTAAATAATTTGGTAAATAAAGGAGCTAGTTCGCGAGATGCGTTCCTTAAAAGGATAGGGTTTATAAGATCTGGACCCGTTGCTTTGTTTGTGTTTAATGATGATAAGACGTCAATAACATCAGTTTCGTCAATAATGATATCAGAAAGACAATAATCAGGATCGTGCGCAATAGGTAGGGATGAAGAAGTGTCGTCTATGTCTTGTTGTGATAAGAAATATGTATTAAACAAAGAAGCCTTGGCTGTGTCATTTTCAATATAAAGGTCAAGGTCGTCTGATTTCAAGGGAGGAAGAGTTACGTCATTTTTTTCTGTATTGGTAATTTTATTTATAATGTTCCACCACTGCCGACTATTGGAGCTACTGTCGTAAAGTTGCCTAACAAGACTCTGCATATATTGCTGTTTAGTCTTTCGAATCAGGTTAATGACAGAGTTACGTGCCCTTCGAAAGATTGCCCAGAGTTCTGAAGTTTGCTGAGATTTTGCTCGTTTGTGAGCTCTTTTTCGATTGCGGATAGCTTTTCTGATGTCATTATTCATCCAAGGAAGATCATTTTTTCGTATGCGAACAACTTTATTTGGTATGTGAGAGGAGGCTATTTCTAATATTTTTTCAGAGATTAAAACTGCTGAGTCATTCGGATCATTAGTTATTAGATCAGTGTGATTTAGATTAAGTATTTCATCGCGGTAAGAGTCGAAGTTACCCTCTTTAAATAGCCATATTTTGCGTAAAAAAGAAACTTGTTTCGGTTTCTCAATATTAAGATAGACATACACTGGACAATGATATCTTATTTCGTTGGGGAGAAAAGGGTCACCTACTCCAGAGAGAAAGACAGAGCGAGGAGAATTAGTGAGAATAAGGTCTAGTAAGGTCTGGGAGGTTTCAGTAAAATGAGTTGGTTCTGTGACGAGAGAGTGAAAATTGTAAGTGTCGCATATATCAGTGATATCGTCGTAAGATGAATTTAGCTGATTACAATTAAAGTCACCTGTAACTATTATGTTACTAATATTTGAGTTATACGCTTTATCAATAGAATACTTTATGCTGTCCCATACTTCATTAGGAGAGTTTGGTGGTCTGTAAAATGTACCTAGTGTAACGTGTCTTGTTTTCGTGGGGATGGCATGTTCTTAAAGCATAGCGTAGTGTTAGTGTGTATTGTAAAATCCGAGCGGTATGATTCAAAGTATATTCCAGGGTAAAACTGTGATTTCCATATAATCCATGTGAAATGAGACATAAATCATGAATCTAGTTCACTACTTTAATATTTACATATATACATGCGCGCAAATAAGTTAAATCCAAGAAATATAAAATCAAGGCATTTTATAACAACAAGTCACAATAATATCAATAAATCTATAAAGTCTGGCCAAATAGAATCTCTGTATAAGAAATTGTGTCTCATATATATAGTAAGTTCTCAGTACTCATCATGGGTATTATCAGTCATGTGACATGTGAGTACTCGCTTTGAGTAATATTACCCACGGCGGGTATCTTACATTATAAAATCATAAATTATTCAATAAAACATCAATAATGAGGCAAAGGTAATTCAAACAAACAAATAAATCATAATATAAAATCTGAACGTCACAACTCCCCCCGATTTAAGCATTGACTCCCGTCAATTATCATCAAAGCACATTAGTTAAGTAAGTAAAAACAATGGGGAGACAACAAAGCAATTAAAATCTGACGTTCAGTAGTGGATCAAAGTATTAACAGTTCAAAGTCACGTAAATATAAATATCCTAAACATCGGCAGTCAATATTAAATCCATTAATAGTCAAAACCTCCGCTCACAACTTTCACGTTTCTATTCTGCATGTGAATGTTAATTTCATCGAGAATCTCTAGTGTTGTGGCTACGAAATCTACACTGCCAATATCCACATCCTTTGAATATAATATTTTATCTCGGTCACAGTTTCTGCTTCAATATTTCGTATCGGAAATATTTCTGTGAACTTTGTAAAGTAATCCGCTATCACAAGAATGTATGAATTTCCATCTCTTGTTTTCGGAAATGGTCCAGCAATATCCATAGCGATTCTTTCGAAACGCGCACCACTTACATGTGGTTTCATGAAATTTCTCTTTTTGAAATTCGGATTTTTCCTCTCCTCACAAATATCACATGATTTTACATAATCACTGATATACTGTCTCATTTTCGGCCAATAGTATGAAGTCGTCCATACTCTTGATAAAGTCCTCTTTATTCCAAGATGACCGGATAACGGTGAATCGTGTACAAACCACAATACAGTGTCTCTTAACTCAGGCGGTGTACAAATCTTGAGCCTCTTTTCTCCATTTTCAATCCACTTGATGCATAACATGCCATCAAAGATGCATAATAACTCCCAGCGAGAATACCAAAATTTGGTATCGAAACTCATGTGCGAAACGCTCTTAAAAGGCGGTTTCTCGTCACTTTGCACTTTCATTTTCATTATTGCTGAAATAGCAGGATCTTTCAACTGAAAGTTTCGAATATTTTCAGAGGTCAATTCGACATCAGGTTGCCTCCTTTGTCTCGCTCTTTGTGGTACATTAGGGATCCTTCCTCGTGGTCGTATCTCAATCAAGTCATCGTCTTGATCATCGGTTTTTCTATTACTTCCGGAAATTTGAAACGCGTCTTCATCATCACTGTCTAATTTCCGTAATAATTTCAAATCTTCACTGTGAGTGAAAATCACTATTTCTTCTTCATCCTCCTTGTCTAAGTCAAAGTTACATTGCTTGCAAATCTTCGAATTCTCACTCAAGCGTGATAACGCATCAGCGTTGCCGTGGCGCTTCCCTGGGCGATGCACTATTTTAAACACATACTGTCCAAGCTGTTGAAGCCAACGACTTATCTGTCCGTCTGGTTCCTTAAAACGATGTAACCATACTAGGGATGCATGGTCTGTCCGTAATATGAATTCACGTCCCGACAGATAATGTCTAAAATGTTTTATAAAGAAAACAACTGCCAACATTTCTTTACGTGTTACACAATAGTTCTTCTCCGCAGTTGTTAGTGTTCTGCTTCCATACGCAATAACTCTCTCGTCATTATCTTGTATTTGAGACAAAACAGCACCTATTGCATTATTACTAGCATCCACGTCCAAAATGAAGCTACCGCCATTTACGTCTGGATAACCAAGAATTGGAGCCGACGTTAACTTTTCTTTCAAAGTTCGAAATGCAATTTCACATTCATCGGTCCACACCCACTTATTATTCTTGCTAGTCAATGCGTGTAAACACGAAGCTGTTTTCGCGAAGTCTTTGATGAATCGTCTGTAGTACGTAGCTAAGCCCAGAAAGCTTCTTAATTCACTAACATTTTCGGGTCTTTTCCAGTTCCTGACTGCATCTACTTTATTGGGATCTGTCATAATTCCCTTCTCAGATACGATATGGCCCAGAAATGTAACTTCCTTCTTAAAGAAACTACACTTTTTAGCTTTTAACTTGAGGTTAACGGCCTTTAATTGATCCAACACTATGTTCAAATTATTCAAGTGTCCATTGAATGTTTTACCTCCGTACACTATGATGTCATCGAGGTACAGTACAGCTACATTCCACTGTAGTCCATAAAGTGCTTTTTCTATAACGCGCTGAAATGTTGCGGGCGCATTACAGAGTCCAAATGGCATTACCGTATACTGATATAATCCACCTCTCGGTGTCCCAAATGCCGTTTTCTCTTTATCACTTTCACGCATGGGTATTTGGTGGTATGCCATATTAAGATCCAAAGAACTAAACCACTTTGATCCTGATAATGCTTCCAAGTCATCTGTTACTCTTGGTATTGGATAAGCGTCTTTAATAGTGCGTGCATTTAACCTGCGATAGTCTACACATAATCTCCAGGTTTTGTCCTTCTTTTGGACTAACACGAGGGGAGAAGACCAAGGGCTGTTAGACTTCTCTATAAGTCCGTGCTCCTTTAATTTCTCTATCTCATTATCGAGAGTGTCCCTCTTGAATATCGGAATTCTCCTCGGTGGCTCCTTAAACGGGGTTTCATCGCTCAGTTTGATGACATGCTCCCCTATAGTCGCACGTTCCATTTTCTCTCCAGGAACAGCAAAGGAATCTTTCCTCTCTATCAGGAATTCCTTAAACTTCATCGCTTCTTCTTGTGATAACTCCTTACAACCGTCATCAAATAACTCGTATAAGTGATCGGGTAATTCTCCGGAATTTCTGTTTCGTTTCACTTCAGTTGCACTATATGATTCCATAGGCTCACTGATGAAATCCACAGTTATCGCTTGAGCTATTTCAGTATGTTTATTTATCCAAACATCTGAAACATCAGCATTATACACTCGCACAAACACAATATCATTTTGTGTATTTACGATCTGTTGAGCCACAATTAAGCCATGAGAATGTACAAACCGTTTAAATGGAAGTAACATTCCCTCACAACACGTCGGTTTTCCTTTGAAACCAGCCTTTATCACTGTTTCACAACCGGAAGGCACACATGTGTTTTCTTTACACATAACAACACACACATCGTTGGGGGTTTCACTTATCCTTGGATCTATGTTCATCACAAGATGATTCGTCTCGTAATCCCAGTTACACTTATACATTGATAAGAAATCCTGTCCAAGTAGGTTACACTTTACTCCACCTACATATACTCTAAAATTCACACAAGTATTTCCAAATGTCAAAGTCATAAACGCAGTTCCAAGTAAATTCAATTTACTCCCGTCCGCTGTTTCAAATTTGTTCCGCACTTCTTGCAGACTCGGCCTTGTAATTGGAAGAATACTGTAATACGTATCTTCGGTTATGAATGTTCTACTGGCTCCTGTATCCATCTTCCATTCTATCGGACTACCTTCTATAAGCCCATCCACGATCATTCCAGATCTCCCTTTCACATTAAGGCTATAGATTTCAAAACTACCAGAATCAGAAGAAACACTTTTCTTTGAACCACATTCACTATCAGGTGTAGAAATGAAACTCTTCATAGACATATGAGCAGAAGAAATTTCAGACTCGGAAACTCTTCTATGTTCCAAACTATCACACTGACTTTTTGTATGAGAAACATCTTTCTCGATTACAGGCCTATCACGAACGGCGACCGACGCACGGCCTACTGCCTCGGTCCCTCCTCTTTTAATTGCTTCCTTTCACTCTTCTCACAGTGACTCCTTGGAAAATGACTTTGATAACTTCTTCTTTTTGGACAGTCTTTGAATAAATGTGTAGATGAATTACACGCAAAACATTTTCTGTTATCAATGTTCTTATTTTCTGCACTTCGGCTTTCATTTGATGCTTTGTCTTGGAACTTGAGGTTCCGTCTATTTTCGAAAGGTCCATTGTTTTCCCGCGCATCATGTTTTAATGCGAAAACTGGCCTTCGTATGTCCTTTTGTATATCAGACTTACGGCTTTCACTTACTCTGATGCATTCTTCTTGCATCGCAGCCGTAACAGCATCTTGTAATGTCTTTGGTCGAGTTCTCTTTACAGCTAATCTAAAGTCGTCTCGTTCGCTGCAATTGTCCATAAAAGTCTTCATACTGCTCTCGGCAATATATTCACGATTGTTTGGATATGCTCTACGATATAAATCTTCAAGCGCTTGTCCAAAATCTCTGAATGAATCTGATGATCTCTTTGTGCGAAGCCTTGCCTCGGCAATATAACTATCCTTCATTGTATGGTGTCCAAACCCATCGTTCATTCTTCCTTTCAGAGCAATCCAACTGTTTCTCTCTTCATCTGGAAGTCCGTATGCAAACGATTCAGCTTGGCCCCTTAGAACAGTGAAGAAGATCTTCCGTTTTCTATCTTCATCCCAATTATTTAGGGAACTGACATTCTCAAAGTACCTTATGAATTCAGACCAAGTGTCTCTGCTGTCACCATTGAAAGTACGCTTTATTGGCACATTACTGGTACTCATGTTCCCAGATATTGGTGAATTCATTGATAGGTTAGGGCTTCCATAGTTCTCCGGTATTGGCAATCTAGTGCTCCTTGCGGGTACTGGTGGTCTGGTGCTCCTTGCGGGTACAGAAGTCCTTCGATTCACAGGAGTGCTTACGGCTTGATTATAACGGCGCTTGCTCCTCACCAGTTTCACAATAATACTACACAATATAATGCACAGCAATCCGAGTGATCCAGACACAAGCAATTCCTTAGTTAAGCACAAGAGCAAATAACCCGGAAAATACTGGTATAAAGCACCAACACAAACACATCCTAATAGAAACACTATGAACCACGCGAACCAAAACCAGCTCCATTCACTTGATTTCTGTTCGTCCATATCCATGCACATATTCTGCTCTGACAATGAAGGCAGATTTGTTACAGGAGGACTTTTTAGGAACGTATCCTCATTTATATCACTAACAGGAGATTCCTGTCGTGCAGTTTCGTTAAATGCCGACATCAAATTCCGCCTTACGGTCGGAGGACTATTTTGTTCTCTCTCTTCAATTCCATCCAGCGGTACACCGGAAGTTAATTCCTGCGGTGAATAGCGTGTCCTATCCATATCCTTATTATCTTCGGTTCACTGTAGCTTTGTATCCGCACAACGTACACAACACAGTATTAAACACATGTACAATTTTTCCACTTACTATTCGCACTTCAGGCATAAAACACTGTCACAATTTACCGGCAGAATCTACAACATAAGATTCCATGCACAACGCACAATAAGATCACATTTCTAGTAACTCATAAATCCAACACTAATAAATCTATAATTGCAAATAAAATCCAAGCACAAAAATATTCCGAGAATATCACATTGTTGATATTTTCCTTGAACTAAAAGAAGATTCGATCAGTTTCATGACACATTGGGCACATAAACCTAAACACTCGCGCACAAACGCACTTCACGATCTTCTTATTTTTCGCAAGTCGTCTGGGAAATACGGAAAGGCACTTTTCACACTTCATTTCCACATTTCCGAAATCACAAATTGTTTTCACTGTAGCTTTTCCATTTGGGAAAATCTTATAAATCCTTATATAAGAAAATTCCATGTTCACAAAATTTAGAAAATTTCACAGTCTTCCTGGAAATTGACACTAACACAATATTTTCACAATATATAATCTGCTATGCCATCCCACCGCTGCCACCAGTTGTAACGTGTCTTGTTTTCGTGGGGATGGCATGTTCTTAAAGCATAGCGTAGTGTTAGTGTGTATTGTAAAATCCGAGCGGTATGATTCAAAGTATATTCCAGGGTAAAACTGTGATTTCCATATAATCCATGTGAAATGAGACATAAATCATGAATCTAGTTCACTACTTTAATATTTACATATATACATGCGCGCAAATAAGTTAAATCCAAGAAATATAAAATCAAGGCATTTTATAACAACAAGTCACAATAATATCAATAAATCTATAAAGTCTGGCCAAATAGAATCTCTGTATAAGAAATTGTGTCTCATATATATAGTAAGTTCTCAGTACTCATCATGGGTATTATCAGTCATGTGACATGTGAGTACTCGCTTTGAGTAATATTACCCACGGCGGGTATCTTACATTATAAAATCATAAATTATTCAATAAAACATCAATAATGAGGCAAAGGTAATTCAAACAAACAAATAAATCATAATATAAAATCTGAACGTCACACTAGCAACAACTTTTTCTTGTTAGTATTAATCTCAATCCACACGCATTCACAAGTATCAGGCTCAAGATCATGCCGTCGTTTGGATTGAATATTTGACTTTACATAAACAGAAACGCCCCCGCCTATACGGTCATGTCGAATATGATTGTAAGGCGAAGTATAACCAGGAATAGTAATTTCCTGAGTTTCAATGGACGGTTTTAGCCATGTTTCAGTAAAACTTAGTATATCGAAATTAGAAAGTTCTGTCGAAATCAAATCTAGTTTAGGAAGAATACTTTGCACATTAAGGTTAATGATTGATAATTTTGTCTGTAGTTCTGTCTGTAAATAATAGCTAAACTCGGATGACTCGGAAAAAGTGCTAGGAGATGAAGGTAAGTTATCTGGACTGTTAGTCGGACCGGGATTGAGCTCTACATCACCTGATAATAATAAAAGCAAAGAATATAACATCACAATCAAAGAGACAATGGAAATATAACATGTTTCTAGTGATAAAACATTAAGATTGCTGTGAGAACTAAGATAACATAAATGGGATTTATTTTCATGTATATTTTTTATGGTAGCAGCATCATATTCATGTTTCCTATCTAAATGACTGTTTTCAATTTGTAAATGCATGTGCATAAATAGAAAGAGTATTACATGGACACCTTTACAATGGGTAGTAATCAATACGTTAACAAGTAAAATGGTCAATAGGTCAAGACTTTTACCAGGATGTAGTTTCATAGCCTTGTCATAAAACAGACCAACCCTAGCGCGAAACATCAAAGGATGGAGTGGCATTATGTTATAGGGGTGTGGTAGGTATGTTCATTTGTGAATCGGGCGAGGGATGGTCTATGAATAATAATTTGGAAGTCGGATGCATGTAATGAATTGAAGGGAAACAAACAATGAAGAGAGAACATATGTACATAAATGAAAACTAATACAAACTCAAGATGGTTCATTTAAGAAAAAGGTGATCACACCAACGTAAACTTATAATTCATTTTAGAAAAGGAAATTCAAAGAAATATGATACTTAGACACTACCACTAGCTTTCAGCATCTCGAGGGCCTCATCATTCACTACTCGGTGTTTGATGCCTCTGCGGTCGCGCACAAATATGGATCCTCCTGCTGACCACGCCTTGTCTAGGACTCGGGACTTAGCAAGACATCGAGCTCGATATAATAAGTTGCTGCGCGTGCGTGTTAGGTCATCGTTTACGAAGATGCCTTTCGGAAGCTTCTTTCTGCTATCGAAGCTTGACACTTTAGCCTTCGTAATCTGATTCGTGAATTTCACCACAATCGGTCGTATACGATCATGACGCTTCTCGCCTACCCGATACACATCGTCGATGTCGGAAGTTTGGATTTCAATACCAGTGACGGATAGCTCTTTCTTAACGGTAGCTAGGAGTTGACCCTCTTCTTCGACACCCGAAGACTCTTTCACGCCGGATATCCGAATGTTGTTGCGTCGGCTACGCTGGTCCAACTCATCCAGATTAACTTTGAGCGTGGCGTTCTCAGCTCGGAGCTGTGCGATCTCTTCATTTGCAGAACGGAGAGCATCTGACATACTATCCTGCAGCTGGGTGAGTAAGGGGTCCATGATGGTACTAATATTGGCCATGATATACTGACAGACAGAGTTCGATATAGACAGCATATCGTCCTCAGCGAGCGACAGGATAACTTGGTTAGATACTGAGGCTTCTGTGTCGTGCTCAAGACTTGGTTCAGTAACAGCAGGGTCTCCATTGTTGACGCTATTTGGAGGTACATCATCGTTATGAATTGCTGTTGCCTTATTAGCAAGATCAGCGACGGACTGTTTGACAATCATTGAGAACGATTTCATATCACTGAGTTTGGTCCCAGGGGAGATAATTCTGGACTTTTTAGGATCTCCATAGTTTGGAGGGGAGGGTTTAGACTCCCTACGCATACGTGGTGTGAAAGATAAGCCAGAAGCCATGATCACTTGATAGAGTCAAACAATGGAATGCTACGTATGAACGCTTGGATGGCTTGAGTGTAAACAATACCGTGACGGACAGTGCCTATATGTACGGATGGATGGTCAGCTATGTCCAGTCAATGGCACTATGCGTGACAAGTAATCACCCACTGGTATAGTTTACATATAAACATGCTACAAAGTTCATCTTAAAATGTTAAAAAATCACAGAAAACTCACGCAAAGTCTTGTCTGGCATCTCCCCTTCATGCAAGCCAAATCTGGTGCGAAAATGTCATTTGGAAACGTAGAATTTCACATATTTTTGAAGAGTAAAATAAGACTGCGTCTTCCCTGCGTATAATTGGGCAGTTCCTACATTAATAAGGACTACATACGTCTACAATACATTAAAAAAATATTAAAGAGTCCAAGATGCGATACAACATAGTAAGATTTAACTTTTCTATCGACGAGACTGATTTATTGACAGCTCAGCGTGAGACCTCAAGAGAATAGAGCACCCTTTATTGTGTAGTCATTTCTATTTTAATATTGCCTCTCAGCTGGTAGTTTTATGTGAGCGTCTTTAATTCTTTTAAATGTGGTTGTTTGATGTTCACTATTTGTTTGTATCTTTTCCGTTTCATTTATATAGAAACAATTGCAGAGAAACAGACAGTAAAAAACAAACTCAACAAAAACATACAATATTGCATAATGGCCGAACCAAAACTAGTTAGTGCATGGTTCGCACCTTTACACAATAGATAATTGCTGGTCAGAAATGACTTGGTGCGTACCAAGTAAGATCTCCATGCTTCATTGCTTCAATACGATATTTTGATAGTAAAGGGAGCTCTCAATTTATTTCTAAGGGAGAGGGAAGAAAAAACTTGGAAAAAAAAACTCCGGATGGATCTTTCTTAAATATAAATTTTACCAAAACAACCGAAAAAGAAAAATCATCATGCAGTCGCCATATGAATGAATAAGGACGAACAAAAAGTGAGTTCGGGATGCGTCCCCGTCCCAATTAAATCAAATGATGGCTCCCGCAGCAGCGAAGGTTCAACCATAAAAAAATCCGGTAACTTTAGGCTCTAAGTGGAATCTAACATCCTGAAATGATTACCTCAATACATCAACGAATGAATGGCAGAAAAAAACAAAACAAACAAACCAAAACAATCAAAAAAAAAAAAAAAAAAAAAAAAAAAAAAAAAAGAAAAGAAAAGAAAAAGATACAGGATAGAATAGGTAAATGAATCAATATATATACGTGTAAATATATCTTTTTTTTCATATTTCCAAATTTCGAATACATATCACTGTTAAACGTCTTCAAATCCATAAATTTGATTTTTTTTATACATCCGTCATTCCAGTACACGGAACAGTATTCCATTACAGCAAACACCCCCTTTCCGCCATTATTTTGTGTAATGTTTTACTGAAACATTGCTTAAGTCATCGGGAGGGGGGGGGGGGGGGTCCAGCATATGGTTAAAAAAACGACAAAATTTGAATTTTTTTTTCAAAGGGAGAACTTGAAAAAAAAAACCCGCTACAACTGGAGATTTAATTAGAATTTTTGATCCAAGGCTCCACGCAACTGGGAAAAAAAAAAGATCAAGCAACAGTCATTTGATTGAATTCAGATTAAAAAATATGGGGTTGCCCCGCCTCCCCCCCCCCCCCCCCCACACACATAAAAATGGTCGCTCCCTAAAAATAACTGAGTATACTTTTTATACAAGTATTATCTTTTACAAAAAGCTGGCCGCTGGCCGTCAGTTAGCTGACTTTAAAAGTTGTAAATTCTAGAAAGAAAAAAAAAAAAAAAAAAATCGGAAAACACGAGACCAGTCGCACATTTCCGGGCTTTTGCGTTGCGTTTTTTTTTTCAGTGTGTTAGAAATTGTCTAAACGAGAGAAGGGACTACTTTTTGATAAGCTAGTTTACGAACGAACAAAAAAAAAAGTACTTCGTAGTTTCTGTTATTTTTCGAGATTATTTTAAAGATCTGTTTACTCGTGGGTGGTTCCAAACAAAAAATCGGGGGGGGGGCGGTTCAGCATAAGGTTTTTGAATAAATCGTAAAAACGGGATAAAATAAGAATTTCTTTTCAGTTTTCCAGGATTGGTCCTTAACTACCTAACATCCCTTCTTGTGCATTCTAGAATATCAACACATGCATCACGAATTATAACTGTCCTTTCGAAATTTTGGAAGATAATCACATCACGAGTCCTTTAACAATTTTTGAAAACTCCCTTTTTCCAAGTTTTAAGTCCTTTTTTTTTCAAATAATTCCGATTAACTGATAAATGGTCAATGATTAATTTTTCCATAGAGAAATATTGCCCGAGGCATAAAATTTTGATAGATTTAGGGGCTGTATCAGAAAATCCTTATATCTGCCCGATCGAACCATGCACTAAGTCGGTTGGTACACTCTTTTCTCGTCCCCTCGACATGCTCCCTCGCTTCGCTCGGGACCATATCTCGGGGTACTTGAAAATCGTGTACCAACCTTTACAAATCAGAGGCTATCCCCTATTATCATCTATTGTCGTAGCAAACTAACCTGACCGGGCGGAGCTAATTCAATCAAGCAATTGAGAATAATTGATGCAATTTTAGGGTAGACAGATTATGAATTGCACATCGTAATTAGAGTAAATACTCATTACCTGTAATTTTATATGGCTTTTATCACCTGGTCAGAAGTAAACTCTTCCGATGACCAGTTGAAAATAAGTTCCGCACGGTCATGTCAGTTTGCTACGACAATACATGTAGAACAATGCCTTTAAGCTACGTTTTAGCGACAACTGTTGTCACAAGGTCAAACAGAGAAAGAAAATGCCATGATTGCCTCGAATGTGATGGGGTCGTATAGGCAGCTACGCTTGTGGAACTAAATTGCATTGCAGAATTCCATGTTTTGTTGATCATAAAATCTTTGTTATACTTAATTATTTCTAAAATTTGGCTGCGTCCATATCACAATGTACATAGATAGTACAGAAAAAAAAATTATTTTTCAAAATTATTGATATAAATATGTCGTCTTCTTTGAAATAAAGCGATACTTTTCATTCATTATTATATGTTAAAACTTAATTTAGCCGTAATTATTTAGTTTTACTCCGTATTATCGAGAAAACATCTCCTAGTTCATATTGCAGTGTATCGCTTATAACAAAGTTGGGGGGTGGGGCACTTTATTTGCCTGGTACTCTTAAGTTTTTCAATCGATCTCTATCAAACTTTCCTAAAAACACATTCACATATCGAAATATCGTTTCTGTATGTTAATTTTTATCTTCGAATTAACATTCTCAATATTGAAGTGAAAGTATTGAACATTTCAATTTTATTATCTTAGAATTTGTGCTCATTCATCCATGAAGTTGAAATTAGAAAAATCAATTTGATCCAAAAATTTTCATTTGACTTCAATTAGCATATTGACATCGATTTCGGTCAGTTTGACTTTTCATTAATTAAAGGATGATATTTTTTGTTGAAATATCTATGATTTTGAATTTTACTACTTTCCGCTTTTATCTGAATTTACAGTAATTCTGACCATACGAATTTTTTACGACAGGTCAAATCTGATGTCCCATGTTATATTCTTTCGTTTGATATAAAAATTAGCCCTGTGTTAGGTGGGTTGATTAAAATTTCAAATTTAGCGACTTCGTTGCTCCACTATTGTTTTTAGATATTAGATAATACGATGAGAGAATTTAAATTCTAATGCATAGTCGCTATAACTTCGAATTACATTGGTTGTTCGCTCCTCAGTTATGGCACTAAAACGAGAACATACAAGGCTTTGAAGTTGCTAATGTTACATTTCGCCTAATATTCACTAAAATATAGATTGCATAAGAATGGAAATAAATAGATACTGAAGTTAAGTTTGCGGACAGTTAATGCTGATTTTACGGTGCATACATCCGTTTATTCAATTTGAACAACACATTTTGCCACAGTAAAATCAGCATTTATTATCCGCAGACGTCAGAAGCTAGTTATACCCTAAATAAGCTTTAAGCTTCAGTTTGGTTCTACTCAAAAAGATACTATAGCTATGTATGATATATGTAACATGATTCATGTGATATTTAGATATGATTTCACTCTACTTATAAGCACGATGCAACATACAATGCATTTAGTACTTACACTGCACTCTGGAGATTTTCCATTAGATTAATAGGTTCCAGCATGATTTTCTGAGTGAGACATAAAAATTTACACGAGTGACGGACATTTCGTCTTTGAACAATTTCCGTCACGAGTGTAATTTTTTCTGTCTCACTCAGTAGAAAGTGAAAGAATCTATTTCTTCTTACACGAAACATAAGAAAAAAGAGAATTTTAACAACGTTTCATGCCATATAACGCCATGTTGCTGACGACGTTACTTTGTGACGTCACAATAAGATTCTCTTTTATCATAGGGCAATTGGAGCATTTGAGACAATTTATTTGTCTCACAAAGGCTATCTCAAGAGCAAAATTGAAGAAGAATAAGTTGTTCATAGTGTTTCTAAAAAGATGTGATGTTGTCTTAGCTTTGGCCTATTTCCCTTTCACATGAAAAAGTTCTGTTTTATATTTCTTTTTTTTCTGGAAGGTTTTAAGCGTTTTCTATTGTAAAAGGAGCCGTAACGATAAGACGTAAAATCTGCCCTGAAAAGTCGAAATTCCATAACGGGAAATTTGAAGAAATATTTCAGTATAAATATAAACTTACTTAATGCACATCTGAATCTGATGTCTGTGTGAATAAATTATCAATAACAATACCGATATTTGGGTTAAAATAAGCGGTTTTTCTATAGAAATCAATTGAAAACGGAAAAGTTTTCTACAGCATTGTTCCACCCCGAGTTACAGAATGCCACTTTTTCCAAAGGTGTATATTATTAATACCAATTTTCTGACCAAATGTGGTTCTTTAACTCAGGGTGGAACAATGTCCCACAGACGAAAAACGGAAAAAAAGGTGGGGGATTGGCTATTTTTTTTTAAGAATGTGACTTTTAAGAGTGTAGATGGATAAAAATTGCCCATTTCTTCTTATTATACAATGGAACAATCTATTCTGAGTTGATTACGATGAATTATACAACATACACGAATGAAATAAACGATATAAAGATGTCTATTTCTACAGTGTGTATTTCGCGCCTGAACTTTTACAATGTGGCTGTTTAGTACAAAATATAACGGTTTTCAGTCTCCGGACTGCTTATTTTATCGATGACATTGACATACTGGTTTCGTGGCTTCTTGTTTCTTTTTTCATTTTTAAAGTAAGAGGGCATTAAACCATAAAACATATAAACTTTATGTAAAAATGCATTTTTTGTATATTTTTGTTGGCTATTTGACGTTTTCAGACATTGTTATCCCCTACCTATTCAAGCCGTAATTATCTAATCTTGCATCATTTTTATCAAAATAAAATTCTTATGAGAAATCTTCTAATATATAACATTTTTATCATGGACAACTTTTTCCTTCAAAGGAAGGAAAGCGCACGAGAAATAATCGAATGATTTCAGGGCTAAATCCAGCCCTTATCGTTACAGCTCCTTTGGTATCTGATTTCGGGTATTGTGTTTGACTTCCATTCACTCAATTAAACACCTTTTGAAGCCTTGGAAGATTGTGAAAGGATGTTGCATCAGAGGTACACTGCAAAGATAATATCAGAACAGATCCCCGGGGTGCAATGAACATCAGACAATAAACGACTGGGATCAACGAGACACTCAACAAAAGACAAGCAGACACACAGACAAACTATTAAGAGACGCACCAAACATCGAACCACAAATTCTAACACTTAAATTGCACTTCGCGACATTGGACGGCCTTCTGCAATAAAATAACTATAGTAATCTGGCACACGTGCACAGCCTTCTACCAACCCGGACACACAGAGTAAACATGTGTACATCCTTACCAACCCGGGCACACAGAAGCACGTTTACATCCTCCTACCAACCCCAACACGAATAGGAAACACGTGCACATCGAAGAAACGCGTGCTCATAGAGGAAACACGTGCTCATAGAGGAAACAAGTGCATACCTTCTTACCAACCCGGACGGAAACACGTGTACGACCTCCTGTTAACCCAGACACACATAGGAAAAATGTGTACACCCTCTTTACAAACCGGACACAACGAGGAAAGATAACACACCCTCCTACCACCCCGGGCACACAGAGGAAACACGCGTATATACCCTCTTGCCAACTCGGACATACAGAGGAAACATGTGTACACCCTCCTGACAATCCGGGAACACAGAGAAAACAATACACACTCTCCTATCACCCCGGACACAGAGTAAATACGCGTACACCCTCTTGCCAACCCGGACATACATAGGAGACCCACAGGTGGTTTTACTGCAATGATTGTTTGACAAAATGACATATACTAGTAGGGTGACCAAGTGTCAAAAAGGGCTCTAGTTTTCGACTTTAGTTGACACTCAAGGTACATGGCTAGAAATCATCCCAAAGTAAAGCTTAAAGATTCCTCTTTAAAATGTAATGTGTCGTAAAGAAAACACGGGTGCGAAAGTTGAGTTTTAGGGCAAAAACCGTCCAATCAAGCAGAAAAACACTAAAAACAGGAAAAGCCTACAATTCTTTTGGGAATAAATGTAAAACTTTGGAAAAAATGTTGAAGTGTCGTGATTGGAATTATCTTTCAATTTTAGTAACACTCAATTTCAATTTCAGTACTGAAGCAAGTATTTTTTGACAAAAAATTCATTTTTGGCAAATTTACAGAAAAAGTCAGATTAATTTTCTTATATATTTCGCTCCGTGGTCTGACATGTAGCAACTTAAGTATCATGCATAATTTAAAAAAAATGACCTCCATGCCTGCCTTTCCAATAGGCAATTATACTTCTTTAATTAACTTTTTAAAAATAAACAAAATGAGTGATTAAATATCGACACCTCCGATTAAAAAGGGGGAGACCAAGTACTAAAGTGAATGTGTTCTAGTATGAGAATTTGATTTACATTCAAGGTACATAGACATTTGATGTATGATGAAATCAAAGCCTAAATATTCTCCTTCAAAATGTAATATGTTGAAAGAAAATTAGCAGGTGCAAAAGTGGAGTTTTGGGGCAAAATTCCATATATTGGCAAGAAAAACTCTGAAAACGGAAAAAAAAACCGTCTACAATTTCTGGCGAATAAATACAATGAAAATAAAATCATGTAAATGTGATGTGATTGGAAGTATCTTTCTTTTGCATTAACATTCAAAGTCAACTTCGAAACAGAATGCGTATTTTTAGTCTGAAAGTTTATTCTTCTGCAAAATGTGAGGGGAAAAAAGTTCGATGGTACCCATTACGTTCAGCTCCTTCTCTTATGCATAGCTACTTAATGAAATAATTACAATGCCTACTTTTCAACATACATATTTTTTTTTTTCATATAAAAAGAATATATAAAATTGGGATTTTTTAAAAAATTGAAACTTTGTTCGTTGAAGTGGAGAATTCTTATAATTTTCTCGAAGTTAAAATATTAACCTTTTATTTCGGATAATTAAAGCAAGGAATTTACTTTTTAGTTAAAATTGATTATTATACCTTGTATATTAATTGAAATTATTAAATTTGTGTTTTCATGGAAAAATCTTATTTTCTATAGAAACATCAAAAAGCAGTAAGATAAATCAAATAAATCTTACTGCTTATAGGTATAAAGAAAATATCGACATCATTGAAAAAAAAGAGTGAAAATTTTCAATAGAGTGATTCCAGGTGCGCAGAAAGAGTAAACATGTCATGCTTGTTTTCATTAAATTGTAAACGATTCACAACCAGGTACAATCTAAAAAACAGAGATATAAGTAAGAGATATCGGTAAAAAAGTATTCGAACAAGTTTCGCAATTTGTACTCAAGAGTCGGTTTAAATGAGATGAAAGTCATCGATACAAATGTTAAACCTCTTCAAATTTGATAGCATCATTTAAGATCAGATAAATTTGCAGCATTGACAATACATGCACGTTTCGGGTACTTATCCGTCCGTGATCCTCAATATAAACAATGTAATATGGCAAAAAAAGTATGAACGTTAAAAAATGTATCGAAATACGTAGTAGGATGAATGGGGATATGATGCTAAAGGACACAGGTTTAAGAAATTTCAAGAGGTTTTTGATTATAGGAATTTCGATTACGTTGAAGAAACTGTTATTTAAAGAAATACGTGTAAGTATAGTTATTTATAGATTAAAAAAAATATTGTCTCTTTTTACAAATTACCGGTAAAAAAAACTGTCCAGCTTGAAAACAGACGGCCTGGATCTACGCTTAGATACAAATGTTCAAACAAACCATCCTAGCCCGATAGAAACTATTATGTCCCAGCCCTATAGAAACTACTATGTACGGTATTTTTCCGTCTCATTCTGTGCGTGTGTGCTTTGTGTTTTTGCATTGGGTGTTTTGGGGGTTATGCTGTTGGTGCTGCAACCGAGTGTTGTTGGAGATCCCCTCCCTTCTTCTAAAAAAACGAAGTTACTCTAACGGTCCTAGCGAAAGTCATTATTCAAAATCAGTATTCAAAATCCTCAAAATGTACGACTGATTTTGTTAAGTACCCGAAACGCGCATGTCTGATCCATGCTGCAAATTTACGTATACCTGTTCTTAAATGATGCTATTAAATTTGAAGACGTTTATCATTTAAAATGCAAATCTTAAAAAAAAAATGAAATAATGACATCGAAGCATCTACTTTTGAATTATAAACCAAAAATCGGTTCTATCGAGCAACTGGGAATAAACCTCTCCAGATTTGCGAATCTTATATGATTTCTTCATCACTGCAAAACCTTCTTACAAATCAAACGATTGCTGTGAAAAAAGCAAATTTTAGGCAATATCAAAATCCATCGAATATTGCGTTTTTTAAAGTATATTAATCTGACGACAACCGATGATAACATCCTTACTTCAATTGATACTTTTACCACTCGATGGCACGAGACACTTTTTTGACCAAAATATAAGGTAATTTCAATCACTTTTTGTAATACAAAGCGCTTATTTCATCACAAATTAATTCCTATACAAGCTGAAAGAGTTTTTAATTTTTTACAAAATTACCAAGAATTTTGTTATTTTTGTATGAAAAAAAAATGTTTTCCCCAAAATTGAAATGTACGAACATAAAGGTATTTATGTTATATATTGACAAAATACTAAAATCAAAGACATTTACGAGGACTGGAACATACATTCAAGCACAACTCACTATTGAAGCGCTTGCTATGTATGAATGAATCACCTATTATAAAAAGCTGGTTTGAATAAAAAGTTTCAAATTTGGCATATTTTGCAAAGAAATTAAAACAAAAATTTGTATCAACAGAAAGTGCATACCTTAAATTTATTTTGTAGATCATAAAATTATCATTTAGGGGCTGCATAATGATGTGGGAAGACAACTACATCTAAAAACTTATTTAAATTTTATCAAATTTTCGTAAAAAATCAAATTTATTGGCCCAAAACACACATATCTACTTAGAGAAGAATATTGATTTATACAAAATTAGAAAAAAAAAAACAGTTCAAATACTACTTTTTCATACATTCAAATCTTTCAAATTTTAAGACATAAATATTTTGTAGATATTTTCCCGTTTCCAGTAATTTTCCTTCACAAAAATCATGTTTTCCCCAAAACACCACTTTCGCACCTAATTCAATTCTTACGACACCTTACATATGAAAGGCAATGCTTTAAACTTTTATTACATGTATTTATTAGCCATGTACCTTGAATGTCAATTAAAATGAATTTTTCATACCCTTGGTCACCGTACTATACCATACAGATGGATAAAACAGCGCTATGATTATTTCATATTAAGAGTATACAATTATTATCCGTGCAATTTCACCCAAATATTGAAGCATTGAAGAGTAATAGGAAAAAGCAACCAGATGAGATGATATCTTCTTTATTATCACCTAGTGCAACAACGAGTTTTACTAACCCCACCACCCTACCCTACACACACGTCGGCACTGGTTTCGGGTTCCAAATCTATTCGCGTTTCCAAGACATCCTCCATATATAAACATCTCGCATCTTCTAGTTCTAACATCGTAATAAAATCTCCTAAATGAGCCTCTGCATGGTCCTGGTGCTCTAGGGAGAAGACATCGAAGTGGTCTGCCTGTAACGAAAATAAAATTCATAGTTTTAGTTGAATGTAATATTCGAAATGAATATGAAAATATAAATATTATTTTTCATTTTAGTCCTTTCAATTACATTCAAGTCCGTTCTTACTATGACATAGTTAAAGAACAATTTCTTCATGAAGTTTGCGCTAAAGCTAATACCAATGCTAATACTTTCTTTGAAAACAACGGAGGGGATACATGCATACAACAAAACTCGGTTCAACAACCCATGTAGGGGACCATGAGTACTTCACCCCTACCAAGTTTCATCAAAATCCCCTCAGTGGTTCTGGAGAAGTCGAAAATATGAAAAGTTTACGACAGACGACGGACGGACAAACGCCGGACGGTGAAATATGACAATAGCTCACTCGAGTTTCGCTCAGGTGAGCTAAAACCGCTGATTATCAACCTAAAAGTACATGTATGTATCATAGGGATTGATCGCGCCTCCCGGTTACGTTGTACTATAAGTTATTAAAGGGATCTAACTCTGCGACTAACGAAAATTCGACAAGCAATCATTTCAGTCTTCAGAAATAGGCTAATAAATGTCAAAACCCTTCTTTTTTCGTCACTTTTTCTAGGTCGGACAAAAGGTGTACGTTGATAATCATACAAAAAGGACCAAATTGGGCACCGCTTTTTATGACCATTTAATGATCCGAACATACGTACAACTATATCACATTACCTTTTCACATGTTTGATATCATATCAAAAATCGCTGGTATACGAAAAGCCCTCATATAGCTACCTCTTTTAGAAGCATACCATTTATATAACTTTCCGCATCTTAAATTTAATCTCAACGGTCATACGCATGTCTAATTTCAAGATAATCGTTTAAAAAGGCTTTATTGGAAATTGTACCATGCATATATATGGGGCTATATAATGGAATGATATATCTTTTAGAAAATCGCATCATTAAATGGTGAAGCGGAGCCTCAAGTTGATCGCTGATACTTGATCATCACCGGACACCTTTTTTGTCCGACCTAGAAATGTGGCGCTCGTAAAGGTCCTGTCACACTACATTTGCATTCTGGACAGCGTGTGGCAACGTATGAAAAATTTGTACAACACGCTGCCGAGCACTAAGTTCGTTTATAAAGGATAAAAAGCTGTTTTCCGAGCGTTTGCCTAACGCACGACTAACGTGTAACAGCGAATGCAAAGTGTTCACTTTGCGTGTGCGTTACGTGTTGATAACGTATGTCATCGCACGACAACGTGTACCAAAGGCATTTCCAGCGATCTCGACGTACGCGGAACGTGTGCCCAACGATAGCGCAACGTTCGTATAACGTTTTGATAGCGTGTTTGAGCGTTGTATGAGAATGTTCACTTACTTTGCGCTAAAGACTTTTAAGTTCTTAACATTCGTTTATACGAGCAAACTCCATGCTAGAAGAAGAAAAAGATTAGATTAGATTGGATTAGACCGAAAAACGTTAGATGTAAACGTCTTCAAATTGAATAGCATCATTTAAGAACAGATAAATTGGCAACATGGACCAGACATGCACGTACTTAACCCTCTTCAGTGATCCTCAAATCCAAACAATGTAATATGCCAAAAAAGTATGAGAGTTACTATGTCGAAAAAACGTACCGAAAGATGTCTAATCCATGGCCTTGCATGGTTAACATGCCTTTTTCTGATTCGTCATCGTTTGTTTTGTCTATATTTTAATACATATATCAATTCATTTGAAATTATCATGGTATCACTACGCAACGATTTCAGCTAACCCTAGGTTTACACTCTGTTCCTGGCGACCACGGTAGTCACGGCGGCCCAAAACGTAGCACGACTTTGGCAGTTGTTATCTTGGTATTCAAATTCTGTTAGATCTCGTTACGTTTTCGCTCGGTCTATCAAGGTTGTAACCATATGACCTCTCCCCCACAATAATTATGCAAATTGAGTATTTTGATCTTTAATAAATTTCCATTTATTTTGTTTATGGGATATTTCCAATCGTCTAGGAGAAGATAACTCTAATTTCAAACGTGAACTTTACGATCACGTGCTAATCTGATGTAAAAGAAATGATTGTCATTCCCGTCAGTGTGTAACACTACGTCTGTCAATACGAGGTGTCCATAGGTCACTTGACAGCAACAGAAACTATAGTGGTTCGCCTGTCACAGGTCTGGGTGTCATAGACGAAATGGCGAGGATTTATTCCAAGTTTAGGCAACTTTGTTTATACGTCTGAATTCCAATTTAGTCATGAATTTCGATGGCGATTTCCATATGATTGTGAAATATCCCAGGCTCCTGTGCGCATGATTTTGTATGACAGAGATTCATTCCCATACTGCTACAATGTATAACCAACATGTAACTTTCGTATGTTAATAAACGGTAAAACTTTACCAGGACTTTTTATTCAGAGTTACAAATATGACAAAGTAAAATACACAACGCGAATTACAGTATTTGTAAGCCGAGAGGCTTACAAGGTATCCGTGACGAACCGAGGCTCCTAAATTCCGGAGACCTGACAGCGCACTACGTTTCAACCTACGGCGTGTTACGTTTGTACGTTTCTTAAACGTTACTACATATCAACTTTGATTTCGGAACTTTCGTCTACTAATACATATATCAAAAGCAATGAAAGTGCATCTAACATTTTAGGCAAGCATAACAGTGAACTGTCTTCATTCAATATCTCTATTTCTAAATTGGATCTCCCAACACTATATTGCATACCGAAACTGCACAGTCTCCTTACAAATTTCGATTTATTGCTAATTCTAGTAACTGCTCCACTACAATTTTGTCTAGAAATCTGACGTCAGCACTTACTGCTATTAAAGAACACATAACTAGATATTGTGAAACGGTTCTAAACAGGAACGATGTAAATTTATTTTGGTCTATTAAGAATTCAGGGGATGTGATTGAAAAAATGAAATCTGGAAATTTCCAAGCCAATACGATTTCTTCATACATGTACGACTTCTCTAAAATGTACACCACACTTCCTCATGACAAAATTAATGATCGATTATCTAATCTCATTAAATGGTGTTTTGATCGAGAGCGAAAAACTTACATTTGTACATCTGAATCGAAGGGTTTCTTTTCCTCAACAGACTACAAATCATACAAATCATGGACATGTAGTGACCTGTGTAATGCCTTGTCCTTCCTCTTGGACAATATTTATGTTAGATTTGGTGAGGATCTATACAAGCAGGTTGTAGGAATTCCTATGGGTACTAACTGTGCGCCTCTTGTTGCAGATTTATTCTTATACACTTATGAAAAAGAATTTATCCAAAATCTTCAAAAGCAAAGAAAATTTGATGAGCTGAAATGTTTCAATAATACTTCTAGGTATCTGGATGATATTCTAACCATTGACAATCCTGCTTTTGAATTATATAAGAATGAAATTTATCCACAAGAATTAACCCTTAACAAGGCAAACCTTTCAAATACAGAAACACCCTTTTTGGACCTAAATATCAAAATTGTAAACGGAAAGATTCATACAAGTGTATATGACAAAAGGGATAATTTTGGATTCAACATAGTAAATTTCCCCTGGCTTGACGGTGATGTTCCAAGATTACCGTCATACGGCATTTACATATCGCAGCTCATCCGGTACGCTAGAGCATGTACTGATATTTTAGATTTTCACAGTAGAAATTTACAAATTACCAAAAAAACTTTTAGGTCAAGGTTTCCGCTTTCATAAACTAGTTAAGACTTTCTGGAAATTTTACAAAAATTACAGTCAACTTCTTTTAAAATTCGGATCTATACATGCAACAGAGTACATTACTATGGGTATTATACAACCTGTCTTTTATGGTGATATGATAAACAAAATAAAAAGGATCAAAGGTAGGCAGCATAGCCATCGAAAATGCGTCAGAATCATCAAACGCCTTTTATACCGTGGATATGATCCTAATGTCACCAGACGGACACTAGGCTTGGTACTTGACCAATCTACAGTCTTGTACAAGCGCATCCTTAAGACTTGCACTCTGACTGACTGTGACGACGGGACTCCATGACGGGCCCTGTCTAAACCTCTTTAGAGAAGACAGGGCCCCGACCACCTGTCCTCTCTGAATGTCAGTCGGACTCCTCGGGTGATTACATACATGAGCTCGCTGCAGCCGGCAGAGCACGGACTGTATTAAGCATGCCCTCTTTTTATATCCATTTACATATTCATCTGTGTCTCTTGGGCCTCTGCGTTTCGCGGTCTTGTTTGTGTGATGTCATCTTACAATGAGGAGGTTGTTTTACACCACAATTGTACGTTGAGAGAGGGTTGTGCGCACGTAATCCAGGATAACCACACCATTTGCTACTTGCGTGACAAATGGCCGTCCAAAGTCGGCACCGGTTACCCATTGGTCTCGTCGGTTTATGTGTAGTCTTTTGTGTTTGATGTTTACATGTCGTGTGTCTCTTTTCCCTCTCGTGCTGTACTCGTCTTTTGTGTTTTTGCATCGGGTGTTTTGGTGTTTTACTGATGATGCTGCAACGGAGTCTTGTTGGAGATCTCCTCCCTTCTTTTTAAAGACCTGCCACGTTCTGATAAGATCTGTCACGCTTTATTACGATCCATTTAAGTTGGCCACGTCTACAAAGTTCTGTCAAGGAATAATACGATTAAATGTGACCACAGGGAAAAGGAGACAATAAGCTACAAAAAGGGTTTGGCTTATTGTACGTCTTATGTGACCGTGCGTACCGTGCCAGGCCGAAATAGAACATGAAACAACCCGTAACAAGCCGGGACTTTCCGTAATTGCAAGTGACGAAAGGGCTTTCACACTCCTTAGCTCGCCCGTAGAAATCGTGGCACACCTTGAGAAAACGCGCATCCGCCTAAAGCAACCGCAGCTAAACGGGACATAAACGTAACAGACCGTAACTCAATTTCTCGAGGGTTGTAAGTTGCCGAGTCACACTTTTGCTTCCCGTTCCGCTACGGACATTGTCCCAAGTTTTGTTTACTGTCTGTAACGTTCTGTCACGTTGTGTTCGATCCATTTTGCTTCGGTTTCTAATGTAGGCCATCTGCACCATGGGCCCGGCAATGACGGCTAGTTACGTTTGTCGATCCCGTTCCGATACGTTGTCTCACGGTCACCACGTTGCGTCCACGATAGCTAGAAACGTGGTCTCCGTGGCCGCCTGGAACATAGTTTCTTTTACTTTTGATAGATTCAACTTGAATTTCAAAATCATTTTTTCCAGTATTTAATTTGTGTAGTGGAAGTGATTTGGTCGCTACTCGAACGTTTCGTACACGCCGAAAACGCCAGGCATTCGTTAGATACACGCTCCGTATACGTCACAAACACGTTGCGCGAACGCTAGAATATCGTCAAGCTTATTCTACGAGCGTGTTCGGAACGTGTATGAACGTGTGAGTAACGTTCATGCAACGTATGACAGCGTGTGCATAACGACTGCATTGCGTTTGAGTAACGATCGCGGAGCGTGTGACCAACACGTTCGGCACACACTGCCGATTCCGTGCAGGTACAAATTTTTCCGTAGCCAATAGCGTTAAACAGCGTATAGCTCCGTGTGAGAGCATTCTCGCAACGTCCTCTTAACGTCCCCGGAGCGTGTCCAACGATCAACCAGCGTGTTATCCAGCGACCTTACACGCTGCTGTCAAACGCTGTAGTGTGACAGGGCCTTAAATGACACGGTAGGGGGTATACCTCGGCTTGTAAGGGAAGTACTGATGTCAATTTTCTATGAATTAATCGATCGAAATACAACACAAAATATAGGTTTTGACATTGATTCCCCTATTTATGAAGACTAAAACGATGAATTGTTGGGTTTTCGTTAAACATGATTTCAATAACCCACAGTACATCAAGGGACCTGGAAGCGCGATAAATCCCTGTGGTACGTTTGAATACGCTGCAACAAAGGAGGTACGAAAAAACACAGCTTCTCCGTTGCAGATCTATCTAAAGTTTTACTATCTACGAAAACACATGGCACACCGAGTGCTGTATCTTTGTACAGAAGCAGTATGCCAGCCTTAACTTAAAGCTACTCTGGCCTTTATCGTTCAAACAATTTACAAATGATATCGGGTTATTACCACCACCGCCGCCGAATCGGCAACGGTTTCTGCATTGTCTCAGAGTTTCGAAATTGTTCTGGTTCCCTCCACATCCACCGTAGATAAATCGTTCACAATTGTTGGTTATTAGGTTATACGAGAAACGTGGGAAGTATCCCTTGCATGGTCCTGGAACTTTAGGTCTTTGGAAACATGGATCTTGTAAAAAGAAATAACGGAAGGTAAATAGACCGATATGTATATAATGAATAAAAATTGTATGTCTCTTATTTAGGAAGATTATCGCATCATGTACTTATTGAGTTCTTCTAATAAAAGACCGTTGGTCCATGTCTAAGTTTAAATATAGAGCACCTGCGTGTTATTGTCTTGTTTATATTGTTATACACCAGCTGTTTTTCTAGGAAGACTTATTTCTGTCCGGGCAAGTTTGAGAGTTATGCACATGTAATTTGGATAACCTGATTATTTGTTATTATATAACAGATTGCCTACCAAAGTTTTCGTCGGGTGTACACTAGTCTATTCATGTTTCATAGTAGATCTACTCTGATTCTTTGTAGAGCCATTCTGTTTTGTTGATCTGTGCCTTGTTGCCCATGCTTATTTATTGCATTAGTTTTGTACTTCTTCGATGTGTACTGTGTGGTCGTGGTCAGTCCAGGATCGCTGTAGTACGATCGCCATGTTTTGTCTCATCGTTGAGTTTAGCATGCAAGAATGCGTTGAGTGACAACAGTCTGTCTATCAATAATGAAACGTTATATCCTTCAAAAAAGAGAAATGTACTCAATACCAAACGCGTTTTATACCGTGGATATAATGCTTCTGTCACCAGACGGACAATTGGATTGGCTCTGGACAAATCTACGTTTTAATATCCATTTACATATCGATGTGTGTTTCTTGGGCCCCTGCGTCATACTGGCTGTTTTTATGGTTATTTTACCGTGAGGAGGTTATTTTTCGCCTCTATTTTGCGTTCTTCGAGACCTCTGGGTAATCGGAAAAGTGGGAGGGATGTGCGCACATAATCTTGATAACCACACCGTCTGCAACTGGCGTAGCAGATGGCCGTCCTAAGTCGGCAACCGTTGCCCATTGGTCTCGTTGGTTTTTGAGTAGTCATTTGTGTTTGATGTTTCTTTGTGATTTGATGTTTTTTGTATATTTTGTGTCTCTTTCTGTGCGTGTATGCTCTGTGTTCTGCATTGGGTGTTCTTAAGTTTTGTTTTGGGTGCTGCAACAGGGTATTGTTGAAAATCCCTTCCTTTCAATACGGACAACAGCAAGTCCTTTTTTAAATAAAGACGTTGATTGAGTTGATCTTGATGAAGAGATTTTCATACATATTTTTCAGTAAATTGTTATGTTACTTTCTGGAAATTTTACAAAATATTACTGTATGTTCGGACCTATACAAGCAACAAAGTGTTTTACTTTGGATATTTCAAACCCTGCATTTTATGGTGACATAATAAACACAATTAGATGGATCAAAGGTAGACAGCATCACCTTCGAAGATGCATCAGAATCATCAAACGCCTATTATACCGTGGATATAATCCTAATGCCACCAAACGGACTCTCGGCATGGTACATTATATACTATATATTATATGCACTCTAACTGACAGTGGGACTCTATGACAGACCGTGTCCAAACTTCTTTATAGAAGACAGGACCCCGACCACCTGTCATCTCTGAATGTCGGTCGTACTCCTCGGATAATAACATGCATGAGCGTTCTTCGAGACCTTTGGATAATCGGAAAAGTCGAATGGATGTGCAATGCGGACAGAGAAGACAAGCATAGCAAGAGACGAAAATGAGACATAAGACATAGAAACATTAAGCACAAAAGACTACATATAAAAAAAGAGACGAATAGGCAACCGGAGCCGACTAATGGTTAGGTTATCCGGATTACGTGCGCGCTACCCTCCCACTTTTCCGGTTACCAAAAGGTCTCGAAGAACGGACAATTGTGTAAAATACCACCTCACTGTTAGATGACCACACAAACAAAACAGCAAAACGCAGGGTCTCAAGCAACACATATGAATATGTAAATGGATATAAAATGAGGGCGTACATAATACAGTCCGTGCTCTGCCGGCTGTAGCGAGCTCATGTATGTCATCATCCGAGGAGTCCGAGGTAGCTGTATACCTAGCTATGTGATAGAGTAAATCATGTGTACCAAGTTTCATCAAAATCTTCAAGCTGTTCTGGAGGAGAAGTTGAAAATATTAAAAGTATGCAAGGGATGTACGACAGAAGGATGAAGCGCAATGACAATTATTCACTTGAACTTTGAGTTCAAATTGAATAATATATTATTTGTCGCTGATTTGATTCTTACATAACTTCTGCACAGTTCTCTTTTTTCGGATATTTCTTGCAACCTCAATGTAAAAATTAAAAATTTTAGAAACAGTCTAAATGAAATTGTTTTTGTTTACAAAAAGGTGGCGGCCTTTTTGTACAAAACGATTTCATATTGATAAAACACTAGTCAACTCGCTTTTAAAATTCATGTTTTGAATAAATACGGTAGTCTGCAGATTTAAAGTCAAATTTAAGAAAATTGAATTATCCAATAAAACTGTATCAAAAGGGTTTAACGACGCTGAGAATATCATATGCAACTGTCTCGTTGATATATGTGTGGTCTTTCGTGTTTGATGTTTCTGTGTTGCATTTGGTGTTCCATGTCCCTTTTTCTTTTCATGCTGTGCGTGTCAACTGTGATTTTGCATGGGTTGTTTTAGTGTATTGTTTTGAGTGCTACAACCGAGTGTTGTTGGAGATCCCCTCCTTTCTCGTAAGTAGTTTTAATCTTTAAGAAATTCATTTTCTCCACAATCGTTCATATGTAAGGAATTTTATATTTGTTGTGAGTGTCTGCTTTATGTTGTGGGCGCTGCAACCGAGTCTTGTTGTAGATCCTGTCATTTCTTATACATTAAATAGCAACATAAAGCGTTTAGAAGACGTACATACCGAATTGTCCTTTGCCTTGGTTCCACTGTGCGTAAGTACAAAAAAGCATTATTAATGAAACGTGCAAGTGTTTTCCTTTCCCTTTAACATACACTATGACAATATTGCAATATGACAATGCTATTGAGGTAAAATTTGAATATCATACATTGACAAAGAGTATTAATCATTTCTAAAAAAAACTGTGAAATTGGACATAGACTAAGAGGAAAACTTAAACAAATATGTACCTGGAGATGCAAAGAGAATAAAACTTTTCAATTCTTACCAATGTCACAAAGATGCCAACAAGATACACAATATTGTGTAAGCCTGTCATCCTTCCGATTGCCACTGACGTTTTACTTGTATTTCATGTACTTAAATGAAAAAAAAATGTTAGCCTTCAACTTGATTGAGTGTTTTTGAGAAAGGACACACCTGCTCTGCTCTTTAATTTTGGGGCATCATATATCACAGAAGAGAAAGAGCAAATGCGGAATGCACTGGAGGAAGTGCTCTTAAAACGTTCAGGTAGCACATGATTTGCATTTCTATTGCAAGTATAGTGTTCAGAAATTCTCTGTCACAAATATCAAAGACGTATCTATCAGTTATTCAGTCTCGAAATCGAGAAGGCAATGCAAAATCATTAGAATTTCCATTGTAATTGGAACGGTTGCGAACCTTGGCATGAATAACATTCCGAAGTCAACCAGGTGCCCCGGGAGAGTCGCTGCGTCCAACAATACAAAATTAAATTAAATTGATCTGAAACTAAAGTGTATCTCCCTGTTGGCATTGCTCTGTCCTTAGCAGGTTCTTTGGCAGGAATGTTAGGTTAAGTTTAGACTTTTACTCTTTAAAATTCTACATTATTTGGATTTTCTCTTTTTCGGATTAGAACCTCACTTATGAGACATGACTTGCTTAAATGAGCATATGATACACTACAATCTTACGATAGTTGAATGATTAAAACAATATTGAGAATAGTAGGAACAAAAAACGAAGCTTAAGGCTTATTTTAATTTCTCTCTTGCATTCTTTAAATACAAGTTGTGGAAGGAGGGGGGGGGGGGGCTCATTTGACCCGGTAAGAAGACCTAGAACTAGATATAAAAACTTAATGAAGCGGCGCAACCCTGAATAAGTTCAGTGAAGAAATTTGATGTAGACTATAATTCCGCTGATCCCAAAGCCGAGAGAATTCTTAATTTCCAGATTTTTCTTAACTGGCTTATAAAAGCGACACATGACTTAAAAGTTTCTTGGTAATTTGTAATAATGTAAATTTCTACAATGAAAATCTAAAGCATTGGTACATGCACTAGCTTACCGGATGGTTTAAGATATGAAAATACAGTAACGATGAGATAGACTACACATAGACCAATAGGAAAAATAGGGAACCGTTGCCGACTTAGGACGCAGATCTGCCACGTAAGCATAAAGAAATGTATAAAGAATGTATTCGTGTGAGCGATCGTATCCTCTTGAACCGTATGTTAATGCAATATAATTTTCTTCAAGATCGGTGATATATCTTTCTTGCATTTACATTCATCATACATTTGAATTTAATTCTAAGAGATTTTCATTTTTCAGTAAAGGTTCAAGAACTTCGTCCTCCTTTCTTCTAAAAATAAAGTAAGAAATGTCATCTTTAATTGATCGGCAACAAGATTAATTTCGAAAACATCTTCAAAATTGATTAAATGAAGGATAACATCCGAAATGAACTTTACAGTTCGTAACAATATTTTCATTTTTCTATATGAACATGAATTTCAGCCGAAAAAGTAATTTAAATAACAAAATACAGGAAATGCTCAGAGGTTCCTTCGATACTTAAAACAATTCCAGCAGCACATAGTGTATCGTTCGAAATTCAATTGCTTTTATGTTAAGGCGGTTTTTAGACAAGAAAAAAATAAGACAGATTGAAACCAAATCGATAATGTGAAAAAAAAATCGTCTGCTTTGATAACCATTATCATACTGCCATTAAAAGAAAATGACATATTGTACATGTACTAGATCCATCTACAATTAATGCTAGCATCTTTTTCGGGATTCCAGCTGACCTAACCGTGACGACAGGACTCTATCAGGGTACTGTTGAAATCCTGTAAAAGAAGATCATAGCTGATCTCATGTGAACAAATGAGTATCTTTGGATACTTTTATTTATTCTGATAAGTTGGAGGGTAGGTTACGTGTTGAAACAAATTTCTATACGGCGCCATAGTTCATACCATGGCGCGGTAAGTAACCGTTTCTTATTTTTAATACGTTATAATAAATCTTTTGTTAGTTTGTCTTCGTGGTCATCTCCTTTTTCCATATCTCCGCAATTTGCTTTTGCAGTATGTACGTTATTTGTTTAAGAAATATTTAACGTGTGTGTTCTGTGTTTTCATTACCAAATTGTCATGTTAACGAGTTTTCCCTTATTGTTCATTTATATTACTTACGCCCTCTATTTTAATATCCATTTTTATAATCAATTTGCTTTGGGACCCTGCATTATGCTGTCTGTTTGTTTGGTCATCTACAGTGATAAGGTTATGTTCGTTTTTCGAGACCTAAGATAAGATAAGATAAGATGAGCTTTATTTTAAGTCGACATGTCAGATAAACAATACAACAAAAGCTCTCATGAGCTTTTAGACCGACATCAACATATCTACACGCAACAGCGGCAGACATGAACTGCTACATGCTCTCTCTTCAGTTCCAGCAGTTCAATTAAAATCTATCTTGGATATTCGAATAGATAACTACCACAAAAATCCTCAACTTTTTGAAAATCCAATTTCTAAATCTGAAAGATATTTCAGATCCAAGTTACGTAATTTACATGAAAAATATGTCTTCGCGCCTGCAGACAAAGCAGCCAACAACACCATAATTATTTGAAAACGCTACTACATATAAACTTTAGTTTTGGAACTTTCCTCTACAAATACTTATATCGAAAGCAACGAAAGTGTTCCCAATATTTTGAACAAACATAACAGTGAAATTTCTTCTTTCAACATCCCTATTTCTAAATTGGATCTCCCTACAATATACTGTATACCAAAACTTCACAGTTTCGATACATTGCTAATTCTAGCAACTGCTCAACAACAATTTTGTCTAGAAATCTGACGTCAGCATTCACGGCTATAAAGGAACACGTGGCAAAATACTGTGACACTGTCATGAACAGGAATGGCGTAAACTTCTTTTGGTCTATTAAAAATTCAGGGGATGTGATTGACAAAATGAAATCAAGAAATTTTGAAGCAAATACGATATCTTCATACGACTTTTCTAATATGTACACCACGCTTCCTCACGACAAAATAAATGATCGACTGTCCAAACTCATTAAATGGTGCTTTGATCGAGAGGGGAAAACTTATATTTGTACTTCTGAATCGAAGGGTTTCTTTTCCGCCACAGATTACAAAACATACAAATCATGGACATGTGGTGACCTGTGTATTGCCTTGTCCTTCCTTTTGGACAATATTTATGTAAGAGTTGGTGAGAAACTCTACAAGCATGTTGTAGGGATTCCAATGGGTACTAATTGTGCGCCTCTTGTTGCAGATTTATTTTTATACACGTATGAAAAGGAATTTATCCAAAATCTTCAAAAACAAAGAAAAAATGATGATGTGAAATGCTTCATTGGTACTTCTAGGTACCTGGATGATATTCTTACTATCGACAATCCTGTTTTTGAGAAATATAAAAAATTTATTTATCCACAAGAATTGATTCTAAACAAGGCAAACGTTTCAAACACAGAAACACCATGTTCCTAGATTACCGTCCTATGGTATCTATATTTCACAGCTCATCCGGTATGCTTGAGCATGTGCTGATGTTTTGGATTTTCATAGTAGAAATTTACAAATTACCAAGAACCTTTTAGGACAAGGTTTTCGCTTTCACAAACTAGTAAAGACTTTCTGGAAATTTTACAAAAAAATATTGTCAACTTCTTCTGAAATTCGGACCAATACAGGCAACAGAGTATATTACTTTGGGTATTTCACAACCTGCATTTTATGGTGACATTATTAACAAGATAAGAAGGATCAAAGATAGACAACATCACTATCGAAAGTGCGTCAGAATCATCAAACGCCTTTTATACCGTGGTTATGATCCAAATGTCACCAGACGGACACTAGGCTTGGTACTTGACCAATCTACAGTCTTGTACCAGCGCATTCTTAAAACTTGCACTCTGACTGACTGTGACGACGGGACTCCATGACGGGCCCTGTCCAAACCTCTTTAGAGAAGACAGGGCCCCGACCACCTGTCCTCTCTGAATGTCAGTCGGACTCCTCAGGTGATAACATACATGAGATCGCGGCGGCAGAGCACGGATTGTATTACGTGGACACTAGGCTTGGTACTTGACCAATCTACAGTCTTGTACAAGCGCATTCTTAAAACTTGCACTCTGACTGACTGTGACGACGGGACTCCATAACGGGCGCTGTCCAAACCTCTTTAGAGAAGACAGGGCCCCGACCACCTGTCCTCTCTGAATGTCAGTCAGACTCCTCAGGTGATAACATACACGAGCTCGCGGTGGCAGAGCACGGATTGTATTACGTACGCCCTCTTTTTATATCCATTTACATATTCATCTGTGTTGCTTGGGCCCCTGCATTTTGCGGTCTTGTTTGTGTGTGGTCATCTGACAGTGAGGAGGTTGTTTTACACCACAATTGTACGTTCTTTGAGACCTCTGGGTAATCGGAAAAGTGGGAGGGTTGTGCGCACGTAATCCAGGATAACCATACCTTCTGCTATTTCCGTGGCAGATGACCGTCCTAAGTCGGCACCGGTTGCCCATTGGTCTCGTTGGTTTATGTGTAGTCCTTTGTGTTTGATGTTTCTGTGTTGTGCGTTGACGTTCCTTGTCCCTTACGCGTCTCTTTCTGTGCTTGTCTGCTTTGTGTTTTTGCATTGGGTGTTTTGGGGTTTTGCTGTGGGTGCTACAACCTGGTGTTGTTGGAGATACCCTCCTTTGTTTGATATAGTGAACTTTCATGTCATACATTAAAGATATATTTTCCGATAAAGAGGATCATGCTAGAACGAATTATGTAAATGTACAATAAATTTGACAACACTTTTCATCTCGATAAATCACTTGCCATGCACTTATTCATCTGCTAAGCGAGATAATTCTCAGTGTGTGAAAACCGTCATTATATGTAATCACATGTCCTAAAGTGAAGCGCTGTTGACCTTTAAACCTATTGATTATGTTCTCAATTTGAAAACACAAATTGTTTGCCGCTTACGCCATTTTTCCATCTTAATAAGGTAAAAAGCAGTGGAGCAAGTCGAATGTAAGAATCATATAGGCCAATAATTGCTTAATTTACCTTAATTGAAATATACGTTCTTTGGTAATAATCGTCGTACACATGTACTTATTCCAAGTTTCTAACAAATTATGCTGCGGGTTTGATATGCTGTTTACGTGTTCGTGTCAAATGCATGTGCGAATCTGGAGGGTCAATGGGCTCTGGAAGTTGTCAAAATTGATTATTATTATGATATTTGCGCTTGCATTTTTCAAAATTATAGCATGGACCCCCGTTTTTCCTCTTACCGGGTTGACGACCCCTCTCACTGTTACATATTGGGAAAAAGTTTACGATAAGGAAGAAATGAAATTAATGACTAGATCACGACGCTTCCTCACCACAAAATTAATGTTCAAATCAAAATTAATGATCAATTGTACAAACGCATTAAATGGTGCTTTAATCGAGGGAATAAAACTTATATTTGTACATCTGAATCAAAGGATTTCTTTTTCGCTACAGAATACAAATCATACAAATAATGGACATGTAGTGAACAGTGTATTATCCTGGTGAGAATATCTACAAGCAGGTTGTAGGGATTCATATGGATACTACTTGTGCGCCTCTTGTTGCAGATTTATTTTTATACACGTATGAAAAAGAATTTATACATAATCTTCAAAAGCAAAGAAAACATGATGATGTGAAATGTTTCATTGGTACTTCTGGGTATCTGGATGATATTCTAACTATCGTTACAAACACAGAAACACCATTTTTTTTACCTAAATATCAAAAATTGTTCATAGAGAGATTCATACAAGTGTGTATGACAAAAGAGATGATTTTGGATTCAACATCGAAACTTTTCCGTGGCTTGAGGGTGATGTGCCTAGAGTACCGTCATAAGGTATCTATATTTTAAAGCTCATCCGGTATGTTAGAGCATATGCTGACGTTTTGGATTTTCATAGTAGAAATTTACAAATGACGAAGAAACTAGTATAAAACGATTTTTATATCGTGGATATGATCCGTCTGTCACCAGATGGACATATATATGGCTTGATACTAGACCAATCTACAGCCTTATACCAGCGCATTCTTACGAATTGCACTCTGACTGACTGTGACGACGCAACTCCATGACCGGCCTTGTCAAAACCTCTTTAGAGAAGACAGGTCCCCGATCACCTGTCCTCTCTGAATCTCAGTCAAATTCCTCTGGTGATGCAAGAGTTCGCTTCCGTCGGCAGAGCACGGACTGTATTTCGTAGGCCTTCTGTTTTTTTATCCATTTACAATCTATGTTTAATTCTTGTGCCTCATACGTCATGCTGTCTGTTTGTATGTTCATCTTACAGTGAGAAGGTTATTTTACACCACAATTGTACGTTCTGGATAATTGGAAAAGTGGAAGGGTGGTGCGAACGTAATCCAGGATAACCCACCGTCTGCTACTGACGTGGCAGATGGCCCTCCTAATTCGACGCCGATTGCCTATTGGTCTCGTTGGTTTATGTATAGTCATTTGTGTTTGATATTTCTATGTGATTTGCCGTTCCTTGTACCGTTTGCGTCTATATCTGTGCGTGTCTGATTTATGTTTTTGTAATGGGTGTTTGGGGTTTTGCTGTTGGTGCTGCGACCTGGTGTTGTTGTAGATCTCCTCCTTCTTTTAGATTCATTAAACAAGGGATAAGAAATGAGCATCCGCAGGTGACGTTTCGTGTTCTTTTGCTTAATTCTGTGATTATTCAGAAAACGTTCACACTTTAATTGTTGTCTCACTATATTCAAACTTCCAGCTAAAGAGATCAATAGAGAAATTTCTAAATACAGTGAATTAAACAAACATGTTTCTGTAAGTGCTGTATATTGGAAATATTTTTGCAATACAATTTTCAATACAATATGCATTTTTAATTTTTCTCAAAGAAGTCCTAATTATGAATCAATAACTTTAGTTTTTATGTTTCACTATATTCAAAGAAGGGAGGAGATCTCCAACAAGACCCCGTTGCAGCATCAACAGTAAAACACCAAAACACCCGATGCAAAAAACACAAAAGACGAGTACAGCACCAGACGGAAAAGAGACACACGACATGTAAACATCAAACACAAAAGACTACACATAAACCGACGAGACCAATGGGTAACCGGTGCCGACTTTGGACGGCCATCTGTCACGCAAGTAGCAAATGGTGTGGTTATCCTGGATTACGTGCGCACAACCCTCTCACTTCTCCAATTACCCAGTGGTCTCGAAGAACGTACAATTGTGGTGTAAAACAACCTCCTCACTGTAAGATGACATCACACAAACAAGACCGCGAAACGCAGAGGCCCCATAGACACAGATGAATATGTAAATGGATATAAAAAGAGGGCATGCGTAATACAGTCCGTGCTCTGCCGGCTGTAGCGAGCTCATGTATGTAATCACCCGAGGAGTCCGACTGACATTCAGAGAGGACAGGTGGTCGGGGCCCTGTCTTCTCTAAAGAGGTTTGGACAGGGCCCGTCATGGAGTCCCGTCGTCACAATCAGTCAGAGTGCAAGTCTCAAGGATGCGCTTGTACAAGACTGTAGATTGGTCAAGTACCAAGCCTAGTGTCCGTCTGGTGACATTAGGATCATACCCACGGTATAAAAGGCGTTTGATGATTCTGACGCATTTTCGATGGTTATGCTGCCTACCTTTGATCCTTTTTATTTTGTTTATCATATCACCATAAAAGACAGGTTGTGTAATACCCATAGTAATGTACTCTGTTGCATGTATAGATCCGAATTTTAAAAGAAGTTGACAGTAATTTTTGTAAAATTTCCAGAAAGTCTTAACTTGTTTATGAAAGCGGAAACCTTGACCTAAAAGTTTTTTGGTAATTTGTAAATTTCTACTGTGAAAATCCAAAATATCAGTACATGCTCTAGCGTACCGGATGAGCTGTGATATGTAAATGCCGTATGACGGTAATCTTGGAACATCACCGTCAAGCCAAGGGAAATTTACTATGTTGAATCCAAAATCATCCCTTTTGTCATATACACTTGTATGAATCTTTCCGTTTACAATTTTGATATTTAGGTCCAAAAAGGGTGTTTCTGTATTTGAAAGGTTTGCCTTGTTAAGGGTTAATTCTTGTGGATAAATTTCATTCTTATATAATTCAAAAGCAGGATTGTCAATGGTTAGAATATCATCCAGATACCTAGAAGTATTATTGAATCATTTCAGCTCATCAAATTTTCTTTGCTTTTGAAGATTTTGGATAAATTCTTTTTCATAAGTGTGTAAAAATAGATCTGCAACAAGAGGCGCACAGTTAGTACCCATAGGAATTCCTACAACCTGCTTGTATAGATCCTCACCAAATCTAACATAAATATTGTCCAAGAGGAAGGACAAGGCATTACACAGGTCTCTACATGTCCATGATTTGTATGATTTGTAGTCTGTCGAGGAAAAGAAACCCTTCGATTCAGATGTACAAATGTAAGTTTTTCGCTCTCGATCAAAACACCATTTAATGAGATTAGATAATCGATCATTAATTTTGTCATGAGGAAGTGTGGTGTACATATTAGAGAAGTCGTATGAAGAAATCGTATTGGCTTGGAAATTTCCAGATTTCATTTTTTCAATTACATTCCCTGAATTCTTAATAGACCAAAATAAATTTACATCGTTCCTGTTTAGAACCGTTTCACAATATCTAGTTATGTGTTCTTTAACAGCAGTAAGTGCTGACGTCAGATTTCTAGACAAAATTGTTGTGGAGCAGTTACTAGAATTAGCATTAAATCGAAATTTGTAAGGAGACTTGTGCAGTTTCGGTATGCAATATAGTGTTGGGAGATCCAATTTAGAAATAGAGATATTGAATGAAGACAGTTCACTGTTATGCTTGCCTAAAATGTTAGATGCACTTTCATTGCTTTTGATATATGTATTAGTAGACGAAAGTTCCAAAATCAAAGTTGATATGTAGTAACGTTTTCAAATGATAATGGTGTTGTTGGCTGCTTTATCAGCTGGTGCAAAGACATATTTTTCATGTAATTTACTTAGTTTGGATTTGAAATATCTTTCTGATTTGGAACGTGGATTTTGAAAAAGATGAGGGTTTTTATGGAAGTTATCTATTCGAATAACCGTTATATCTAAAATGAGGTTTTTCCAGTCATTCAGAGCATGCGGTTCGACTCCTTCTGATTTACACCATCTTTTCGTATAATTATCTAAGGCTTCCGTAAGCACTTCACGGCATTTGACAAAACCTATCTTGGATGGGATTCTATACTTAGGTCCTTTTTTAAGAAGACCACGGAGCTGTCTGTCTTGGATAATTGAAAAGTCACCTGTAACAACATGGCCAGCTGTTTTGTAGAGATATTTAGAAGTTGCACATTCTCAAGAAGCAGGACACGATTCAAGTATGTCAGGATCCGTTGTAACTTTATTATAGTTAAAAACAAAGTTTCGAATAGGTTTCTTGTACTTATGACAAATAAGAGGTGGTTCTAGATTTTCAAAATATTGAGGAATGGTACTTTGTACGCGATGATCCCGAAAAATATTAGAGATGTTAGAAGATCAAAACCTTTGTTAATAAACTGGATTTTTATGAATCGTCTTTTCGGTGAGGTGTTTTTCACAATAGGATAAAGTTTATACTGTGCGAATGAGACAATGATATTAAGTCTGAATCAGTCAGTGTTTCTTAAGAATGCAACCTCTGCTTCATCCAAGATAGGTTTCAAGTGCATAACTGGTATTGACGACAGAACATGTAACAGCTCATGTCTTCCGTCATTGCGTGCTATAGTAAGTAAATCGTTGAGAGAGCGGTATATTCTGGATCGTTTTCTTTTTTGTCTGTTTCGTCTTTTCCCGTGTGACCTGTATTTCCTTTTAGTGTTTGGGCGAATTGAAAAGATGTTGATATTGGTAGAAGCTGAGGAAATGTTTCCTTGTCCATAAATTTGATCGTTTAAACCAAGAGGGTACGCAGTCTGAAGTTTGGTGATCCAGGCAAGTTCAGCTTGTAGTCGGCGTTTTTTAATTTCGGTCTTACTTTCATTTTTACGTTTTGGAAAAGTCTGAACTGGGGTAATGGTGATATCCGAAATAGAATGATTATATTTAACAAAGTGATTATAAAGAAAGTTTCTGTGTTTTTGTTGACGTGAGGTTCTGATCTTATAAGAATGGTTCCTAAAACGAGATTTTAAAGGTTGGCCTGTCTCACCTACATATTGTGCGCCACATCCCCTGGCATTTCAAGTCATTACATAAATAAGATCTTGAGACGATCAATCGATGTCTTGGTCTACCTCGATTTTGAATTTCTGCCCATTTACACTAGATGTTATTATGGAGTCGCAGTTGATGAGGTGACACAACAAGCATCTTTTACTTTTGCACTTAGAAATAATTGAGAACCCTCTGTGTCTGTTGTTGAATGTTGAGCCTGCAGATGGAGTAGTGCGTAAAATACGACTGTGGGGTCTAAATTTTAGGGGTGATAAGAGTACTCTTGGTGAGGAAAAAAGTTTTTTACTGTTGAATGTCGATGATGGTAAAGTGACTGAAGTGACAGAGGGTAATCTCAAGGGGGTACGTTTGATACGAGGCGACCTTAAAAATGCCATAATGCGATAATGGAAGAAAAGTGAAGTAGAGTCTTACGTTGAAGACACTACAACAAAGCCAAGTTACAGAACACAATGAAATTAAAACACTTCAAACATCGGATCGCGGGGAATTGCTTTACCAACTCCACACTGCAACACGAAATAAGTGTAGATATAATAAGAAGGTAGGAGATCTCCAACAAGACCCCGTTGCAGCATCAACAGTAAAATACCGAAACACCCGATGCAAAAACACAAAAGACGAGTACAGCACGAGACGGAAAAGAGACACACGACATGTAAACATCAAACACAAAAGACTATACATAAACCGACGAGACCAATGGGTAACCAGTGCCGACTTTGGACGGCCATCTGTCACGCAAGTAGCAAATGGTGTGGTTATCCTGGATTACGTGCGCACAACCCTCTCACTTCTCCAATTACCCAGAGGTCTCGAAGAACGTACAATTGTGGTGTAAAACAACCTCCTCACTGTAAGATGACATCACACAAACAAGACCGCGAAACGCAGAGGCCCCATAGACACAGATGAATATGTAAATGGATATAAAAAGAGGGCATGCGTAATACAGTCCGTGCTCTGCCGGCTGTAGCGAGCTCATGTATGTAATCAAAGTGCGTTTAGACGTTTCATTTTTCTTGTTACAATGCAAATCGAATCTGAAGATATCTTAGTTACTGAGGATTACTACTAGTATTTCTAAGGCAAGTCAAAATCTGTCTAGTTCTAATGACTTCTGATGCCGTGAATTTATTTCAAACTCTTATTCAAAACCAGTTTCAGTCGCTTGAGAAAAGGATTGAGTAAGTGCTGTATATTGGAAATATTTTTGCAATACAATTTTCAATACAATATGCATTTTTAATTTTTCTCAAAGCAGTCCTAATTATGAATCAATAACTTTAGTTTGTATGTTTCACTATATTCAAAGTGCGTTTAGACGTTTCATTTTTCTTGTTACAATGCAAATCGAATCTGAAGATATCTTACTTACTGAGGATTACTACTAGTATTTCTAAGGCAAGTCAAAATCTGTCTCGTTCTAATGACTTCTGATGCCGTGAATTTATTTCAAACTCTTATTCAAAACCAGTTTCAGTCGCTTGAAAAAAAGATTGAGGACCGCGTGTCGGCCAACGCCCTATCTATCAAAAAGAAATTGACAGAGTCTGCCTTCGACTAATAGAAAGGAAGGCGAAGGAAACTAAGTACAGTACAAGTTTAATCTCGATATTCTAGACGACCTAGAACAAGTTTTCAAAACTAATTGAAAAAGATTCCAGTTCCGAAACCTTGATTATTGAGATCATAGACAAGTTACGCGTCTCCTGCTGGTTGGCGCACAGTTTCCGAATACCAAACCAATGAAATCGCCGAAGACTCCGACGATGAGAAGAAAATTCGCTGCGCCGAACAACGTGCCATTAAGCTACAGAAACTAAATCTAACAATCGTTTCCATCCGTACAGAGGCGACTCCAGTGCTCCGACTGCAGCCGCTGTCTCACAATCTCATCTTCAGAATGCTACTTTTCCTGTCCCTCGTTTTCAACAGTGTGGCCAATACAACCAGCCCTCTCGTCCAGGCTTCACCAACAGGAGGAACAGACCGCTCCCCACCGACCTATGTTTCAAGTGTTTTCAGCCAGGGCATTGGCAAATCAGGTGTCCCCTAAATGGTTCTTCTGCCACACAGTCCAATAGTAACAAGCAGTGATGAGAAATATAAGTATTGTGAGTCTTTACTTTGTCATGAGGACTTGTTTCGTTCAGAACGAGCAAAACTTGCTCTCTCGAGTGATTCTGTCAAAGGCAGTCTGTCTAGAAAATTTAATTTTGGCGAAATATTGAAACTTTTGAGTATGTACAAAATATCGTCAAAAATGGTGATTTTTTTCATTTATCGAACAACCTCCAACATTATTTGTAAAGAACAATTTATCAGCTATCAAAAATAAAACTTTCGTTCAACAGAAAGTAGATGAACTTCTCAGCTCTCACAGAATTGTGAAAGTTCCTTTCCAGCTTTTTAATGTCAGCCCCTTAAGCGTCGCAGAGAATATGACTAAACAGCGAATTATTTTAGATCTTAGTAGACTTAACAAATATGCCAAGAAGACAAAATTAAGTTTGAGGATCATAAAGTAGCTTCAAAGATTGCTACTGTATCAAGTTTGATTTGACCTCAGGGTATCACCATATTGATATCTCCCCTGAATCTCAAACCTATCTAGGATTTTGTTGTGAAGGTTATTTCTATAGCTTTTCGGTTTTACCATTCGGTCTCACTTCTGCTCCTAACATTTTCACAAAATGCTTACATCCCCTCGTCAATTTATGGCTCAAAAACGGATTAAAATTAGTACTACATGTATATCTCGATGATGGTGTTTTGGTACATGTAGAACTCTCAATCGAATCTTGTCATTCAGCCTGGCGGTTTTTAAGAGAAACCTTGGCAAATGCTGGTTTTCATATTAATTTCGAGAAATCCGTTTTTACATCCACTCAAGATATCGAATGGCTAGGGCTCAATTGGAATTCGCATACTTTCGAACTAAGTATCTAAAATCGTATAATTAATGATCTGAAGGAGAAACTCACAAGAGTTATCTCTCTATTTCCTAATATAACAGCTAGACAACTAGCGCAAGTGAATGGAAGAATCATTTCACTTTCTCCAGTATTAGGTAACGTTTGTCGATTGATGACTCGTCATTGTCACATGGCTATTTCTTCTAGAATACATTTGGACAGAATGTTAAAGGATTTAGATCCAACTGTTTTGAACGAGATATGTTTCTGGTTTCAAAACACAAGTTCCTTGGATTCTAAGAAACTCAAAGATATCCATTCGTCTCAAATTATTATATTCTCAGACGCTAGTGACACCGATGCGGGTGTCTTGACTGTTGAATTATGGTTAACTGACAACAAAAACTTTAGAAATATTGTACAAGCTGGTAGTATGAAAAACACTTACAAGAAATAGCCCTTAAAATATTTTCTATTTGTTTCCATCGCAACATTTCCTAGATTGTATACCTAGAGATCAAAATTCTCAGACAGATTATGTAAGCAATATTATTGATTACGAAGATTGGGGCGTCACGAGAGACTTTTTTGACTTCATGAATGATTTGTGGGGCTATATGAGGCTGCAGATTGCTTTTCTCAGTCATGGGCAAATAATGAGAACAAATGGTTGGTTCCTCCCATTACTCTAGTAAGCATGTCTATCAGATATTTGATGTTTTGTAAGGGGCGTGGTACTCTTATCGCGTGGAAGTCAGCTGATTTCTGGTCACTTATTTTCAGAAATGAGTCAGAAACTCACGATTACGTGAGAGATGTTTTAGTTTTGAAGTGCATTGCAGTGATGTAGATCCTTGTGCTTAAGTTGGTTGAGTACTAGTATTGCAGGGATGTAGATCCTAATACTGAGTATATGACACGTATTGCAGGGATGTAGATCCTGATACATGTATTAAGTGTTATATCATGTTCTTAAAATTTCATACATATTTCCTTGAAATTTTCAGTATTCTCCAAAGGGAGATGGCCTCAGATAGAGCGGCACCTGATTGGACAATACAACACTATAAAAAACTTATAAAAAAACTGCCAAGTGTACTACTCAAGACACAGTCAAGAAATATAGGTACGGTTTTGTCAAATTTAAGAATAGGTGCGATTCTTTCAATCCTATAATTCCATCATTGCCGGCTTCTGGTCTCAATGTGGCGTTATACATGTACATCACGCATCTCGCATTTATTGCATCCACGGCAATCATCGACGAAGCTGTCTGTTCTATCGCCTGGGCTCACAATATTGCTGGCTTACAAAATCCTTGCACATCCTATCTTGTATCAACGACTAGAGAAGGTGCCAATCGAAATACAAGCAAAGCAATTTCTAAAAAGGAACCAATCACTTAGTTGTTTTAAAATGTTCATTTTTTTTATACTCATCTTTCTCTTTTTATTGCAAAAAGTAAGACAGATGAATGTATACAAAGATGATACAACAGTTTGTTTCAGTAGGACCTTTCTGCTCACATGTCCCGTAGCTACTTAAGATATCTTTCTTCAGCAAAAATTAGTCAATCTTAACAAGAATTCATTTTTTCGGAATGTTTCATACATGAAGAAAGATAACTCTTATAAACTGCGTTCCCTTCATTGCCTTTTATGCTATACAAGAGCTAGAGAAATTTTGTTATCGGCGCTTGAAAGCCTAGGCCTGAATAAGAAATTATTTGGCTTACATATCTTACGCTCTGGAGGTGCAACCGCTGTTGATGCCGGCGTAAATGACAGATTTTTCAAGAAACACGGGCGGTGGAAATCAGAAACGGCAAAAGACGGGAATGTTCGAGAAAATTTAATTCAAAAATTATCAGTTTCCAAAAATCTTGGCATTCAGTTCAGTACATTATTAAAATTCACTTCTTTATCCTCGAAGCTCATCTAAGCGCCTGATTTCTATATACGAGTGTTTGTTTATTTTTTAAAGAATTTATTTTCGTTTGAGTGGAACGAATAAGAAAATAAATATATTTATCAAAGATACATATAACGAGTCAAACCTGTCTTACAGGTTTAACTAATTATAGTAAAGGTATCACGTGACTGTCGTACGTCCATAGAAGAGTGTGTTCGAATAGTCATTCGAAGGCTCTTGCTCAGTGCGTTTAGACGTTTTATTTTTCCCCGGCCACCCACCCTTAGAATATAGTTATTTGCATATACTATCATGATGAATTAATTTAATGAAATATGATGAAATTGATTGTAATGCTTCAAGACATTTTATACTAGGCAGAGATAATCTGATGTTTACTGATTTATGATACACGGCTCCCAATGTTATTGTCATTTAAATTTTTTTGAACTTTGCTATTTAAATATTCAAGCCATGGATAATTCGTTACTGCACTGAAGAATCACGAATTTCACTTTTTATAGTTCGTTTCAAAGTTTATCGTTGCGGTTCGTTTACCCCGCTTCGATTGAATACTGAGCGATTCTATACATTATCAATTTTGCATACATTTGTACCCATAAGATTTTAATTTTATATTTCTCGATAACAGCAGGAAAACACTGATAATTTCTAATACATTAGCCCCCATCCGATTCAATAGCGCGGGGAGGGGGGGGGGGGGGGGTTGCACACGGCGGCACCTACATTTAAAATTCTCTAACAACACGGCTCCCAATGTTATTGTCATCTAAATTTTTTTGAACTTTGCTATTTAAATATTCAAGCCATGGATAATTCGTTACTGCACTGAAGAATCACGAATTTCACTTTTTATAGTTCGTTTCAAAGTTTATCGTTGCGGTTCGTTTACCCCGCTTCGATTGAATACTGAGCGATTCTATACATTATCAATTTTGCATACATTTGTACCCATAAGATTTTAATTTTATATTTCTCGATAACAGCAGGAAAACACTGATAATTTCTAATACATTAGCCCCCATCCGATTCAATAGCGCGGGGAGGGGGGGGGGGGGGGGGGGGTGCACACGGCGGCACCTACATCTAAAATTCTCTAACAAGTTTACTGTTTCTATCCTGATTTATGCCTACCAATCCTCTGGCATGCCCCCCCCCCCCCTCCCCTCTCCACTAAAGTCGTCAAAATAAGGAATTACTTGGGCTCAAACACCACGACTCAACCTTTATTTTTATTTTTTTTACCGGTCTGTTTCTGATATATATTTAAGTAATTGATAATTGAAAAAAATTCGCTGGCTCACTATATACATTACATATCATGTGAGATAATTTTCCGCTGCTACAGGACTTTGAGGTATTCCGGCCACGCCCCCTCTAAACTCAAATCCTGTAATCTACAAAATTGTCTCGACCAAAAGGAATGATATTCTGAATTTTTCCAAAATTTTGATGAATTTCAATATATTAAATGAATCCCCCAACCACAGCAAACTAACATATTTTTTTCATCTCATAGAATCACGATACTTTATATAAATAAATGTAATTTCATTAGATTCTGACCGTTTTAACAAATACATGCATGTACAATAACGGAATTTTTTTCCCTCTCACTCATACGAAGTGTATACATTTTATGTATATGCATTCATCTTCAGGCGCTAAGCTAGAGTACTTTTCAAGTGTAAGCAGCCTCAAGTGGGTCTAGGTAGAAGCCCTTGTGGATATTCAAGGGGCAAAGTATCAGAATCTAATGAATTTTGCTCATTTACAGGGCAGTTTTCTACGTCAATGTTTTTTTTTGCAAAACGACGTGGAAGCAACTGCGTTCTCTCCAATCCCTTTTCAATTTATTGAAATAAAATAAGTTTAAACAAAACAAACTGCGTTCTAACGGTACGCCTGGTTATGCGCATGGTTTTCTCTCTCTTGTCCATACTTGTAAACATGTGCAACCATTTGGTTTTTAGGGAGGGGGGGTTTTGTAAATCCAGCTCGGAATATTTTGCAAAAATATTCTTCAGCATGACTGGCAGAAAAATCTAGCATTTTCTGAGGAATGAAAGGAAAAACGTCTTTCTCCAGCACCTTAAGCGTTAGACGTGAAAATAGACTATCTCAGACATTTTCACAACTGCCAATGATTCAGTTTTGTCAGGATTCTCTGATACTTCATGTTTCAAATTCTTCAATATATATATACATCACTCTCCAAGTTCAGATTCTTTAATTCAACGAAAAGAAGGTCAAACGTGTAGTTCAAGGTCACATATTGAATCAAAATCTATCTTGAGTAATTTCTTGACACAATCTGACAATGCACATACGTGTATATACCATATCATCTATCTATCATTTGCCAGACCAGTGTTGTAGCAAATCCAAAGTATTAGGAAAGTAGGTCAATTGTATACATGAACATGTAGGTCAAGGCTACTAGATATTCTTACACAAATGTATACTGTGTAGCAGAGTAATGAACTTAAAGTATCAATGTTTTTATTCATGATTACCAGTATGGGGTAAGGCACGGTCCATTTGATATTCTGGGGGGGGGGGGGGCTTGGGTTTTTTTCGAAAAAAATAATTTTGCTCTCAATTTTGATGAAAAAAATAAATATGCTTATGATGTGACAGAAAAAAATAATCTTGCTCTTACAAATAATCTGAATTCGAAGAATTACCATAAAGTTTCGCTAAAATTCATGAAAATTTTCCGGCTCGCTTCGCTCGCCGCAGTTTTCAAATTGTATCACAAAATTTTGGCTCGCTCCACTCGCCATAACTACTATTCTATAGAAACATTATTTACTAATGGCAATGTTCATATATTTGATGATATCAAAAGTTATACATGTATGTGAATGAAAAAGGGCTTCCTTAAAAGCTTAAATATATTATCAATATTTATGTATTGCTATTAATACATGTTGCATGTATCCCATAGGGTCTAATTTTATGTTCTTGTAAGCTTGGAAGGCCGAGAACTGCAGTTATTCACCAATTTACAAATCTTAGTAACATTTAAAAAATTGTCTAGGAGACCTTCCCCTCAGACCCTCTTATACATGTTATATACATGTACCTTATATAAAATGTTGAGAATTGTATTGTACTGTAAGTCTTTTATCTTTCTGTTTAAAAGTGAATTGAATACTTGCATAAAAATAAATTAATATATTAATATTTAGAGTTTTGAGTAACAATATAAATAATTTCTATTGATAAAACACAAACATTCTTTAAATATGCGCATCACTATGTTAAAAAAAAATTCCTTGCTCCAACTTTGCAAGAAAAAAATAATTTTGCCCCAGTCTGGGGCGAAAAAAATAATCTTGCTCCGACAAAAAACCCAAGCCCCCCCCCCCCCCTGAATATCAAATGGACCGTGCCTAAGACACTCTAAACAGTATTGATGAAAGGATGATCAACCAAGTTTGCTATGCTTAACAAGACAATGTTCTCACTAGATTTCTTCATCACAGTGTTCTAAGAATAGTTGTGTTCTAGTCTCAAGAAGAATATAAGTATCAGTTATGAGATTTATTAAGTTTAAATGTAAATTTTATTCAAAAATCAAACTCTGAAAGAAGAATCATTATAACTGCAATATATATATAAATGTAATAGTACCGGTATCATCAATTTACAACATAATGTTTTTGTACTTGTGAAAGGACATTTTTCTTTCTCTATAATTTATCATAGTATTTCTTTTCGAAATTAATATTTTATATGAGATTACATGTCCAGTCTATATCAGGGAAGTATTTAACTTTATATACAATGTACATCCCTGTCTATACTGGTATGTACCTAGAATTTAAAGTCATAAATTGTTGCTATGAAAATAATGAAATAAATAAAAAAAATTTCCCCATTCAACAGGTGCAGGTCTATTCTCAAGTAAAAAGTTTTCAATGCATTTATAACCTAGTACATACATGTACATGTACCGGTAAGCACATGAAAGTAAACACAAAACATGTTCAAAATTCAAATGTTCTAGACATCAAACAGTGATTTCTCTAGTGTCTATAGTAAAACTTAAGGACGAGGTAGATGTTCAATCTGATACCAAGAAATGAGGAATGAGGAATGAGAAATGAGCCATCATGTATGTACAGAAGATGCTGTCAGTCTCACTCTGAAAGTAAAAGATGTAATGAATTAATATCTTCATTTTGATATTAAATAAGCTCTAAAATGAATGAATTTTGCATACATTTATCATTATGATGTAAATGTATATAAAATTACATGACATGTAAAGTTTCTGTAATAGTACTAACATACAAATATAATTACAGGGCTTTCAATCGGTCATTCTCAAATTATGCAAAACAGTATAATTTTCCCTATTTATTGACCAATTTTACCTCATAGAAAATTCTTTAAAAAAAAAGAAAGTAAATAAAGCCTGTGTTTGTGAAACACGAATGCCCCCGGTGGCATCTTTGTTAGTATGAACACTATTTTCTGTTAAGTAGATGTATGTGAGGTCACTGGGTTAAAAGGTCAAAGGTCAAGGTCACGAGGACAAAAATTTTGGTATCAATGGAAAGGTCTTGTCACAAGGAATACACATATGAAATATGAAAGCCCTATCACTTACCATTCAAAAGTTATGCCCAATGTTAAAGTTTTTGAAAAGTAGGTCAAAGGTGAAGGTCAAGGTCATGAGGTCAAAAATTTTGGTATCAATGGAAAGGTCTTGTCACAAGGAATACACATGTGAAATATGAAAGCCCTATCACTTCCCATTCAAAAGTTATGCCCAATGTTAAAGTTTTTGAAAAGTAGGTCAAAGGTCAAGGTCAAGGTCACGAGGTCAAAAATTTTGGTATCAATGGAAAGGTCTTGTCACAAGGAATACACATGTGAAATATGAAAGCCCTATCACTTACCATTCAAAAGTTATGACCAATGTTAAAGTTTTTGAAAAGTAGGTCAAAGGTCAAGGTCAAGGTCACGAGGTCAAAAATTTTGGTATCAATGGAAAGGTCTTGTCACAAGGAATACACATGTGAAATATGAAAGCCCTATCACTTCCCATTCAAAAGTTATGCCCAATGTTAAAGTTTTTAAAAAGTAGGTCAAAGGTCAAAGTCAAGGTCACGAGGTCAAAAATTTTGGTATCAATGGAAAGGTCTTGTCACAAGGAATACACATGTGAAATATGAAAGCCCTATCACTTCCCATTCAAAAGTTATGCCCAATGTTAAAGTTTTTGAAAAGTAGGTCAAAGGTCAAGGTCAAGGTCACGAGGTCAAAAATTTTGGTATCAATGGAAAGGTCTTGTCACAAGGAATACACATATGAAATATGAAAGCCCTATCACTTACCATTCAAAAGTTATGCCCAATGTTAAAGTTTTTGAAAAGTAGGTCAAAGGTCAAGGTCAAGGTCACGAGGTCAGAAATTTTGGTATCAATGGAAAGGTCTTGTCACAAGGAATAAACATGTGAAATATGAAAGCCCTATCACTTCCCATTTAAAAGTTATGTCCAATGTTAAAGTTTTTCGGACAAACAGACAAACAGACAAACAGATAAACAGACAAACAGACGGACAGGCCAAAAACTATATGCCCCCGAATCTTTGATTCCGGGGGCATAAAAATGCTAAATTTAAAATGAAAAGGCATCCAAATCTATCATATTCAATTTTGAAGAAAATATTGCCAATTTTCCCAATATGAAAGGTCTAATCCAATCCAAACCAGAAGTCTCTGACGAGACTGTAGCTCTCCTGGTTGTTTTTTAATTCACTTAATGACAAGTGAATTCTAATATGGCCACATCCATTTTCTTAGTCACTGGGGGCCAGGAACTCAAACAAAATATCAGGTGCACTACTTGAACACAGACTCATCGTATTGCAAAAAGAATCAAGTCTCCATCATTTATAGTGTCAGAGAAGTTGCGAATACAAGATTACATAGGATCATACAGGAGAAAATGACCACATCCATTTTCTAGGACCCTGGGGGTCAGGGGCTCAAACAAAATGTCAGGTGCACACTGCACAACTAGACCACTGACCAAGTCTCATGCAAAAAGAGTTACATTTCTGTCTCTTATAATTTCAGAGGAGTTGCAAGCACAAGAATTGTTTACGGACAGACGCCGGACAAGGGGGTACCGCATAAGCTCGACTATGACCAGTATCTCGAGCTAAAAATATGTTTCACGTGTAAGAGCCCTACATGTACTTTATGTCAAGGCTTAGGACTAAGAAAAATTAAACCCATGTTTTTTGTGGAACATGAATACCCTTATTGTCAGATATAATGTAGAAAAGTATTTCATACTCCAAGGTCACGGACTCAAGGTAAAAATTCAGGTATCGATGTGAAGGCCTTACCACAAGGGATACACATGTAAAATATGATAGCCCTATCACTTGCAATTTATGTTATGACCAAGGGCAAGGTTAACATGGTTATAGTTATTCAAAAATTGATCAGTATCCAAGGTCAAGGTCACAAGGTCAAAATTTTGGTATTAATAGGAAGATCTTATCAAAAGGAATACAAAGCCCTATCACTTAAAAGCATAATATTACTTTAGAAAAATAATAGTGAAGTAGGTCAATCTCCAAGTTCAAGGTCACAAAGACAACAATTTGGCATCATTGGAAATTGTCACGAGGAAAGCACAGGTCTATATTTCACTCAACATTCAAAAGTTATGGCCATGGTGTAAGATTTTAAAAAGTAGGTCATTTTTCCAAGGTCAAGGTCACCAGGACACAAATTTTGGTATGCATGAGAAGGTCTTGTTTCAAACAATACATGTACACATGAAATATGAAAGCATGTAACTTACCATTAAAAAGTATTATCCATTTAAGGTGAATCACAAGGGATACACATGTAAAATATGAAATAAATACAATGTCATTTGTACTTGTATTATCAGATTTACAAAATTATCATAACATGTATATTATTATACATGTATATGTACAACTTACCCTTCAGTGCTATATCAGCATGTTTACTGCAAGAGGCTGTAATACAGTTCCATCTGTCGATCTCACAATTCTTCTATTGATGATGAATTCCTCTACATTATAACACAAATTCTCATTTCATACTGGATCACAGTTTCACAAGGAATATGTGGTCGATGTACACATTGAATATGTTTTTCATGTACATGTAGAAATATGCACTTGAACAATTTTCTTCATTCTCCTTTCACAAGTGAATTATTTTCACACCATGGTGGCCAACATCATATATGGTAGTACAATTGCAATATCATATTCCACGGTATTTCTTCAACTTTACAAGTCAGTACTAGTAGCACTATAAGCATTCCACTATTCTGATGCACTTTCTTTCATTGGATCTGATGCACACATGCGCATGAAGACTTTCTCAGAGTATATTCCTTCTTCTGTCTGGCAGTTAAGGTTATGTTACTGTAAAGAATAAATAAAATATTCAATTGATTTGAAATTCATCCCCTTTAAATAATTTTAAACCCATTCAAATACTTTTTCACCAACACTACAACACTAGCTAGGCTACAGAACTGATATTTGATACTGATTATAACTAACACTGACATCAAATTTATTCAAATTCATGGTGTGCACTTAAATTTAGAAGTTCATGAAGATGTAATGAAAGACAGAAATGGCTTTAAAGAACAAATATTTGTGAGATATTCGATTACAGCGATAATTAATCATGAAACTCATTCACTCGAAAACATGGAGCACTCCCTGGTCGAGTATTTCTAATAAGAAGAAGAATTTAAAATCCCACCATATGTGTTCCACGTGATACATAAATCAATTTAAAAACATACCTTAAGATGAGCCATGTGTCTGTACTCTTGAACAGTTGGTTTACTTGCATGAAAGAAGCATTTCTACGTGTTCAAATTTCGGACGGAAGTCCACGAGAGAATGTTTTAGACGAGACTACTATAAAATTAGAATAGGAACGGACTTTCTTTTCCGTCGTGTGTAAGGTAAAATCTTGACTCGAGATTCTTCCGATTTTATGCATATAATTTGCATAATAAGGTTCGGAGCCGCGTGATATATGCTATGATATTAAGTGTGTTATGTATATTTATAGGCTGTCGTCAGAGAAACGGGAATTAAATAATATTGAATTTGTACAATTGTGTATGAAACGCACTCATCATTAGCGCTTGAGAACGAATAAGAAAATAATCACCATTTTAGATGATACGTGTATATGGAAACGTATGGCAACAAAAACTGGGTTAAAAGGAGACTGAGTTTTTTTAAAATGTTGTTCGTAATATATACGATAAGTAATTCACACATGTAGCAAATGTGAATGCTTTACAAAGAAAGTTTTTCACGTCTGTGAGTGGAAAGTAACACTGAAGGGAAACAAGAGGCAAAAGGGGCGACAATGCTCACCTGATACTCAAGTGCACTCATAGCTCACTGACAGCTGATAATATCAACTAAAGCATTCTGATATTTGTACTTGTCTATGATGTAAGAAAAACAACTCTTGATAACATTATGAATAATTGCGCAAAATGGAATGATAATTGAAAAAAAAAAAAAAGAATTGGGTCAAAATGAAATTAAAGGTATTCAGATGATTTGAAAGTGCATAAAAACTTACAAAATGGAAGGAAAAGGGAAAAAAATGGTTGCCGGTGCCAGGATTTGAACCCACAACCCTTGGGTCCATATGCACAGTAGCCATTCTATTTATGAATTAAAAAAATAATGATAATTCCTAAAAGAAGTGATTATAGCATATGATGCATATCAAAGCATCTACACACTTACATATGAATGAAATGCAATAAATTAGTAAAGAAGATCATACAATTATTGAGTAATTTAAAGAAATAGTAAAAAAAGGCATTGTTGACACAATCCAAAAAGACGTCAAAAATTTGACTTCGGAGTGGAACCAAAAACAACAACACTTCTTCAAGCATAGTTCTACAACTTCCTGATGCTTCCGGTTTGTCAATATGTACTTCGGTTCTGAAGAAGAAGTTTGTCAAAGTAGAGTACCCTCTGTGACCTACTTTTGCCTGAGGCGGCGCCACCTGTCTATAGATTCCAATGAGTAGATACTTAGTACAACACTTATAGTGGACCAAGAGTACTTCATTCCTACCTAGATTCAATTAAGTTTCTTCAGTTGATCTAGGGAAGATGTCCAATATGTATGAAAATTCCCTCTTCTTCCATTACTTTCGGTTTGTCAATATATGCTTCTGTTCTGAAGAAGAAGTTTGTCAAACTAGGGTACCCCGTGACCTAATTTTGGCAGTGGTGGCGCCAATTGTTGACGGATCGTGCAACAACACTTGTAGGGGACCATGAGTACTTCATTCCTACTAAGTTTCATCAAAATCCCACTGTGGTTCTGGAGAAGTCGAAAATATGAAAAGTTTACGACGGAAAACGGACGGACAAACGCTGGACGGTAGAAAAAGTGCGCATGCGTCGTGCATAACATGTCTTCCTTTACAGCTCACAAATTTTTGCACAGTTTTTAACATCCTAGAAGATTAATAGGTTTGATCTTGTGTTGAGTCGTCCCATACGAACCCTGGACCACGATTTATGACTTGAAGATCGTAAACATCACCTAGATCTATCTATTTGAAACACCATCATCATAACCTTTTCAAACATCCCGCGCTCACGTGATCACTAACGTAAACTTTCGTTTTAAAGAAGTCCTCTACTCGTGGGTATTTTCACTTACATTTACTCGGACAAACTCAAATTACAAAGTATTGGTAGTTCCATAAAAATATATTGTCTCGTTTATCCATGAAACAGCGATTTGTAGGTCCATATCAACAAGCTAGCGATTTAACACAGAACTAGTCTGCAACTTCCGCCGAAATTGAAAGTACAAATTCGTGACGTCAGATGTGTGTATACACTACAAATTCACACGATGACGTAATGTGAAATATAGTACATGTGTCTCTTTGTTTATATGGTACATTTATAATTATTTTTCGGTTTAACCATTTTCAAAGTAAATAAGACATCAGTGGGTTTTTTTTGTACAATTTCATTGTTGAATCCATCCAGGTGGAGGGGGGGGGGGGGGGTTCTTCCCCATTCCTGGTAAGACTTACATGAACACGGAAAATTATTAAATAATGAAGGGAGGGTGAGAGATCGAAATTTTATAGGGTATGAAATCCTAAGTAAAGCCTTTCCTAGTTGTCTAGATGGGATCTCAAATTGATATTCTAATCAGCTTATAAATAGCTAGGAATGAGGGGGGGGGGGGGCGCAACTGTATTAGGAAGAGGGTGAAAAATGAAAATTAATGTCATTAAATTGACGACACATTTTTTGGCCGTTTCAGATAATATGAAATTTACTTTTTGAAGTTATATAAAGTTGTGAAGGTAAGAAAAATTAAATGATTAGGGTCGACAAAAAAAAATTAATGATATGGCCTGGAAAGTTGTCTGTAACTAGCTCCGCTCAGGATTTCAGGAAAAAATTAACTTTCTTGAAATTCAATACCGGGAGAAGTGATCATGTAATTCTAATTCTAATCGTTTCAGAATTAAACGGAAAGTAACAAGCGTTCTTTGTCAACATTAAGTGATCGAGTATCTCAGTACGAGAGAGAGAGAGAGAGAGAGAAACATTTTCATTTCCGAGGTACATTACAAGAATTCAAGACGGACTTAATTTATCTCCGCTCCAAAAGAATATGATCACTGTGTTGCCCAGAACAATAAGAAAATAGATATCCGGAATACATATACAAGTATTTGATATGGTATCTTGTTTATGATTATCAAATATATTTTCTCCGAAATTCAGTCGCGACTCCTTCCGCAGTTTAAATTTACGTCCCCACCCCAATCTATCGAATATTTTGTAAACATGTATCAGGTTATGCTCTGCAAATTGAAAACTGAAGTTCTTGCGTATTTCGATGTTCCACACGGATCCGTTTGATGAAACATTTGATGGACATTTATTTGTTTACATTCAATAAAAAAAATTGTTTTACAAAACAACAATTTTCAAACATGATCGTATCGTTATTTATCAGGGGGGGGGGGGGGGGGGGGGGGGGTCTGGAGACGAGAGTTATGTCTGGAAATTCGGGCGAGAGAGGAGTTAATATTTTTCTTTAACAGTTGTTGCATACTGACTTTTTTCGGCACTTGGGGCCTGTCTATATATGTAAAAAAAAATCTAGCTTGTACCTTTCCTTCTTTCTTTCTTTTTTCCCCGCTCACAAAAATAAGCACATTGAACATGTCGATGACTTATATTTATACACTTAATTCTCACCGATATTTCACAGACATAATTTCTCTCTCTTTTAACATGTACATGGCATGCTTTTTCCAATGTAAGGAAGGTAATATTTATTGAAGTACGTACGTGCCGACTGGAAGTGGGGAGGTACAAATGTCAACAAAGGCGGGTGGTATCAATAGGCTGAACGGGAGAGAGTCAGATTGCCGGGGAAATTATAGAATTTTGTAAATAGGATACCATCTATAAGCGTGATCTAGACGGTTAGGACGTCATGACCCTTTAGATTCGCCAAAAATGCAGATTTTTTCTTTGTTTTACTAGTACATGTAGTTTTTTTTTTCAAAATAGACGGCTTACCCCCACCCCCATTTTCTTTCCGGGGGAAAGGAAGGTTGATTCCCTTAAGATTTTTTATCTATATATGCCTTAGAGTATCTAAGTCCCTCTGAGTCGTTTAAAATATATCAACTGACAACACATGTACGTACGTATATAAATAAATTATGTACAGTAGTACAAGGACTGTTTATAAGTCCTTGATTAGAATTTTTAATGTAAATATTTAGATGCTCTTTTATCATATTTATCACTCATACACTCTTTATTTGATATGTCCTTTATTTTGGCATTTATAAGAGTACATCAGTACATGTATCCACAACATGCATGTACGTTTCTATATATAGCATTATGAAACGTGGTTCCCTTTTACACACTTCTGACGTACTTCCGGTATGTACAGCTATTTTGAGACATTGGAAAAGGTGGTAAAATATGAATTGGTCTATATCAGCTCTGAAAGATATTACATAATGGGGAAATTTCTTGTTGGAATTTAGTTTGATATGAACTGTAATATACACGAAAATCTCCACGACTAGAGAACTTCTTTAAACTACAGCAACTAACATGATACCCATCACGGTAAGTGTTTTATCTCTCTTATGCATATTGTCATCATTATATGCTCCAGGCTTGAGGCAAATTAGCCACATAGAGGACCAAACCAGTTTAACTGAATATAGACCACCAAAGTCAGAGGCCTCTAGGACTTACGCCACTTGGCTGATTGTACGGTCACACAGGATGTCTATCTACCTGACTTCACGCCAAAATAAGACTGTCTCCACAATAATCTCCTTGTTACTCATTCTCTCAGTCGATATAGATCGAGGCTAACCCTGGACCAAAATCAAACTAGTTGTGTGGTTCTTGCGACAAAACGGTAACATGGGACCATGAGGGAATCAGCTGTGACAGCTGTGGAATCTGGTATCATGCCAGCTGTCAGGGCATTGGTTCAAATACGTACAATATCTTGTCTGAACACAGTACATCATGTAGTATATCATGGGCATGTACGATATGTGGAAATCCAAACTATAGCCACATTGTAATGGACACCCCTGTGTCATCCGAGTCATTGTCAAGCATGTGTTATTCACTATGCTCATCTGAGAATGGAACCCCCTGTATGACCTCTACACCTATAAAATCACCCCAGGACCCTGAAAGGATACCTATAAATATTAACCCCACAAGGGACGGAAATATTAAACATTCATTCAAGGTATTAAACATATATTTCCAGTCTGTTAGAAATAAAGCCGCCCAACTCCAACACTTACTGGAATCTGTAAATCCGGATATTGTAGCAGGCACAGAGACCTGGTTGACATCTGATATCTCTGATGAAGAGATTATCCCCCAAACAATTGGATATACGGTGTTTAGGAAGGATAGGCAGGCGGGTAAGGGGATTGGAGTCCTCTTACTTGCAAAAAGCAATTTAGTATGTTCTGAACAGCCCCACCTAAGTACACCGCGTGGGATCGAAACGTATGGTGTTGTGATTCCTTACATAGTATTTTTTTCATTTTCTAAACTAAACTTTACAAAACTGATAAGCCGTTGCAGCAGGGCAATGCTTAATAATTCAATCCATAAGGTCCAGGTATATGAAAACTTCATAGGTTTTGCAAACACTTCAATAGTTTGTCGACGACAGAAAATCATGCCCTTTGACGAACTCTTGAGGTGTTTGCAAAAACTAAAGACTTTTCAGACATATAAATGATATGGACTTACTTAGTAGGCATTGTCCTACTGCAACGTCTCATCAATTTTGTGCAGTATCACTTAAATGATGAGAAAACAATAAAAACATCCGTAACATCATACGTTTCGATCCCACGCGGTATAAGTACAGGGTGTGAAATTTTGTGGGTAAAACGGTAAAAAAACCAACCTATATCGCTACATATTATAGACCAAAGGAGTATGATAGGGGAAGCTTTGAAGAGCTCCATAAATTCATCGACCTAGTTAAACAGGAAAAAGGTAGTAACATCTGGGTTCTAGGTGATTTAGTCTGGGATGTATCACTGGGTTGGGTGCACCCCCCCCCCTTGATCCTCCAAAACCGGCCTAACTTTGTAGCATTTTTTGCGCTCTTTCAGATGAAAAATTGTCTCATGGAAATTTCCATTGCAAAAATGGTGTTTTTTGGGAAAAAACATGTTTTTTTAGTCAAAAATCACTGAAAATAGGGAAAAAAAATTTAATTTCATATTGTTGATGTTTTTGAAAATTGAAAAGTGTGAATATATAGTATTTTTTATAGATTTATAGAAGTTTTATAGATTCAATAAATATTCTCCAGAAATCAGCTATTTTTAAATGAAAAAATACGTTTTCCCCAAAAAAACACTTAGATTTTGAATGAAATGTTAATAAAACATATATAATCTGAAAGAGTGTGAAAAGTTACACTAGAAAATAGCTTTCAATCATTGCTTTCATAATAAATAAGGGTTCTTTAAATAAATATACAGAAATCTGAGATTTCTAATTGAAAATACAGGTTTCTGTATAAAATAATTAATTTCGAGGATTTTGCAAAAAAATAAGAATATAAAATATATGTCATTTAAAAGAGGAGATTTTCAAGATGTTTTTTTAAATCATCATTGAACGAACATATGCAATATTGAGGAACTGAGAAGCAGGAATAAATTTAATTTCCTCAAATTTCTGTGAATTTTGGCAAAAATTCGACTTTTTTTTTACCCCAAAACACAGTAAAAATAGGAATTGGAACTTGCAACTTAGTTCATATGAAAGAGCATTAAAAATACTATATTGTATTTTTATTCACACTTTTCAATTTTTAAAAACATCAACCATATAGAATTTATATTTTTTTTTCTATTTTCAGTGATTTTTGACTAAAAAAACATGTTTTTTCCCACAAAACACCACTTTTGCAATGGAAATTTCCATGGGACAATTTTTTATCTGAAAGAGCGCAAAAATGCTACAAAGTTAGGCCGGTTTTGGAGGATCAAGGTTGGGGGGGGGGGTGCACCAAACCCAGTGATACATCCCAGACTAATTTCAACTATCCACACTTTACATGGGAAATACTTTCCCAAGTATAAAACCATCTTGTACTCACACCACACTTTATGAAGATTTCAAATCCATGCTACATAACTTTAACTTACATCAAGTGGTAGACTTCCCTACAAGATTGGAAAACACATTAGATCTTTTCCTCCTCACAAATCCAACATTACTTAAACACATCATAGTCATCCCTGGACTGTCCGATCATGATGCAGTCCTAGCAGATGTGAATATTTCACCAAACATAACAAAACAAAAACGAAGGGAAGTGCATATGTTCAAAACAGCAAAATGGGAGGAATTTAAGGAATATATGACCAACTTTCAGAAATCATTCCTTGAAAACTCCCATGGTAAATCACCCAACACACTCTGGTTAGAATTAAAAACTTCACTACATGAAGGTATAAAGAATTTCATACCAACCAAAAGGCTTAGATCAAAACGATCCTTACCCTGGGTTACTCAAGAGGTCCTTAGAAACATCCCAAAGAGGGACCATCTGTATAAAAAACATAAAAAATCAGGTAAGGAAAAAGACAGAAATATCTACCTAAAACAAAAACATCTTACCCAAAGACAGTTGAGAGCAGCTCACAACGACTACCTAAATGATCTAATTGGCTTGGGACCATCATCAGAAAACAACGAAGGTAAGCGCTCTACAAAGAAATTGTTCCATTATCTTAAAAACAGCAGACAAGACTCCAGTGGCATTGCCCCCTGAAAGACCATGGTCTACTTCACAGCGATAACAAGGTAAAAGCTTCCATCCTAAATAATCAATTTCAGTCCGTCTTCACACCCAAATCACCGCTCAGTCTCAAACAGCTATGCAGTATGTCAGTACAGGACAACATAAAATTAGGTAAAATTTCAGATCCCGAAAACAGGCTCAGAACCCAACATCCAGAAATGCCAGAAATCACGATCTCACATAAAGGTATACTCAAGCTACTTAAAGGTCTCCATCCAGAAAAGGCAGCCGGACCAGATAACATCCGACCTATTATTCTAAAAGAGCTTAGTCAGCAGATCTCACCCATTCTTCAGGTAATTTTTCAAACTTCCCTATACACTGGATCCCTCCCCAACGATTGGACCAAGGCCCGTGTTTCCCCCATTTTCAAAAAAGGTGATAAAAGCTCTGCATAAAATTACAGACCCATCTCACTAACATGTATATGCTGCAAACTTCTAGAACACATAATTACTACAAACGTACTTAAGCACTTGAACCAAATCAACATCCTGTACGACCTACAACATGGTTTTAGAGAGAAACGGTCGTGTGAGACCCAATTGGTTATGCTTGTCGAAACCCTTGCTAGAAGTCTTCAGGAGGGTAGGCAGACCGATCTTATCCTCCTGGATTTCAACAAGGCCTTTGACAAGGTTAACGATCAAAAACTTCTCCTAAAACTCAAAAACTACGGAGTTACAAGTCAAGTCCTCGAATGGGTCAGAGGTTTTTTGTGTCATAGGACCCAGACAGTTGTTGTAGACGGGGAGGAGTCTTCGGAAGTGCCTGTAACTTCCGGGGTACCCCAAGGATCGGTCCTCGGACCGATCTTGTTCCTCGTCTACATAAATGACCTGCCTAGTCATGTAAGGTCCAAGGTCAGGATTTTTGCTTATGACACCGCCCTATACCTCACACTGAACAAAACATAACACAGCAGGACCGTTCAAACTGACTTACACAACCTAGAAAAGTGGGAAGAATTATGGAACATGGAATTTAATCCATCTAAATGCCAGGTAATACAGATTTCCAGATCCAGAACACCACTCACAACAACATACACCTTATATGGACAAACCTTAGAAACAACGACAGAAGCAAAATATTTAGGTATAACAATTACAAACAAACTAAACTGGAACACACACGTAAATAACATAACAAACAAGGCCAACGAATCATTAGGATTCATATAAAGAAACATCAAAACCAGACACATTAAGACCAGGGAGCTTGCTTATAAAGCCATTGTTAGACCACAGGTTGAGTATGCCCCCAGTGTCTGGGATCCATACACAAAAGATCAAATAAACAAAATTGAAAATGTGCAAAGACGGGCAGCAAGGTGGTGCTTAAATGATTATTCCCCATATAGGAGTGTCTCTTGCATGATTGATAAGCTTGGATGACAGTCATTACAACAAAGAAGGTCAACATCAAGGGTCGTCCTATTCTATAAAATTGTTTACCAACTTGTGGCCATCCAAATGCCACCTCATTTTTCTGTCCCAGTTAGGTCCTCGCCCCGAAACCACGACTTCCATTTCTACCAGGTTCATACACCTAGAGACTTCTACAAATATTCGTTTTTCCCCCGAACAGTCATATTCTGGAATAGCCTCCCTGCTGAAATTGTAAACATCCGAGACCTGGACACTTTTAGGTCCACTGTTGCCCAGGTCCCACACTTCAACCCTTAATTCAACACTTTGTTTATAACCACTTTTAATTGTAATATATTTTACTCTCTTAATAAGCACTGTACAAACTAATATGCACAGACGCGCACGCTGCTAAGTTCACTCCATGCGAGGGTTAAGAAGTATTTAAAGAAAGAAAGCTATGACAATAGCTCACTTGAGCTTCGTTCAGGTGAGCTAAAAACTTCTGATTATCAGCCTAAAAGTACATGTATGTATCAAAGGGATTTACATGTAAGCTGTTGACGTTATTGAGATGCTTTAAAATATATTGACGTAACATACACAAACTTAAAGCCATCGGCGAGATAAATTCGTTATACAGTGTTTTACAGGGGGGGGGGGATACAAAAATATATTGGGTCAATCGACCCAATATACTTCTGTATCCACCCTGTAAAACATTGTATAAACTATAATGTTGAAAATATGTCATGTGCGCTAATTCCTGATTACGCTAATATGTCAATTTGCCCATTTATGCTCGGTTTGCGCTAAAATGTGGTTGTGTTAAAATAAATACACATACGGTATCACCTCTTCACATGGTTGATACCATTTCAGAAATCGCTAGTATACGAAAACCACTCATATAGCTAACTCTTTGAGAATGTTAACAGAAATTTTCGAATGCGTTTAAGAGACAGACGATAAACCGAAGTTGATCGAACTTGGATACATGTGCCCCCGGGGACTCCTGGTCCACCAGCAGTGACACTCTCCAAGTAGTTCAATTGTTAAACGTCTTCAAATTCAATAGCATCATTTCAGAACAGATTAATTTACAGCATGAACCAGACATGCACGTTTCGGGTACTTAACCCTCGTCAGTGATCCTTAATCTAAACAATGTAATATGCCAAAGAGTAAGAAAATTATGATGTCCAAAAATGTACAGAAAGATGTAGCAGGATGGGTGGGATATGATGCTACAGGACCAATGTTTTCGAAATTCCAGGAAATTTGGTAACAGAAATTTTCGAATGCGTTTAAGAGACAGACGATCAACCGAAGTTGATCGAACTTGGCTACATGTGCCCTAGGGAATGCGTTTAAGAGACAGATGCTCAACCTAAGTTGATCGACCTTGGCTACATGTGCCCTCGGGGACTAGAATATCATTCATAAGTTTCCGCATCTTAGATTTAATCTCACTGGTCCTACACTTGTCTTGTGTTAATCGTTTAAAAAGGCTTTATTTGAAATTATACTAGGCATATATGAGGGGCTATGTAATGGAATAAAACATCTTTGAGATAATCGTATCGTTAAACGGTAAAGTGGTGCCTCAAGTTGAACGCTGTTGCCCGATCATCACCAGACAATTTTTTGTCCGACCTATGTGGCGCTCGTAAGGGACACGGTAGGGGTGTCTTGGCTTATACGGGAGGTACTGATGTCCATATGAAGATTCCGTATGAATTAATATATCGAAATATAACAAAGACAAAAGAGTTTTGACATTAAATAGCCCATTTATGAATTCTTAAACTTAAAATGCATACAGAACTATTCTGGACTTTTATCGTTCTAAAGATTTACAAATGACATCGGGTTATTACCACCACCACCGTCGAATCAGCAACTGTTTCTGCATTGTTCTAGAGTGACGAAATTGTTCTGATTCCCCCCACATCCACCGTAGAAAAATTCTTCACATCTGCTGGTTGATGGATTATACGAAAAGCGACGGATGAATACCACGCATGGTCCTTGAACTTTAGGTGTTTGGAAACATGGACCTTGTGAATAGAAATAACAGAAGGTCAATAGACAGATATATATATAATGAATAAGAATTTTATGTTTCTTATTTAGAAAGGTTAGTGCATGTTCTTATTGAGTTCTTCCAATAAAAGACCATTGTTCCATGTCTTAGTTTTTACATAGATTTTTATGTAACAAAGGACACCTGCGTGTAATTGTCTTGTCTGTATTGTCACCTTATATAGTGTATACACTAGCTGTTTTCCTGAAACGACTTATTTCTATCCGGGCAAGTTTGAGGGTTATGCAGACGTAATTCGGATAACCTCATTATATGTAACTATATGACAGATTACCTACCAATGTTAAACATTGTCAAATTCAATAGCATCATTTAGGAACAGATAAGTTTGCAGCATGGACCAGATATGCACATTTCGGGTACTAATCCCTCGTCAGTGATAATTAATCTAAACAATGTAATATGGCCAAAGAGTGTGAAATGTATTATGTCCAAAAATGTACCGACAGACGTAGAACGATGACTGGGATATGATGCTACAGGACCCATGTGTTAGAAATTTCAAGAAATTTTGATAACGGAAATTTTCGAATGCGTTGAAGAATCGATCAATCGAAGTTGATCGAACTTAGCTACATGTTCCCTCGACTCCTGGTCCATCAGCAGTGGCACTTACCAAGTGGTACAATTGTTAAACGTCTTCAAATTCAAAAGCAACATTTAAGAACAAATTTGCAGCATGGACTAGACATGCACGTTAAAGTTTGTGCCGGGTGCACACAAGTCATCTTCAATTAATGCACTATCATTGATATTCATGTTTCATCTTATAGTATGTCTCGTCTTATTTTTTGAAGACATTTTTCCCTGTGACGGATTTCGCACATCGCTCTTAAATTCATAATTGGATTGCCAAAAAAAGCCACCAGAAGTCCAATTTACCTCTTCCATTGAGTATACTAATCAAAATGTAGATGACTCCGCTTCTGAGTTTATACATTAACGGCAGCTACGCCACTGATTCTTCAATGTTCGAAGTGCAAAGTTCGAAGTGGGAAGTCCGTCACGGTTAAGAATGTTTTGTAACACGTAGGACCATGTGTGTCCTGTTGCCCCCTGTTTATTTATAGCATTAGTTTTTTCTGATGCTAATTACATCTTTTGTTGTGTACTTTGGGGTCAGGTCAGGATCACTGTAGTACGATCACCATGTTTTGTCTCATCTCATGTAAAAAGTTCGTTGGGTGACAACAGTTTATCAATAATGAAGCTCTTTGAAACGTTTTATAGTGAAATGTACTCAATATCAGACGCCTTCACCATGGATATAATCCTTACATGCATGAGCTCTCTCAGAGCAAGGACGGTATTTCGTAATCTTCTGTTTTGATATCCATTTACATGTCCATATGTGTGTTTCTTGGGCCACTGCGTCGTGCTGTCTGTTTATATGGTCATCTTACAGTGAGGAGGTGATTTTACACCTGTGTTGTGCGTCCTTGGATACTTCTGCGTGATGTGAAAGTCGGAGGGTTGTGTGCACTGTAACCATATGTGGCCTCTCCCCCACAATAATTATGCAAATTGAGTATTTTGATCTTTAATTAATTTTCATTTATTTTGTTTATGGGATATTTCCAATCGTCTAGGAGAAGATAACTCTAATTTCAAACATTAACTTTACGATCACGCGATAAACTGATGTAATAGAAATGGTTATCATTCCCGCCAGTGTGTAACCCTACGTCTGTCACTACGAGGTGTTCCTATGTCACTTGACAGCAACAGAAGCTATAGTAGTTCGCCTGTCACAGGTCTGGGTGCAAAAGACGAAATGGCGAGGATTTGTTCTAAGTTTAGGCAACTTTGTTTATACGTCTGAATTCCAATTTAGTCATGAATTTCGATGGCGATTTCCATATGATTGTGAAATATCCCATGCTCCTAATATATACTGTGCGCATGATTTTGTATGTCAGATTCATTCTCATACTGCTTTAATCAACATGTTACTTTCGTATGTTAACAAACGGTAAAACAATTTCAGAACTTTTTATTCCAAGTTTTGAAAATGACTTAAGTAAATTCATCCACGGATTGCAGAATTTGTAGTCTCTAGGAGGCTTACAGCACGTAATCCGGATAACCACACCGTCTGCAACTGACATGACATATGCCTGTCATAAGTTGGCACCGATTGCCCATTGTTCTCGTTGGGCAATATGTACTCTTTTTTGCACTGGGTGTTTTGAAGTTTTGCTATGGGTACTGCAATCGGGTGTTGTCGGAGATTCCATCCTTTCAATACGGACAACAGCAAGTCCTTTTCGATATAAAGACTTTCATTGTGTTGAATCTTGACGAAGACACTTCTATATATATTTTTACAGTAAATTGTTATGTTTCTTTCTGGGAATTTTACAAAAAAATTTCTGTCTTCTTCTTTTAAAGTTCGGATCTAAAGTATATTACTTTGGGTATTTCAAAACCTGCATTTTATGGTGACATAATAAAAAATATTAGAAGGATCAAAGGTAGACAGCGTCACCATCGAAAATGAGTAAAAATCATCAAACGCCTTTTATATCGTAGACATAATCCTAATGTCACCAAACGGACACTCGACATGGTACTCGGCGCATTCTTAAGACCTTCACACTGACTGACATTTGGGACTCCATGACGGACCCTGTCCATACATCTTAAGAGCACTTATTTGCATAAGGCTAGTACTGTAGCAAAACAAAACAACATGGTGGACGGATAACACGAGGGAAGAAAAGGAGTGGACAATCGGTCTCATCAAAATCTGAGAAGAGAAATGAAATAAACGATAAAAGAAAACAAATAGTACATGTAGTATTTGGCTTGGCATTGGACAGATATAGAACTTAGATGACGACTATTGAAAGTGAAGTCGGAGGAGAAATTAGCCAAAGGGGGCTACAGTGTACATGTACATATGTAGTTCTCGTTTTTGTATTTATGAGATGTAAAGATATAAGTTTGATGTTTATATATATACTGAACAAAAAAGGTATGTCCTTCTTTTTTGTATTGGTTTAACATGAATCGTGAAAACAAATTTTATTCAGAGGCGGTATTCTCGAAAAATAATTTTTTGAATTAAATTTTAAACTGTATATCCACTAATTGTTCGATTCTGACAATGATCTTGATAAATTGCTGTAAAAGTGACGTCATCATCAAGGTTTTTACCAAAGGGGTTTCACCTGTTTGATCCTCTCTGGTAAGGGCGTTTCTGAATCCAAAAGAATTTTACTTAACAAATCGGTATATGCACACCCTTAGATACACTTTCAATGTGCTTTTGGTTTTTGACATGGCGCATGTGGACTTCCGGTGTCACTTAAGCTAAATTTTCTTGAATTACAAGCTATTTGACAGATTTATGTAGATAGTCGATATCAAAATTTTATTCCGTTTTTCAATGGAGAAATCTCCTATGCTTATCTATACACTTTTTGCTTTCGAAAGCAGTCAACCAGAATAAAGAAACAGAGAAATTTTCCTTACAAGGTGAAAACGCTTTGTTTCGTCACGCTTCATTGCGTTCAATGTCTGAGTGATAAAAAGAAAATTTTGGAGTTTTTATTGAGTAAATTTTACTATTTCAACGGTTACAACGTTTCATCTGCTCAAGTGGTGACCTTTCATTTTGAGGGACATAACTTTTTTTGTTTAGTATATATATACTGTATATATTCACAGTCTATATCTAATTTAAAAAAAAAAGAACTTAAAATCATAGCTGAATAAAGGCTAATATTCATTCAGGATTTGTAAACAAAGGCACATGTACATAGCAGACTACACCTGCCTTCCATTCAAGCCGTCATACACGCTGCAAGTCATTTGAAAGTGTTCGATTGTCTACGTTCGACATGGTTATTTGATCGCAACATAATATCTATACATGTTGTAATTAATGAAATACATGTATTAGTACAATTTTAAGTAAATTAATTGTTATTTTTTTCTTTTTGTGAGAATTTCAAAAAGACAGTTAATAGGCAAATGTTTACACCTGGTTAACTGTATGTTTCGTAGTAATCCCGCGTTGCGATTGGCTGATCGTGGTACATTTAGCGTGCTCACTCAGACCTCAGTGTACGCGACATATTTCTACATACTGTATATATATGCATATATGTAAATAGCAAGTTCCGAAGTTTACCAAAATCGTGTGTAACCGAGAATAAAAACGTCTATAAAACAAAAATGTGAGAGATGATTTATGCAAGTAATATGTAGATGTTCAAATGGTATAGGCCTTTCAACTAAATTTTCAAATCCAAGAATATTCCTTTCAAAGTGCTTCACGACATTTGAATCTGTGTCTGGAGAGCATTAAAGAAATTTGAATTGATAAAGACATGCAAATTTTCGAAAATTAATTAATTTTAAATACCAAATAAAATCTGCTTAAGAAGGGAAACAATTTGACAAACACTTGGTTCCCGGGACACCTCTTGATTTACCGAGTTAAACGGGATCCTTTAAATTGTGAAACGCACAAGAAAAGAAATGAAATGTAATGAAACGAAATATTTTTTTCTTTGGCAAAGAATTTATCTAATTGGAAATTCAAAACGTAGAAAAGGAGGAAAAGTAACTGGATTATTTACATGTATACGATCGGGAATGGTATCCATGAGTTCAACCTACATGCGTGCAGTAAATAATTTGAAAAGTCCGGTACATTTTCTGTCAGTTTCGTTGTAAGCCCGGGAATACCATGAATAGGATCCGGATTCTCCTCAAGATACTTTTTTTTGATATGGCAAACGAAGTTCCCTCGCCTCAACTCGAGATGCGTAACGGGAAAAAAGTTACGCCGACCAAACTCTCCGTAGAATTAAAAGAATACATGTAGGTCATTGATTTTCATTCGCTCGAAAATTGCATGAATTTTTTGCTTTGTTCCCATAGAGTTGGATGGACCCCCCCCCCCCAATACGTAACATTAAACATTAACGTAGAATACAGTTATGGTGACCAAACAGAGCTTTTTTAGAAGTAAGGACAAGCTCAGTGATCTAGTTTAGTTTTGAATTTTATATAATTATGTTAATGACATATTGATTCGTTCAAACACGATGACAAAGAAAATTTTCCCAAAAATAAAGAGATTAAGCATAAAAAGAGTATTCTGAATCAATAACTTTGGGTGAAAAAGGGGGGCCCGTGCCCCCGTGCTCCCCCTCTAAATCAGCCACTGGGTTTGATTTTTTATTCAATTATATTTTTTTTGTGCTCATACATCCTTTATTTATCTATTACAGCTACAATGTAGATTATTTGTAGATTTAATCTATTATCAGGAAAGCCGTTACAAATGTACATATAAATTGATGTCATTTCGTTTACAAATAACCTTTCACATTAAAAACCAAATTTCGGTGCGTTTTTGGGGGGATGTATGTAATATTACAAGACAGCTAGATATATTTTTTTCTACATATTTCTATCCCCTCCTCTTCCACCAGATATTTCTCCTATTCTGTCAAATTAAATTACATGTACGTCTGTCAGTCTTTTAAGGGTCAACACTTAACAGTGTCGGTATAGCAAGTTTATTTCTCATGACTGTTAAAACGCGGAAGTCTCTAAAAAATAATCAAACAGGTGAAAATAACCAAAGAACTAACCGACCGCCAGATATAGCAAATCCAGTCTTTTCAGTTTAGTATGAAAAGAAGTAAAAAAATCAATTTTTTTTTGCGTTTTGTTTTTATTTGTTTTAATTTGTTTTGTTTTTTTTTGTTTGTTTTTTTTAAGATACAGTCTCCCTGAAAAAATAAATTTAATTGAAAACGTAAATTTTATTCCCAAGGGTCTAGATTGAGGAAAAAAGGAGCCATAAAAAGTTTTATTTGAAAATATGCAGTAATGACCATAATATTGCCGAATTTGTATTATATCTCTATTGTAAAAACGCAATACCTTGTAGGTGGCGCTAGTGGAATGAATTAGAGCTGCGCACTCAAAATTCAAAATGTTGTTTTCAAACGGCTATAACTGCGAATGTATGCGTTAGATTCGTCTGAAAATTTGAATTGATACCAATGAGAATATAAACTTTCATATGATAAGAAAGATTTTGCATTATAGAATTTTGTAAAATTAATTAATTTTCAGGGACATCGTACCTTTAAAATGAGAGGCACCGAGCCCCATATGCCAAGTTGAGGAAATAAATATACATATTAAAACAAGTAAAACCTTATTCTTTTTCAGAGAAAGTGTATTTCAACATTAAGCCTTTAAATTTATCAATGCAAGCACATTTGAGGTGCTGCAGTAATTATTGTCGTAAAAATCACCTTTCAGAGTGTAAATGATATAATTCTGCGTACTAACCGATTGATAATCGATAAAATCGCATCGGATCACCAACCGTTTGTAATCGATGATCTGTTATGAAGGCTCAGCCAATTCTTTTTTTGTCATACCTATGATTTTGAAATAAAAATCTGGAAAAGTCTCTTCTTTTTTTTGCAAATATCACGGCGGCTGGGGTGGGGATGGTTCAGACTACCCCCTCCCCAACCAATCACACTCTAGATCCACGCTTGCAAGTTTAAGTGACATGTTTTGAGTATACGTTTATTCAATTCAAACTTATCAAGATGTATATAGCGTTCTTTAAATCTATAAAGTATTGAAACAAGAAAATATAACAAAATGAATTTTAGAAAAAGACAATGGCTGCCATGCATATTCGCAGATTTTATCATTTATCGCCGGGGATAGGGCAGGGGGGGGGGGGGTTACACCCTACATCTTTAATTGGCAAGGGGTTAAATAACAAAATAATTTCATTTTGATAAGAAGATTTGTGACATTGAAATATTTTCAAATACTATAACACATTATCGGATGTTTGCACTGTAAAAAAAAATAGTATTTGCCGTCCGCAAACATTACGTCAGCATCTACTGTTCACGCAGCTCACAAATCAGAAAAAAATGAAGTTTTTTTCTACTTCGTCGGCAAATGTTCTGATTAAAATTCATATCGGGGATAAATCTCGAAGTCTTGCAACCAACAGTGTGAGTCTGTACGACCAATACTTTTTATTATTTTTTTTTTAAAATTTATTATTATCATTTTACTTTATTTGTCTCGCTAGTTTCCGATCACTATTGATGCTGTCTTCGTTATGCATACTTATCGACACATTTCATGTATTTTTTAAAATCATGTCAATGACATTTATCTAGATACATACATGTATATCTGCCAATTTCATTTTTAATGTTTATTTTTCGTTTTCACACCTTTTGCCATCATTTTCCCATTTATATACGTAGAGCTCCTCGTTAAATTTTAACGAAATCAGTTACAGTTATGACTAGATTAAAACTTGTCATTTAGTTTTGTTTGATGGCCTTTCTTAAAACACAGCTGAAATGTAGATACTATAATACGCACTGGTTATCGCGGCACACGGGAGGAGAATACAAGGGTAAATATCACCACTATTTGATCGTAAACGCATGATTTACATGCGCGGATCCAGCATTTTTGGTCAGAGGAGGTCCAAAATTGTAGGAAGTCTACCCATGATGAAGGTATATTTCGTTGCACATCATGGGGAGGGGGCAACGTGTGCACTAAGAATTGATTTTTGAGGGCGGGTATTGTTAGCTTCCCTTTCACATTTATTTTTATGAAAAAATTGGCGAGCTAAGCGAGCCTGAAATTTTTTAGATATGAAATATTAATTTGTCTTGATTCAATCGAGATGATTATTTATAATATTGAATATTTTACTCGTTATATCGGCGAGCGGGGCGAGCCGCGAAAATTTTGATTAATTCACATTTTGTCTATATTTCATGAGAATAGATAGATAAGTCATTTTCCCAAATAATCTGACATCTTAAAATGACAAAACCTTGAAAAAGATGAGGGAGGTTACATTCTATTAAGTAAAGGACAGTTGAAAATACGAGTTCTTTACTTAATAGAATGTAACCTCCCTCATCTCTTTCAAGGTTTTGTCATTTTAAGATTTTATACTAAATTTTATATACCAATACTTATTCTTTATACTAAATAATTTTGGTTCTCATATTATTTAGTATAGTATAGTATTTAGTATAAAAAATAAAAAAAAAATGAAAATGATGAAGGAATTTTGTAGAAAAAATAATTGTGTATTTGCAAATGGCGAGCGAAGCGAGCCGAAATTTTAGGTTTCAAAGCCTTTTTATGCATTTATATACCCCCTTCAATTAGAAATGGGCCACAGCTGGATCCCATCTCTGAAAATTTCAGGGGGGGGGGGGGGGGGTCCAGACCCCAGGTCCCCCCTCTGGATCCGGGCCTGATTTAACGGTGAACTTTATATATATATTTTTTGTTTCATTTCGTTTCTTTTCATTTCGTTTCTTAGTTTAAAGGCCCCCTAGTTTTACAGATATTATTAAGGAGTTACCTCCCTTCAAATGTTTTAGGCACGGTCAATTTGATATTCTGGGGGGGGGGGGGGGGGGGGGGCGGGGGGGCTTGGGTTTTTTGTCGGAGCAAGATTATTTTTTTCGCCCAGGACCGGGGCAAAATTATTTTTTTCTTGCAAAGTTGGAGCAAGGAAATTTTTTTAACAATTGATGTGTATATTAAGAATGTTTGTGTTTTTTTCAATAGAAATTCTTTATTTTTACTTAAATTACTCTAAGCATTACTTTATTTTTATGTAAAACTTGTATTCACTTCTTCACTGAGAGAGATAAAAGATTTTTACAATATGCGATATATAATTTTCAGTAAACAAAATGCATATAAGGTCATGTAAAATGTAAGAGGGACTGATGCAAGTTTTTACATGTAGAAATGTAAACTAGTGAAAAACTTATTTAAATTCTCCTTCCAAGCTTGTACATAAAATAAGACACTATGGTGATACATGCATCTATTAATAGTAATGTATTATAGTGATAATGTATTTAAGCATTTCATTGTTTCAGTCACATGCATACTTTTTGATATTTTCAAGTATGAACTTACCATTATGGATGAATACTATGGCGAGCGAAGCGAGCCAAAAGATAGTAAAATTTGTGGCGAGCGGAGCGAGCCGAAAAATTTTCAGGAATTTTATGGTTATTCTTTTAATTCAGATTACTTGTAAGAGCAAGATTATTTTTTTCTGTCACACCAAAAGCAAATTTATTTTTTTCATCAAAATTCAGAGCAAAATTATTTTTTTCAAAAAAAAAAACCCCAAGCCCCCCCCCCCCCCAGAATATCAAATGGACCGTGCCTTACCACACGGAAAAATTGTTTTCGGTCTAAAAATCGAATGTGCAAATTTGTGCTATCTTTCTCTGGCCATTTATTGTTTTAAGTACATGAAACAAATCAAAGTATTGTGCTTAATCATACCAACTTTGTCCAACAACCAAAAAGAGATAAATAAATGAGAAATTTCATGATTTGAAGTGATTTTTGCCCATTATGTTTATGAAGAAGCTCGAAATGTCCCGATTTCTGACACTTAAGGTACGAGTTGTCGTTACTCTCAGTCGAAACCTAGCGGTCGTTGAAAGGCCTGAATGGTAGTATTTAAGACCCATTTACGGTAAAACTTCGTTATTGACAGTTTAAGCCCTGTGGAACCATTTGGTACTTTACGTGTGAAACTCCGTCTTTATAGTTGGAAATTGCAAGATTGAAGTTGGAAATCCCATATTAAAGAAAAAAAAAAAAACCTATCAAAATTATAAAGTTGATACCCATTCCTAGTTGTAAGCGATAAAAATGTGATACACATCCCTAGCTGTTGCGTTAAAAATGTGATACACATCCCAAGGTGATACCCATCCCAAGCTTTATGCAATATTATTTCGTATTTCCCATTTGCTTCCTGGTTTGAAGAAAATGAAACAGTCTAAAGTTTTTTTGCGTATGAAAAGGTGGCGTATTTTTTGTACAAAACGATTGTACATTGATAAAGCACTCGCAAACTCGCTTTTAAAATTCATTTTTTGAATGAAGACGGTTGTCTGTAGATTTAAAGTCAAATGACAAAAATTGAATTAACCAATAAGACCATATCAAAAGAGTTTAAAGACGCTAAGAAAATTACATGTAACTGTCTCGTCGATTTATGTATGGTCTTTTGTGTTTGATGTTTCTGTATGTATTTGGTGACCCTTGTCCCTTTTGTGTCTCCTGCTGTGCATGTCAACTGTGATTTTGCATGGGTTGTTTTAGTGTATTGCTTTGGGTGTTACAACCGAGTGTTGTTGGAGATCCCCTCCTTTCTTGTAAGTAGTTTATAATTTTTAATTTTTAAGAAAATCATTTTCTCCACATTCATTCATATGTAAGGAATTGTATACTTGTTGTGATTGTATGTTTTATACTGTGAGCGCTGCAACCAAGTCTTGTTGTAGATCCTGTCCTTTCTTATAAATAGCAACATAAAGCGTTTAGAAGACGTACATACCCAATTGTCCTTTGCCTTGGTTCCACTGTGCGTAAATAAAAAACATTATTAAAGAAACGAAAAGTGTTTTCCCTTTTCATTTTACATAAACCATTACAATATTATCCGTTAGATATGGAGACAGGTATAAAATTGAATATACATTGAGTATAAATCATTTATATTAAAAAGATTAAATTGGACATAGACTAAGAGGAAAACCTATACAAACATCTATGTACGTGAAGGAGCAAATAAAACAGAACTTTTCAATTCTTACCAATGTCACAAAGATGCAAACAAGATACACAATATTGTATAAGCCTGTCATCCTTCCGATTGCCAATGAAGTTTTTCTTGTATTTCACGTATTTAAATGAAAAAAGTTAGCCTTCAACTTGATTGAGAGTTTTTGAGAAAGGACACACCTGCTCTTTAATTTTGGGGCATCATATATCACAGATGAGAAAGTGTAAGTGCGGAATGCACTCAAGGAACCGCTGTTAAAATGCGCCAGTTTAAGCATTCAGATAGCAAATGATTTACATTTCTATTGCAATAATGCGGAAAGGTTCCAACTCTTTACCTTCTTGAAGAAAATTTCTAACCAATTTTCATGCACCAGACACGTGTTTCGAATATCAAATTCTCATCAAGTTAAGTATTAATAAATTCTCTGTCACAAATATCAAAGATGTCCAGTTATTCAGTCTCAAAGCCGAGAAGGCACTGCAAAATCATAAGAATTTCCATTGGAACGGTTGCGACGGCGGGTGCGGCTAGCCAACAGGGGATGCTTACTCCTCCCGGGCACCTGGTCCCACCTCTAGCTTGCTAGGGGTCCGTCGATGCTTAATTTTGTGCTCTATTGTGAGTGCTGTTGAGATTATCGTCAGGATCTTCTTTAACTCATCCGGGCACCTGGTCCCACCTCTAGCTTGCTAGGGGTCCGTCGATGCTCAATTTTGTGCTCTATTGTGAGTGCTGTTGAGATTATCGTCAGGATCTTCTTTAACTCATTTATGTCACACTTATGCCCTTTGCCGTGTGGAGCTCGTAAAAAGTTCCCCGCGAGGGGTTTGACAGTAAGTGTTTTGAATATACTTCCCTGACATTGTCGCTATAGCACTTTCTATATAGACATAACGTCAGACAGTGCATGAATTTTATATATTTTCATTTCCATGCTTCATAAACATCGACGGCGGGTGCGGCTAGCCAACAGGGGATGCTTACTCCTCCCGGGCACCTGGTCCCACCTCTAGCTTGCTAGGGGTCCGTCGATGTTTAATTTTGTGCTCTATTGTGAGTGCTGTTGAGATTATCGTCAGGATCTTCTTTAACTCATTGGAATGAATACCAAAGTGAGACAAGGTTCCCGGAAGAGTCAATGCGTCCAACGGTAAAAATTAAATGACAATTTTTCTAAAACTACCGGTATGAGGTATCTCCCTGATGGCATACATTTTGTAACTCTGTCCTTAGCAGGTTCTTTGGCAGAAATGTTAGGTCAAGCTTATACAATTTTATATTATTTGGATTTCCTCTTTCTCGACCTAGAGCATCACTAATGAGACATAGCTTGTTGAAATGCGCATATGATGCACTGAAATCTTAGAAATGATAGAACATATATTTGAATATTGAGAATCTTAGTGAGTAGGGTCATAATTTCCATATAGGCTTGACTAACTTATTAAAGCGGCAACCTTTTACCTAATAATTTCTTGGTAATTTGTAATAATGTTAATTTCTACAATGAAGATCCAAAGCATTGGTACATGCAATAGCTTACAGGATGAGTTGAGATATGAAAATACCGTAACTATCATTTAAGGTAGAGTATCCCTCAGGTCAGAATTTAAAAAAAATTATGCCTGGATACCCTATTTTTTCTCTTAAGAATATTGTTCAGAGTATCAAACTAACATAGTTTTGGGAAAAGAAAATTTTATAGTTACATTTTATCACCTCTACCATTGGTATTTTCTTACTTTTTTCATAGGTCCAATGTTAAAGTTCAGACTTCTTACGTTCTTATGATAATCATGAAACCACAAATTTTATTTGGTTTGTATATCAGGCATAGCACAAATTTCGAATATATGAAAAAGAAAATATTGTAAAAGTTGAGATTTTGGAAATATTAGCATCTGAGACCTGAGGGATGCTCTACCTTAAGTTATGTAAATTTAAACTGCACATAAACCAATAGGACAAATAGGTTACCGTTGCCGACTAAGGACGCAGATCTGCCACGTAAGTAGAAAGAAGTAATGGACGAGGACAGTATTCGTGTGAGCGATGGTATCCTCTTGAACCGTATCTTAATGCAATATAATTTATTTCTAGATTGGTGCATTTGAATTTAATTCTAGATGATCATCATTTTTCAGTAAAAGTTCAAGAACTTCGTCCTCCTTTCTTCTAAAAATAAAGTAAGAAATGTCATCTTTAATTGATCGGCAAGAGGGTTAATTTCGAAAACATCTTTAAAATTGATCACATGAAGGATAACATCCGAAATGAACTTTACAGTTCGTAACAATATTTTCATTTTCTATATGATTAGAATTTCAGCTGAAAAAGTAATTTAAATAACAAAATACAGGAATTGCTCCGAGGTTCCTTCGATACTTAAAACAATTCCAGCATCATATTGTGTATCGTTCGGAATTCAATTGCTTTTAAGTTAAGGCGATTCCATAGACAAGAATAAAAGAAACAAAGGCAGATTGAAGCAAAATTGATAATGTGAAAAAAATCGGCTGCTTTGATATGAATAATTATACTACAATAAAAAGAAAATGACACGTTGTACTAGATCCATCTATATTTATTGCTAGAATCTTTTTCAGCATTCCACCTGACCAACCTTGACGACAGGACTCCATCAGGGTACTGTTGAAATCCCGTAAAAACATACCTGATCTCATGTGAAAAATTGATTTTTTTGGATGTAAACGTCTTCAGATTGAATAGCATCATTTTAGAACAGATAAATTGGCAACATGGACCAGGCATGCACGTTTTGGGTACTTAACCCTCGTCAGTGATCCTCAAATCTCAACAATGTAATATGCCAAAAAAGTATGAAAGTTATTATGTCGAAAAAGCGTACCGAAAGACGTAGCAGGATGGGTTGGATGTGATGCTATAGGACCCACGTTCTAGAAATTTCAAGAAATTTTGATAACAGAAATTTTAGAATGCGTTGAAGAAACGATCAACCGAAATTGATCGAACTTGGCTACATGTGCCCTCGGGGACTCCTGGTCCACCAGCAGTGACATTCACCAAGTGGTAAAAATGTAAACGTCTTCAGATTGAATAGCATCATTTTAGAACAAATAAATTGGCAACATGGACCAGACATGCACGTTTTGGGTACTTAACCCTCGTCAGTGATCCTCAAATCTCAACAATGTAATATGCCAAAAAATATGAAAGTTACTATGTCGAAAAAGCGTACCGAAAGACGTAGCAGGATGGGTGGGATATGATGCTACATGACCAATGTTTTAGAAATTTCAAGAAATTTTGATAACAGAAATTTTAGAATGCGTTGAAGAAACGATCAACCGAAATTGATCGAACTTGGCTACATGTGCCCTCGGGGACTCCTGGTCCACCAGCAGTGACACCCACCAAGTGGTAAAAATGTAAACGTCTTCAAATACCTTTATGTATTTTGATAAGTTGGAGGGTAGGATACATTTTTTATATTTGATGTGTTATAAGGCCAAATAAATTAGCGGAGGTCACCGTCACATCCTGAAAAATAAGGTCGGTAGGTCGGGATTTTTTTGTGACCAGGTAATCAGTTTATTTCTATTGTTTGGTCACTTGTAAACTTCCGACAACTTGTCATTCATGCGAAACGGATTAAATCTACATTGCTTTCCTACTGAAGTGAAACAAATAAGTGTTATGTAATTGATAACAGCTCACATGGAAGAAATACCTGTCCTGTGGTTTGATTTCTGACTATTATGTCAATGAAACAATTAGGGTCGGGGCAAAAAAGTAGAGTCGGTCGGGTGACTCAGTGAACTCAGGTTTTTTTTTTTGCATTATAAATGAAGTATTTGTCCTTTTTTTCTATGTTAGTTTGTCCTCGTAGCTCGTATCTCCTTTTTATCTCTGCAATTTGTTTTTAAATAATGTACGTTATTTGTTTAAAAATATTTTAAGCGTGTGTTCCATTGTTTTCATTACTGAAATAAGAGTCGCAATAAAAGTTCACTAATTTATTAAGTATTAAAGTCCAATAATAATGCATCATGTTATAAAATCCATATCTACACACTACGTATACAATCTGCACAATTCGACTACATACTGTAACTGACTGCTACCGACTGCGACTAATGTGATAATGCGACACACTGGCCAGGTGCGCGCTACTTATATACTCTAGTGGGGCAGCTCGAAGTGAGCTGCCCCTACAACATGTTAAATGGGCAGCTCCAAATGAGCTGCCCCTCCAACCTTACCTAACCAAGCGTTGTATAATGAATTAAAACAGCATTACAAGATAAATATATACATATAAACAAGACATAATCATTATTTCGTTACAACTCCCCCTCCTAAGATTCGATCCCCTGATCGAAAAGCATAAAGCATATATTCATACATCAAACGACAATAATGAATTAAATATCATAAATGCAAATTATAAAACAAAGAAATTCAAATGCAAAATGTTAAATAAATGTTCATAAAACAAATGTTCGTTCGTCCATCTACATCATCTGGGGACATTTCTGCACTGTCCATCTAAAATCCTGGTCCAATATTACGGGGATTCCTGGTAACGTCCGTAATAAACATCCTTTGTCCATGTGACATCTATTATCCTTAGTATACTACGGGGATTTCCAGGCAACATCCGTAGTATACATGCTCTCCAATTCGTATTACAATAGAGTGCACATTTAACGAGTGCACATAAATCCTTATTATACCACGGGGATTCCAGGCAACGTCCGTGATATACATGTTCTCCAATTGCATGCACATTTAACGAGTGTATTATAAAAATCCATATCATACCAAGGGGATTCCAGGCTACGTCCATGGTATTCATTAATCAAACGATGATATTACACATTTGACATAAAATCACATAAATCCAAATCATACTACGGGGATTCTGGGCTACGTCCGTTGTATGTCCATCCAGCCTTGAAAATGGTATATTACACTTCAAACACAAATACACTTTAATCCAAATATACCACGGGGATTCCGGGCAACGTCCGTAGTATGTTCATCCAACGTTGATATTATTATATAACACATAAAACATGAACACGCATAAATCCAAATATACTACGGGGACTCCGGGTAACGTCCGTAGTATGTCAATCCAACGTTGTTTTAAATATCACAAAACACAGAAATCACGAACATACGTTAATCCAAATATACTACGGGGATTCAAGCAACGTCCGTAGTTCGCATCTCTCCAACTTTGTAAATGTACACTTTTCTGGGTAATAGCATTACTGCATGGTCTTCTTTTCACTTTAGTCTGCATACTTTTCTGACGTTAAAAAGTAACTGGCTTATCGCAATGGCAACACGGCTGTTGATTTAATCCACCTCAAGGTCACAAAACTTTTTCGTTTCTCCATCAAAGAAGCTTCAACATCCATATTTGAATCCACGGAAATCTATTACACGATTCCAACTCATTATCAATCCTAGGAACAGGGCACTTTTCATTGATGGTCCACGCTACAAGGCGGCGGTATTCCACTCACGAGCACCATGCAACGTCCGTCTGTATCACTATTACATGGACAAGGGCTTCACTTTCCTCCTATAATGTCCTTATTTTCACATCCTATCTGAATTATAGGAACTCTGCGCAGTACTTCTTCAAATGACCTCTCGTCACTTCTCTGTTTTACTCCCGGGAAATCTCAAAATTCATGACTTAATCACTGTCACATGAATTTTTACCATAAAATTGCCTTTGAACATTTCGGCACATCACAATATTCACTTCTTTATACAACTTCGACGTCGAATTCTTCATTTAAACGGTCCACTTACGCTCGGAACCGGTGCATATAGCAAAATATATCATAGTACCCACTTCCGTACACTTGTTCCTCCACTGGATTGAATACACAATTCACAATTGCAACAAAGATCTGACCATTGCGAGGGGATTCACATCATTTACTTTCTCGACATTGGTAACGTCGCACGTTGCCGTTCGTAATCATTGATTGCACATTTTGTTCGTTCGTCTTACGTCCACACACTTGTCCCAGTTATATTCTAAAACGTCACATGTATCTGTTTCATATACGAATTCTGATTTTTCTATTATCAGCTTTATTTGACGTATTATTTCACTTCCAAAATTATGATCGGCAAGCATCTTAATACGCGTTCCATGTAAGATCGAATAGCACTTTGAAGTTGCACAAGTTCACAATTAACAGGAAGCAACACTTTCCTTGAACTCCTGAGTACACTGTGTGATCATTTGTAAATTGATCACCAAATGCTAACTTCGACACACAGAAATGATTAATGCGTTTTACGACGGCTTCGAAAACCAGTCAGGTTCGTTGGTGCACACTTCTCCAGTAATCTTTGAACGAACTGAATAACACAAAATTGTGCTTCTCGTGTGCCCGTTATAACTACTACTGCTTCGTTCGGTGTCAGATCAAAATTCGATTCACTAGACTTTTTCGACACACATGTATGCTATCCACTAAATTCATAAATAAGATCACGTCTACGCAGAATTTGCACATCACGGAAACTCATCACTATGCACAGAACTGTATCCACAAAACGCACAGAAAATCAAATCGTTTCACAAATATCGCATTTAATGAATTAAAAAAAAATATTACGCGTATTCAATTACTTTTTGGACACTTAGATGATATCGTCACAAGTGCACATGCACAGTCTTATAAATACACATTCAAATCGGCACTGAAATACCCTTAATACATACAAAACATGGCTTATTGTTGCGATGCACATTGTATCGGATAAAAGTACACGAGCACAGATAACACATATTATTTTTAATTCACTACACATCGCGCACGAATGACACAAATTCACAACACATATCCAGCACAGATAACGTTAATTCACACGCGCGAACAGTAAAAAAAAATAATCGCACACATATAAATTATCACAAAATTATACACACTATCGCGTATGGAATGGTCACAAATAAATGTCACACGCAAACAAAATCACTGAAAAATGCACAAGTCTTGCACGAATCAAAATAAAACGGTCGCGCACTTGATTAAAACACAAAACTTATATACGTGTATCATATACGCAATCGCACTGTCACTGAAATTTGTACGATATCAAATATATTTACCATACACTCAATAAAAACGAATCGATAATTTCACCGACATAATCATAATAACGATATTTACACACAAATATTATACATACGTAGGTCACGGGGAAATATATACACTAAGTCACTGAATCCACACGCAAAACACTCATCTTTTCAATGCAAACTTTAAGAAAATTGTTTCACTTTTCCTCCGCAAACTTCATATCGTTTTTCCGAATCCATGTAAAGGCATTTTTGAAATATTGAGAAGCATTCATCACATTCCACTAACTCGCGATTTCACTTGTACTCTTCTCACAAAATGTACGTATCCAAACTCGGTGTAATCGTACGCGAACGAATTTTGTCGATTTCTGAATATCCATTTTGAAGAATCACACACTGAAAATACGCACACCGAACGCAATTTCCACTGTAAATCCCAAGAATATAATGCCTGAAATAAACTTCTGCAAATTTAAGGAAATTTTATATTCATATTTAGTGAATAAAAACAGTATACATTTACCCGTGTGTAGTTAAATATCCAAATTGCACAAATTAAAAATCCTGCGAATTTTCACAACACAATAAAATCCTGAAATTAATTTCACAGTCACCTAAGTTTTAAATCCCGCGAGCTTCACCATGCAGTTGTAGCTTTGGCTTTATGTGTAGGTTATAGCACGAGCTGATACAAGTTGTATCCTGTAGGTTGTATCCCACCGCTGCCACCAGTTGTAGCGTTTTTGTGGCCTTTCGAGCGTTCTCTCTTTTGTGTACTGTACCCTGCGACTAACTTGTCGCGTAGTCTGTTTGTTACCCTTGTGTATTGTAAGTGTTGTTTAAACAATCTACTTCTACTATTAGAAGTGTACCGAGCGGTCATTTCTTTAACAGAGCAGGTCGTCTGCTCATTCTCCGTCACAACATCCGTTGCTGTGACAATCACAGTGACGTAGATCACTAAACTAAGTAAATCCAAATAATCCATACTGAAATAAAAGTTCACTAATTTATTAAGTATTAAAGTCCAATAATAATGCATCATGTTATAAAATCCATATCTACACACTACGTATACAATCTGCACAATTCGACTACATACTGTAACTGACTGCTACCGACTGCGACTAATGTGATAATGCGACACACTGGCCAGGTGCGCGCTACTTATATACTCTAGTGGGGCAGCTCGAAGTGAGCTGCCCCTACAACATGTTAAATGGGCAGCTCCAAATGAGCTGCCCCTCCAACCTTACCTAACCAAGCGTTGTATAATGAATTAAAACAGCATTACAAGATAAATATATACATATAAACAAGACATAATTATTATTTCGTTACACAATTTGCTTTGGGCCCCTGCGTTAGACTGTCTGTTTGTATGGTCATCTTACAGTGATGAGGTTATGTGCTTGAGTGACACTGCTGGTGGACCAGGAGTCCCCGAGGTCACATGAAGCCAAGTTCGATCAATTTCGCTTGATCGTTTCTTCAACGCATTCTAAAATTTCTGTTGTCAAAATTTCTTGAAATATCAAAAACGTGGGTCCTGTAGCATCATATCCCACCCATCCTGCTAGTCTTTCGGTATGCTTTTTCGACATGGTAACTTTCATACTTTTTGGGCATATTACATTGTTTAGATTCGAGGATCACTGACGAGGGTTAAGTACCCGAAACGTGCATGTCTGGTCCATGCTGCCAATTGATCTGTTCTTAAATGATGCTGTTCAATTTGAAGACGTTTAACATTCTTCCAGACCTCTGAGTAATCGGAAAAGTGGGAGGGTTGTGTGCACGCAATTCGAATAACCACACCATCTGCTACTAGCATGGTAGATTGTTGTCCTAAGTCGGCACTGATTGCCCGTTGGTCTCGTTGGTTTATGTGTGGTCTTTTATGTTTGATGTTCCTATGGTGGGAGTTGGTGTTCCTTATCCCCTTTACGTCTCTTTCTGTGCGTGTCTGTGTTTTTGTAGTAGGTGTTTTGTTGTTGATGCTGCAACCGACGGTTGTTGGAGGTCCCTTCCCTTCTGTTCTCTAGATGTTTTTTTCTCTCGATCAAATTGTGGTTATGTACAAGAGAAGAAACGCCGTTTGATCCCAGAGAAAGATAAATAATGCTGTTGTTTTTAAAAAGAACTTATTAAGTAAATAGAACAATAAGGTCAATTCTTTGTTATTTTTTTTAAAAAGAACTTATTAAGTAAATAGAACAATTAGGTCAATTCTTTGTTATTTTTTTGTTATTTTGTATTTTCTCTAGCTGGTATATTTTCATCAACTTTACATAAAAATAAACAAAATGAAAATCAAAAGAATCCTATCTTATCAATTTTCCTTTCACAGCATAACCTCTTATTGTTGTGAATGCCAGATGATATTACGTCAAGTTGATTAATTTTTTAATAAGAGCGTATTTTTAATTTGAGATTAGACATTTTTCATGTTCGAGGACTTCGAACACCGCACCTTGAAGGGACAATGTCACAAACGTAAATTGTTAATGTTAATCAATTAACCTAGATTAAATTTTGCGATAATTGATTTATTTTCATGTTTTGAATATACGTATTTAAAGCTCTCCACCGTCATTTCGTCTATTGTGCTTTCAGATTTTACATTTCTAATTGCACCTGATTTCTTTAATATGACCCCTTAAGTGCGAAGTCCGGAGTGCGAAGTCCGAAGTACGTGAACTTAAAAAATGTCCATTAATAAGAACAATAATACTGACATTTGCATAGCACCCTAACAATTAAAATATGCGAAGCTCCTTACATAAACCTACAAGAGAAATTAAAACATTTTACACTTGAAATTAAAACATAAATATACGTTTAAAATCAAATGTAAAGTCAATTGCTTAAAAGAAACTCATTTTCTAAGTGATGCTCTACTATGATACGGATTTTGAATAATAAAAGCTTTATTTTTTTTAAAAAAAGATTTGTCTTTTTTATTAAAAAAATGATGTGTCAGACATGGTAAATACTGTAGAATGAAATGCATCACTATTTTGAGTGTCTGTTCGCTTGACGCAAAACAGGATAAAAACAAGAATCTTTTCTAATGATCCAAAAATTCATTGTTATGTTTTGATATAGTGCACTTTCATGTCATATATTAAAGATTTATATTTTCCGATAAAGAGGATCATGCTAGAAGGAATTATGTAAATGTACAATAAATTGGACAATACTATTCAACTCGATAAATCACTTGCCACTTATTCATCTGCTTAGCAAGTATTCTCTCAGTGTGTGAAAACCGGTTTAAATTGTTGTTATTATATGAAATCACATGTCCTAAAGTAAAGCGCTGTTGACCTTTAAACCTGTCGATTATGCTTTCAATTTGAAAACACACATTGCTTGCCGCGGACGCCATTTTTCCATTTCAATAAGGTAAAAGCAGTGGAGCAAGTCCAAGGTAAGAATCACATAGGTCAATTGCTTAATTTACCTTCATTGAAACATACGTTCTTTGGTAATAATCTTCGTACACATGTACTTATTCCAAGGTTCTGCGAGTTTGATATGCTGTTTACGTGTTTGTGTCAAATGCATGTGCGAATCTAGAGGGTCAATGGGCTCTGGAAGTTGTCAAGATTATTATTATGATATTTGCACTTGTATTTTTCAAAATTATAGCATGGACCCGCGTTTTTCTTCTTTGACGACCCCCCCCTCCCTGTAACTTACTGGGAAAAAATTTCTATACGGAAGTAATGAAAAAACCTCTTACTAGATCACGACGCTTCCTCACCACAAAATTAATGATCAATTGAACAAACGCATTAAATGGTGCTTTAATCGAAAGGCTAAAACTTATATTTGTATATCTGAATCAAAGTCCGCTACAGAATACAAATCATGCAAATCATGGACATGTAGTGACCTGTGTATTATCCTATCTCTTAGGCAACATTTATGTAAGATTCGGTGAGAATATCTACAAGCAGTTTGTAGGGATCCCTATGGGTACTCATTGTGAGCCTCTTGTTGCAGATTTATTTTTATACACGTATGAAAAAGAATGTATCCAAAATCTTCAAAAGCAAAGAAAACATGATGATGTGAAATGTTTCATAGGTACTTCTAGGTACCTGGATGTTATTCTAACTATCGACAATCCTGTTTTGAAAAGTATAGCAATGTTATTTATCCACAAGAATGTACTCTAAACAAGCCATACTTTACAAACATAGAAAAACCATTTTTGGACCTAAATATAAAAAAATTGTTAATGGAGAGATTCATACAAGTGTGTATGACAAAGGAGATGATTTTGGATTCAACATCGTAGATTTTCCCTGGCTTGAGGGTGATGTTCCTAGATTACCGTCATATGGTGTCTATATTTCACAGCTTATCCGGTTTGCTAGAGCATGTTCTGATGTTTTGGATTCATAGTAGAAATTTACAAATTACGAAGAAACTTTCACAAACTAGTAAAGACTTTCTGGAATTTTAACAAAAAATATTGTCAACTTCTTTTGAAATTCGGACCCATCCAAGCAACAGAGTATATTACTTTTGGTATTTCAAAACCTGCATTTTATGGTGAATTAATTAGCTAAATAAGAAGAATCAAAGGTAGACAGAATAATCATCGAAATTCTGTTAGAATCATCAAACGCCTTTTATACCGTGGATATGATCCTTCTGTCACCAGAAGGACATTTTGTCTGGTACTGGACAAATTTACAGCCTTGTACCAGCGCATTCTTACGAATTGCACTCTAGCTGACTGTGACGATGCAACTCCATGACGAGAAGACAGGGCCCCGACCACCTGTCCTCTCTGAATCTCAGTCGGACTCCTCGGATGATACATGAGCTCGCTATAGCCGGCAGAGCACGGACTGTATGTCTTAGGCCAGCTGTTTTTATATCCATTTAAATATCCATCTGTTTGTTTCTTTTGCCACTACGTCATGCTGTCTGTTTGTATGTTCATCTTACAGTGAGGAGGTTCTTTTACACCACAATTGTACGTTAATCGAGACCTCTGGATCATCGAAAAAGTGGAAGGGTTATGCTCACGTAATCCAGGATAACCACACCGTCTGCTACTGACGTTGCAGATGGCCGTCCTAGTTCGCCTCCGATTGCCTATTGGTCTCGTTGGTTTGTGTATTATATTCATTTGTGTTTGATATTTCTTTGTGACTTGACATTCCTTGTACCGTTTGCGTCTATTTCTGTTTTCTGTGCGTGTATGATCTGTGTTTTTGTAATGGGTGTTTTGAGGTTTTACTGCTGGTGCCGCGACCGGATGTTGTTGTAGATCCCCTCCTTTCTTTTAAATTCATTTAACAAGGGGATGAGAAATGAGCATCCGCAGGTGACGTTTCGTGTTCTTCTGCTTAATTCTGTGATTATTCAGAAAACGTGCACACTTTATTGTTGTTTCACTATATTCAAAGTTCCGGCTAAAGGGATCAACCTTCAATAGAGAAATTTCTAAATACACTTAACTAGAAATTCATGTTTCTGATAGTGCTGTATGTTGGAAATTTTTTTTGCAATACAATTTTCAATACCTTGTGCATTTTTTCATTTTTCGCAAATAAATCCTAATGATGAATTAATGAATGGAGTTTTATGCTTAAACAATGAGAACTTTATAATACAGAACAAAAATATGCAAGAAATAGATGTTTTCCATTTTTTGAAAAACAAAATAGAATAAAAAGATGACAATGCCAGTCATCTAAAGTGTTTCTTTCCTTGTTGAAATCTCGTCAGAGAAGACTGGGTCTTGATTCTGGGTCTATCTGAAAGTTGGTCAGACTTCTCGGGTGATTAATCTTGAGCTCGCTTCAGCCAGCAGAGCACAGGCTGCTATACGAATGCCATAGAATTTGTTAGATCCATTTACATAGAATCTGTGTCACGTACAAGAGGCCACTGCATTTAGCTATCTTGTTTGTGATGTCACCTTACAGTGAGAAGTTTTATGTTTATACAACAATTGTGTGTCTATTGAGACTTCTGTGTATCCGTATAAGTGGGAGGGTTGTGCGCATGTAATCCGGATAACGACACAATTTGCTAATAGCAGATGGCCGTCCAAAGTCGGCGCCGGGTGCGCATTGGTCTCCTTCCTTTTGCGTGTTGTCATCAATAATTCTGTACGTCTGTTACGATTGTTTTGTATGATGTTCTAATGAATATTGTTGGGTTTTTTTTGCGATTTGTAGTTCTGTATGATGTCATTTATGTTTCACTTTCTTGTGGGTTTGTTTCGCTGAATAAGTGCAGGGTGGTCATGCTGGAGATCATTCCCTTTCCTTTGTCTACCAAAGAATTATGATTGGTCACATGCAAATTCCATGAATCGCGAATTATACACCAATGAACACCAAAACTAAGACAGTCATTTCTTACATTTACATATTAGACACCCTATTTTTGCACGAAAATAATAGACAGCGAATTACAGCATCAAAAGTATTCTTATGTTGGTCCCCACGTTCCAAACTTGGACATTACGTCATATTGGCAACCAGATGTATTGGAATATAAGTAAGACAGAAGCTTTAATTGAACTCGTATGTCGTAATGTTGATGTGATCAGAGAGGATTCAGAAGAAGTATAGAAATAAGAACCAAAAACGAATTAAAAGTTTAGGATTTTATTTTTTATCAAATATATTGAAAGTATCGATATTCAGCATTTGTGTATCGATACATATTGAAAATCTCAAAATATCGATACCCTTCAATATTCCACTATCAATATACAGCGCTAGTTTCTGATAATCAATTTTCATCAAAACTCTTAGAATTGCACTGTAACTACTTTCACGACAAGACTCCATGATGGACCCCGTCAAAACCCCGTCCACATGTCCTCTCTAAATGTCTGTCATACTCCTCGGGTGATAACGTGCGCAGGGAATCCAGATAACCACACCATATGCTACTGGGATGGCAGATGGCCGTCCTAAGTCTGAACCAATTGTTCATTTATGCCGTTGCTTTATGTGTAGACTTTTGTGTTTGATGTTTCTAAGCTGTATTTGGTGTTTTATCCTTAACCCGTCTTTTGATGTGTATGTGTACTCATTGTTTTTGCATGGGGTGTTTTGCTGTTGGTGCTGCAACCGAGTGTTGTTGGTTTATGTGTAGTCCTTTGTGTTTGATGTTTCTGTGTTGTACGTTGCCGTTGCTTGTCCCTTATGCGTGTCTTTCCGTGCTTGTCTGCTTTGTGTTTTTGCATTGGGTGTTTTGAGGTTTTGCTGTGGGTGCTGCAACCGGGTGTTGTTGGAGATCCCCTCCTTTGTTAGAGATCCCTTCCATTCTTAAGCCAAAGCTTTCAAAATATGCAAAAGTTTAGTGAGTGCGGCCGAGTTTAATTTCAATGACAAGTACACAGATATGAATCTGGAAATTCGAGTCTTTTTCTATCCTTTGTTGAATTATGCATGTTGTCGCTTTTTAGAAATTATTTAATTTTTTAGAAAAAGTTTAATTATACTAACATTAAATCATTCTAAAAAATGATTAATTCTCATAAGAGTTATAGTTTACTTTTGCCTTTTGTAGCAATTCGTCCATAATATTTGCTCTAGTGTCGCTAGGAAGAACCAAGAAAGGGAACAATTTTATCAGGTACACTTCAATTAAACAAAATCATAATTATACTCATAATAGTTAATGAAATTGGTATTGCATTCACACTTTGTATTTTCTAGATAAGTACTTTTTGTGTGTAGGAAAAATATTTTAAAAAATGTGTTTAGGAAACATATTTTAATATGGAGTATATTTAGCTTTTGTTTTGTTTTATAATCAAATTGCATAACAATAATACTTCAGGCAATATAGGAGGAAGCTATGAGTGATCAGGGTGCCACTGCTTTTCCCAGTCAGTCAATGGTAGAATGTGGTATATGTAGCGGTAACGCCAGTGTGACTTGGTTCTGCAAGTACTGTCGGGGTTCCCTTTGTGACCCCTGTAAGCAGAGACATCAAACAACGCCGCTTTTCAGAAATCATCCCGTTGTACCACGTACCGTCGAAGTTGTAAGACTTCATGGTCCTGCAAAAATAGCCGAACATTGCCGATTTCATCCGACAAAAGAATTATCTACCTATTGTGAAGATTGCAAGGTCCCTTGTTGTGTAACATGCCAAACTGAAAAACATCAACGTCACATCACCTCTCCTATTGAAGACAGTTATCTCTCAGCGGAGAAGAAACTCAACGACTATGTTAAGTACCTTGAAAAGGAGGTCAAACCGACGATAGTCAATTTCCTACAGGAAATAGATGAGAATGAAATCCGAATAATGGATGAGATTAGTTTATTTGGGGACGAACTAAAACAAACTGTAGATGTTGCATGCGACCAACTTGTGAGAGAAGTTGATAAATCTTATGTCAATTATTGTAGCAATATAAAAGAAAGACTAAAATCAGATAAAGATATGGTAGATAAGCTATTAAATGAAGTACAACTGAAGATAAGAGAAGGGAAGCTAAGTATAATACATTATTCTCCACCCGATCCTAAGTCTTTTATCCAAGATTTTACTTCACCAACACAGAACCTTCCCAGATTCATCCCAGGAAAAGAAATAATTGATGTTATAAAATCAAAAACAGGCAGAATTGAAACGCAAAACCAGATAAGTAAAAGTAAACCAGGGAGGAGGGAGGGATCTCCAATACAACCTACTCCAATTGTACGTGTAAAGAATACATTACCTCCCTTAAAACGCATAGACCAGGCTGATATCAATATATCTGTTGTTAAAACGTTTCAGACTAAGATGGTTGCAAGCTCTCTCATTGCTGCGGGGCCCCAGTTGTCATGGTTCGTTAATGTTGATATTGATATGATGTATCAGTGTAATGAAAAAGGAGAAGTCATCAAATCTGTTCCGGGAAGGGATGTGGAGGCATAAAGGGTTTGGTGATTAAAGGATCAGATGAGATGCTTGTATCTTGTAGGGATAAGAAAGTCAGACAAATTGGTGGTGAAGTGTCTGTATTAATAGACACAGCACCTTTCTACTGTGAGGATATGTGTCTGACCGAGATGAGTGAGATTGTGGTGTGTATGAGTGGAATGGATAAGAGTAATCATGTGGCAGTGTACTCCCCTGACTGGAAAACATCCGGAAGTTAGAGATAAGGGGTGGGGACGGTAAAGGTCAACGCCTCATTACCAAGCCTTACCGTGTTGTACCTCTGGGTAGAGATCTGTGTGTGTTGAATGTTAGTAATGTTGTGTGTGTTGATGTGGTCGATTTTGTGAAGTGGGTGTACGATGGTAAAAAGGCTGGACAAAGCAGACCATTTCGTCCACGTGGTATATGTGTAGATAAATTCCAGAATCTGCTAGTGACAGATGAAAACAACCATTGTGTACATTACTTAAGCAGAGATGGTAAACTCATCGGGGTTATACTGACACAGGATCAAACTAAGTTATCGAATCTTTGGGTATCTGTGTTGATGATGCAAAAGAGCAGGTGTGGGTAGGTGATAGTTCACGCAATGTTGTTATTGCAAGTTATTTGAAGTGAAATCTTCAGAAAACGTGTCGTTTGGAAGACCCTCCTTATGATAGGTTTCATGAGATTTGGTGGATTTTTGTTTTAACTTAGTTAATTCCTCTGTATATATTTTTGCTTAAAAAATATAGATAGTTTTTTATGACTTTATTCACACTCTGAATCCGCTGTTCCGATTCTACAACGCAAAATGTTTTTTTCTTGGTAATGCTAAAATAAATCAGACATCGTTGTACAAATTACGAGCAGTTCATTTTAATTTATGTCATCCTCTTTTCGAACTATGTACATGTATCATCGTCAATAATATATCTCCTGTTTTATCAAAATAAATGGGAACATAATACAGTGTAATTCAAAACTACAGTATGTATCTGAAAAAACGGAAAGCGAAATTTAAAATAATTCCTTGAATTTTATGCAATTGTCTTTATTTGTACGCTTCACCCCTGTATAGTTGTATCGAAATAAATGTAAATATATAAATCAAAGCATTGTATTTTTCTTCTCTTCGCTTGCCTATCAGAATATGAATTAAACAGTGCTTCCATTATGAAAAACGTAAAAACCTTGAGATTAAATCCAATGAGACATACATAAAGTTACACATTTTTACGCTACATACAATAAATGAGACGATGTAAAAATAAATCGTAAATAACTTATGCTAAAGTTAAAATGTGCTGATGTGAATCGAACTGTTTGTGGAGTTGCTTTAATTATGTAGATCTATATTTATTGTCATGTTTTGCCAATTAAATTTACATATCTCATATTCACATCATATGACGCTGGTTCATTCATCCAATTTTAGGTCTTCCAACGAATGGACCTGAAAAATATCAATATAGCCTTTAAGCTGTATGATTATGAATTAATGAAGTCCACATCTACACACAGTTTACTCTACCTATATTAGTTAAACGTTTAAGGTGACTTCACATTCATTCAGTCGACTTGACCAGTCCACTGGTCAAAATTAAAAGAAACATGTAAATCTTTCAGTCGTATATAGTTACATCAACACAATTTTTGATACCAATAATATATTTGTTACTTTTGTCTTCCAATAGAGTAGCCATTTGTCAAATACATGATTTGACAATTCCATTGAATCATCTGATGATGTTTGAGACATACACCATAGACAGAAAGCTTGTTTGAAAGCTAATTACTTTTCTTAAGTACCTGACAGATTGGTAACAAATTCAAAGAAAACTCATTGAAAACGAAATATTAAGTGTTGTTGGAGATCCATTCCTTTCATTAAGATCTTTATATAAATACTAAGCGGTAATATGATACATAATCTAAAATTGAATCTACATCGAAGTGCAAAATTGTGCCATAGGCTCTATGTTGTAGACTTTTCTATTTTCTTTTTTGATACTCCTGTGTAAATAATATGAAAAGAAGGGAGGAGATCTCCTAACATAACTGTTTAGTCCCCGAGGATATCGTTCGCCTAGTGTTGCAGTGTTTTGGCAATATACTTGATATATATTAAAAAATATCCGGCATTGATTGCCCATTGGCTTCGTTGGTTTATGTGTAGTCAGTATACCCCCGCAACAAAGTTGTGGGGGTATAATGGATTCACCCTATCCGTCCGTCTGTCTGTCCGTCCGTCTGTAGATGAAAGCTTTTCATTGCAACTCCTTCTAATGGGCAATCGGTGCCGGTGTTGTAGCATAGATCATCCCCCCGCATGGATCATCCCTGATGAACTGGCCCAGTATAGAACATCCCCCACGTAAAGGGGATATATTATCCGCACGGATTATCCCCCTGCAGAGTTTCAGCATAGAACATCCCCCGGGGGGATAAAGCGGCCGGGTTCAACCTCTTCCCGTGTAATTCCGTATTCCCATTCTTAAACGGAAATTTCAAACCGTAAACTGTCTTAGTTAGATTATCATAAAACATAGTGTGGTTCAGTTGACAATGGGTATGCATGACCCCATTTTTTATTTATTTTTATGCGTGTCAAGATGTCGTAAGTAAACAAGTCCAAATATATACACTTTGAAGCATCCATTAAGGGGTCAGTGAACTTAGATTATCACTCGATATACAGTCACACAAAATAGGGTAAATATATGGTGTGCCGTTTTACTATTTATTCCCTATTATTGGATATTAAGAAATAAAATATTTGTTATCTAAAAATGGATTTTTTAAAAAATCCGTCATATTTTGTGATATCAAAAAATCGATTTTTGTTATCACAAATTCCATTTTACGATCAATGTATCACAAAATAAATTTTTTGATATCACAAATTCGAATTTGTGATATCACAAATTCAATTTTGCGATACAAGATATATCACAAACTCATTTCTTTGATATCACTAATTCGAATTTGTGATATCAAAAAATCCATTAGTTGAAATAACAAAATATGACGGAATTTGTGATATAAAAAAATCGAATTTGTGCTATCACGAATGATATTTAGACATAATGTTGTCCTACGACACTGATGGTCACATTAACACCTCACTCTATGACAAACGTGACGACTTCAATTTCAGCATTACAAACTTTCCTTTTCTGAGTAGCAACATCCCTTCATCGCCTGCTTATGGCGTGTTAATATCTCAGTTGATACGCAATGCCAGAGCAAGTACTAAATATACGGATTTTGTTCTGAGAGCTAGGCGTCTTTCAGATAAGCTTCTCAGTCAGGGATATGTTTGTGACCGACTAACATCGTCACTGAGAAGTTCTACGGTCGATATGGGGAACTCGTCATACACTATGATGTCCCACTCTCCAGAATGGAGGATGATATTCTGTCATAGACCATTTGAATCAAAAATTCAATAAATTTTTATGATATCAAATATTGTAATTATTGATATCACACACTTCATTCCTTTATCAAAAATTCAATTTTGTGATACCAAAAATTGTAATTTTTGATATCTCAAAATCTTATATAATTTTTGATTTCTCAAATTAGATTTTTTGATATCATATAATCGATGACTTGAAAGCAAAAAATGAAATTTTTGATATCACAAATTATTTTTTGATATCCAAACTATATAAATTTTTGATATTAAAAAATAAGAAATAAATAGTAAAACGACGCCTCATATAAATATAGAAATTAGTAAGACTTTATGAAAAATATTTTTCAGTGTAATACTTATTTTTAGATTCTTTGAAAAAAATCCATATACTTCTTCGTGAGTAATCCCTAATTTATAGATATGTTAAAATATATTGGCCATACATGTACATTAATTTTATACTAAAGTTTAATATATATAACAACACAAAGAAAATAAACCCACTTTGGAATTTAAAAAAAACACATGCTAAATTATAAAGAAAAGACGTTTTAAGAATTATCAAATGTTGCACAAATGATTAGAAATAAAACCACAGATTACTTTGCCTTCTGGTACTTTCATAGTTCGTTAATATGAAATGAAAAAAAACCCCCAAAAACCATAGGAATGTAAACGAGAGGGAATAATAGAATAAAGAGAACCTAAACTGAAGAATCCCTAAGATAAAGAATATACATTTTTTCAGAAATATATTAACTTGGTATATTCTCATATTCGAAGCAAAACGGATTTACATCTTGAGGTGGATTAAGCGTACTGTGTTTAGGGGGGGGATAAGTATGCTGGGACGTTTCACTCGTGGGGGATAGTCTGTGCAAGACTGCTTTATCCGAAGGGATGTTCTATACTGGGCCGGTTTATCAGGGGTGAGTTCTATACTGGGCCAGTTCATCCGGGGGATGATCTATGCGGGGGATGATCAATGCTACAACACCGGTGTTGTAGCATAGATCATCTCCCGCATACATGTACCAGAATGCAAAGTTATCTGTTGTTTTATTTCCAATCATTTTTGCAACATTTGATAATTCTTAAAAACCTATTTTCTTTATAATTTAGCAAGATTTATTATTTATTTTTAAAAGTGGGTTGATATTCTTTGTGTATTTATATTTTAAAGAAGTTGATGTACATAAATAGCCAAAATAATTTAGCATGTCTACAAATTAGGGATTACCCAGGAAGAAGTGTATGTTTTTTCAAAGAATCTAAGATATAAGTGTTTCCGATTAAGACTCAAAAATATTTTTCATAAAGCCTGACTAATTTCTATATTTATACGAGGCGCCGTTTTACTATTTATTCATTATATTTTGTTATCACAAATTTATATTTCTATATCAAAATCTGAATTTTTGATATAAAAAAATATACAATTTGTAATATCAATTTTTTTTATTTCAAGAAATCGATTCTTTGATATAAAATAATAAAATTTGTTATATCAAAAATTCGATAAGATTTTGTGATGTAACAAATTACAATTTTCTATACTAGTATCACAAACTTGAACTTATTATATCAAATAATCGAATTTGTGGTATCACAAATTCAAATTAGTGATATCACGTAATCGATTATTTGATAGAAAAAAAAATCAATTTTGCGATATCAGTGATTGCAATTTTTTTATATAACAAAATCTTATCGAGTTTTTGATATCACAAATTTGATTATTTCATATAAAATAATCGATTTTGTGATATCAAAAAATCAATGTATGTGCTCTCTTTTACTATTTATTTCCTATTTTCTTATGTCAAGAAATAGAGTTCGTGATACCACAAATTCGTTTTTTTTATATTACAAAGTCCGTCATATTCAAATCGATTTTTTGATATGACAAATTCGATTTTTTGATATCACAAAATGTAAAAGGTGATATTACCAATTCGAATTTGTGATATCAAAAAATTGATTTTGTGAAACATTGTATCACTTGTGATATCGAAAAATGATTTTTTTTGATATCACAAAATGAGACGGATTTTTTTATACCAAAATTTTTTTAGATCACAAATTCTATTTTTTTGATATCCAAAAATTTGGAATTAACGGCACCCCATATATTAACCCTATTTAATGCTTCATGTAAGGCGTTGTGTGACTGTCTATAGATCGAGTAATAATCCGAGTTCACTGACCCTTTATTGAATGCTTCAAAGTGTATAAATTTTGACTAGTTTGCTTGGGACATCTTGACACGCATAAAAACAAAGGAAAAATGGGGGGGGGGTCATGCTCATCTATTTTCAACAGAACCTCACTATAATGTATGATAATACTTAAGAATGGAAATCCGGAATTAGACAGGGGGGAGGTTGATCCCGGACCGCTTTATCCCCCCGGTGGATGTTCTATGCTTAAACTCTAAACTCTACAAGGGGATAAACCGCGAGGATAGAATATCCCCTTTACAGGGGGTGTTCTATACTGGGCCTGTTCATCCGGGGAAATGATCTGTGCCGGGGGATGGTCTATGCTACAACGCTTAGGACGGCAATCGGCCTCATCAGTAGGAGACGGTGTAGTTATCCAGATTACGTGCGTACAACCCTCCCACTTTTCCGATTACCAAGAGGTCTCGAAGAACGTACAATAGTGGTGTAAAATAACTTAGTTATAGTAAGATGGCCATACAAACAAACAGCATGACGCAGGGGCTCAATTAACACAAAGATACATATGTAAATTGATATAAAAAGAGAAGGCGTACGAAATACAATCCGTGCTCTGTCGGCTGTAGCGAGCTCATGCATGTTATCATCCGATGAGTCCGACTGACATTCAGAAAGGACAGGTGGTCGGGGCCCTGTCTTCTCTAAAGATGTCTGGACAGAGCCCGCCATGGAGTCCTGTCGTCACAGTCAGTCAGTCTTAAGAATGCGCTGGTACAAGTACCAAGCCAAGTCTTCGTCTGGTGACAGAAAGATCATATCTACGGTATGAAAGGCGTTTGATGATTCTAACACAATTTCGATAGGTACTTCTGTCTACTCTTGATCATACTTATCTTGTTAATTATGTCACCATAAAATGCAGGTTGTGAAATACATGTACCTAAAGTAATATACTGTGTTGCTTGTATGGGTCCGAATTTCAAAAGAAGTCGACAGTAATTTTTGTAAAATTTCCAGAAAGTATTTACAAGTTTTTGAAAGCGAAAACCTGGACTTAAAAGTTTCTTCGTGATTTGTAAATTTCTACTATGAAAATCCGAAACACCAGTACATCCTCTAGTATACCAGATGAGCTGTATAATTAAGATAACGTATGACAATAGTCTAGGAGTATCACCGTGAAGCCAGTGAAAATTTACTTTGTTTAATCCAAATTCATCTCTTTTGTCATACACACTTGTATGAATTTCTCCATTAACAATTTTGATGTCTAGGTACTAGAATGGTGTTTCTGTGTTTGCAACGTTTGCCTTGTTGAGAGTCAATTCTTGTGGATAAATGTTAAACGTCTTTAAATTCAATAGCATCATTTTACAGCTTAATACTTATCAAAAACAGGATTATCGATAGTAAGAATATCATCCAGGTACCTAGAAGCTTTGTTTTGGCCTTTTATTAATGTGACATCATACATATATTTTTTGCTATTTCGGAAACTCGCCATTTCAACGATAATCGAAACTAAAGGATAGTAACATCTTAGCACCATCCCTCCAATGCTATTTTGAACATATATTTTATGGGCGCTACTGAAATGATTTTTGGTGGCTCCGCCAAAATCATCACTTATGAGAATGTAATATTCGAAACACGTGTCTGGTGCATAGAAATTGGATTGGAATTTTCTTCAAGAAGGTAAAGAGTTTGACCCTTCGACATTTCCAATGAAACATTTCAAATCATCATGGTTTCTTTGCCTTTGAAGATTTAGGATAAATTCTTTTTCATACGTGTATAAAATAAATCTGCAACAAGAGGCACACAATTAGTACCCTTAGGGATCGCTACAACTTGCTTGTAGAGATTCTCACCAAATCTTACATAAATGTTGTCCAAGAGGAAGGAAGAGGCAATACAAATGTCACTACATGTCCATGATTTGTATTCTGTAGCGGAAAGGAAACTCTTATTCAGATGCAGAAATATATGTTTTTCCCTCTCGATTGAAGCACCATTCAATGAGTTTGGACAATTGATCATTAATTTTGTCGTGGGGAAGCGTGGTGTACATATTTGAAAAAGTCGTATGAAAAAATGGTATTCGCTTGAAAATTTCTAGATTTCATTTTGTCAATCACATCCCCTGAATTTTAAATAGAGTAAAAAGTTTACATTATTCCTGTTTTGCTATTTTGCTACGTGTTCGTTTATCACCGTGAGTGATGACGTCAGATTTCTAAACAGAATTGTAGATTGCAGTAGCTAGAATTAGCAATGTATCGAAATTTTTAATGAGACTTGTGCAGTTTAAGTATTCAGTAGGAAGATCCAATTAGAAATAGGAATGATGAATGAAGAAATTTCAATGTTATGTTTGCTCAAAATGTGAGGGACACTTTCATTGTTTTTAATATATAAGTATTTGTAAACAAAAGTTCCGAAGCTAAAGTTGATATGTACATAGGACATATGTACATGGAACATGTACATGGAACCAAAATTTCAAAATTATCACGGACTCTTGTGAGGAATATGCAAGAGGTTTGGCTAGGAAAGAGAATGTACAGCTCGACATCCTTTTCGAATGGATAAAATCCATCACATGGTTATTTATATCTAGAATTTACCATCCACAATCTACTGTGAACACCAGATTCGAGTCTATCTTAAGAGACCCTGATGTTATCACAGAGCTTACCTACATCCAAGAACATTATGTCATCACCCAGCGGAAAAATCCTCAAATAATTACATTTACTCGCAAAAAGTACTATTTCGACAGTCTTGTTAAAGAGTTAGGTTTAAATTCGACACCTGGAAATCCCACTTACACACCAATAAACCTTTCTGCTTTTGAAATAATAGATAACCACAAATCAGCTCTCGCTTCCTTTGGCTTTCACACAAACAATTTAGATTTACCATACCTAAAATGCATAAGAATCCGTACAAACAACGTTTCATCGCTGGTTCCTCAAAATGTTCTACCAAATCTGTACCAAAGTTTTATTTGAAATCAAATCTAGACTTCAAAATATTGTTCGACAGTATATTCCCGTAGCGGTATCAACCAGATGTGGATTTTAAAGAATTCGAAGGAACTTTTAGAATATCTGAAATCCAGTCATTTTAGTAGAGTCCATTCGAACAAAGTCTTTGATTTTTCGACACTTTACCCTACAATCCCACATTCTAAATTGAAAAAGTACTCGCAAAAACTATAAGTAATGCATTTACAAACAAGAACGGCAATCGCAAATACAAATTTATTTTTGTTAACTATGTCAACCTACTTTGTTAAAGAAAAGTCCGATTAAGTACACTGAAACAGATATTATTCAGATGTTAAACTTCCTGATCGACAACATTTTTGTTGTATTTGGAGGAAAGGTCTTCCAACAAATTGTCGGAATTCCAATGGGGACCAATTGTGCCCCACTCCTTGCCGACATTTTTCTTTACTCGTACGAAGCTGAATTAATTCAACTTTTGGTATCTGAAGGGAAAAGATACTTAGCTTTTGACTTTAACTTCATTATAGATACATAGACGATGTTCTGTCCATCAATAATCCAAAATTCGCGGATTACCTCAGCAGATTCTATCCATCGGAGCTTGAAGTCAAAGAAACTACAGAGACAAATAATTGAGCATCATATTTGGACATAATGCTGTCCTATGACACTGATGGTCACAATGACACCTCACTCTATGATAAAAGTGACGACTTCAGTTTCAGCATCACAAACTTCCCTTTTCTGAGTATCAACATCCCTTCATCGCCTGCTTATGGTGTGTTTATGTCCCAATTGATACGTTATGCCAGAGCAAGTAGCAAATATACAGACTTTGTTCTGAGAGCTAGGCGTCTGTCAGATAAGCTTCTCAGTCAGGGATATGTTTGTGACCGACTAACATCGTCACTGATGAAGTTCTACGGTCGATGCGGGGAACTCGCCATAAACAATGATGTCCCATTGTTTCCAGATTGGTGAATGATATTCTGTCTTAGACCATTTGAACCATCCAACCACATACTATACCGTTCTTATATCTTCCGAAATGAAAATAACCGGATGTGATATTTCTGCTGATTTGAAGAGACGGGTGTTGTATGCAAGCAGGAGATGCTGACTCTTCCTGGGCACCTGGTCTCACTCCTAATTGGGAGTTCGCTTCTTTTCATGTGGTGGAGATTTTTGTTTGTTTGCTATGGTTCCTGTTTTATCCTGATTTCGTATGACTTCGGTTTTTGATTTCCTTACTTATCGATTTTGTACTGTGTATTTGGATATGGTCATTGTCCATATTTGTCATGTAGTAACGTTTTCGAATGATTATGGTGTTGTTGGCTGCTTTGTCTGCAGGAGCGAAGACATATTTTCATGTAATTTACGTAATATGAATTAGAAATATCTATCATATATAGACCTTGGATTTTCAATAAAATGAGAATTTTTGTGGAAGTTATCTATTCGAATATCACTAATATCCAAAATGAGGTATTTCCAGTCATTCAGAGAATGCGATTCGATTCCTTCCGATTTACACAATCGTTTGATATAGTTATCAAAGGCTTCCTTTAATTAAAAAAATCTATCTTGGATGGGATTCTATACTTAGGTCCTTTTTTTGAAAATTCTGCGTTGCTGTCTGTCCTGGATAAATGAAAAGTCACATGTAACAATATGACAAGCTGGTTTATATAAATATTTAGATGTTGCACATTCTCAAGGAGCAGCAATTGATCCAAGTATTTTAGAATCTGATGTTACTTTATTGTAGTTAAAAGCCGACGTTGGGAACAACCCAGTCGTTAATAGTTATACCTGAGTGACATAAGCTTGATAGGCGTGGTATACCGTCTTTGAAGACAACGCCGTCTGCGAGCGGCGTGTTACATCAAAGACAAATCGACAGGTAATCCTTCATTATGCTAATGAGAAACCCGAGTCTCATCTGTCTTAAGCTGTCAATCAAAAATTAATAGTGGTAAAAGGATTAAAAGGAACCAATCAGATACCGTTAAGAGATGTCAACCCTATAGTGGACAGTGAGGAAATGACAAAAAAATTACCTGTCCCCGTATATAGTCCCCCGTCGGCCTTTAAATACGAAATTTCGAATTGGTTTCTTATTGTCAGGATCTTCTTTAACTCATTATACTCGCTACAAATAAGAGGAGATTCTACATTCTCAAAATATTGAGGAATAGCACTGTATACGCGATGATCCCGAAAAAATATTAGAGATGTTTAGAAGATCGAAACCTTTGTTAATAAATGAATTTTTATGAGTCTTCTTTTAAAGCAATATTAGCTGTCAGCATTTGCAAATTTTTTTATTTGCTCATTTTCACGCATGTTACTACTCATAGAAAATGATGACAGTTTGATAAAAAGGTTGATTAAAAAACGTCGAATTAACGCCTCTCTGTACAAAATAGCAGTTTTCTGAATTCTTACAGCCCCAACAAAAAAATTCAACGTAAAGCCCGCCCATATTCATGTGCCCTTTCGTTGACCTTTCTCAGCATGCTTTGTGATGCGCAAGCTAATTTTGGTCAGTGAACATTACCGATTCCATTATCACATGAACATGTGTAAAGGAAAGAAATTATTTTTTTTATTGATTCAGAGGTTAAGATGGCAAAATAAGAACGATCTACAGTCACATTACACTAGACTTCACACTGCAGATCATGTAGAGCTCAATTTTCAAAGATAAAAGTCGTTAATAAGCTTTTCACGTCTGTGCAGGATTTGACCTGATTTATAACAACATAGCACATGTGGTCACTCGGCGGAGATCGACTTAGTTGCCGAAGTATAATAATTAAGCAGGCGTCGCTCTGTAGACGTATGTTTTCATGCTGTGTTTCTTTTTGTAGCATGTTTATTTTACCTTGACTTGATCATCTTTTAATAACAATTAGAAGGTATCAAGAGACTTTTTGCAAGAAAATAATTTTTAGCCGCTGACAGCTAATATTGCTTTAAGGGAGATGTTTTTAATGACAGGATAAAGTTTATTCTGTGCAGACGCGACAATGATATTAAGTCTGAATCAGTCAGTATTTCTTAAGAATGCAACCTCTGCCTCATCCAAGATAGATTTCAAATGAACTGCTGGAACTGATGAGAGAGCATGAAGCAATTCATGTCTGCCATTGTTGCGTGCTATAATAAGTAGATCGCTGAGGGTACGCTGTATTAAAGCTCTGTTTCTAAGTTTTTTGTTTCGTCTTTTTCCGTGTGACCTAAATTTTCGTTCAGCGTTAGGGCGGATTGAAAAGACATAATGATTGATCTTTGTGAAGGCCGAGGAAATGTTTCCTTGTCAATTAATTTGATCGTTTAAACCAAGGGAGTACGCAGTTTGTAATTTAGTGATTAGCCTCTAGTAAGCGTTTCTTAATTTCAGTTTTACTTAGATTTTTGAGTTTTGGACAAAAAAACTGAACTGGAATAATACTTATATCCGAAATTGGATTATTATATTTAATGAAGTGATTGAAAAGGAAATGTCTGTGCTTTTTGTGATGCGAGTTTCTTATCTGATATGAATGATTTCGAAAACGACATTTTAAGGTTTGACCTGTTTCCCCTTCATATTGGGCGCCACATCAATGACATCTTGATACGATCAATCGACGTTGTTATCTATGTCGATCTTAAACGTACGACCATTAACACTAGATGTAATCGTGGATTTGCAATTGATAAGCGGACAAATAGAACATATCTATCCATTGCACTTGGAAATGGTTGAGAACCCTCTGTGTTTTTGTTAAATGTAGAGCCTGCAGATGTAGTAGTGGGTTTAATACGTCTTCGGGGTCCAAATTTAAGAGGTGATAGAAGTACTCTGGGTGAGGGAAAAAGTTTATTGCTGTTAATTGTCGATGATGGGAAAGTGACTGTATTGATAGAGGGTAATCTCAAAGGAGTTAATTTGATACGAGACGACCTTAAAAACTCCATAATGAAATGATTGAAGAAAGGCGAACCAAGATCCAGCGTAGAAGATACTACCACGCAGTCAAGATAGAGAACGAATTGGAATTAAAACACTTCAAACATCGGGTCGGTCGCGGGGAATTGTATTACCAACTCCACACTGCAACACGAAATAAGTCAAGATATAAAAGAAAGGAGGGAATCTCCAACAACACCCGATTGCAGCACCAACAGCAAAACCCCAAAACACCCACTGGAAAAACACAAAGCAGACACACACAGAAAGAGACGCAAATGGTACAAGGAACACACAATCTCATAGAAACATCAACCACAGATGAAAACTGCCCTAAATGGACGAATTATACCCCCGCCGAATACTTTTTCTGAGCAGACCCATTTTATGACCTGACTTAAAATTCCAAATAGATATTCTCCATATAATTACTTTCTTATTATAATTAAGGTCACAATATCAAATAAAATAATTAGTATGTTGAATGTATATATTAAGATAGTCTTATGAGATGAACAGTGGCAAGATACAACATTTAAAATGCATAAAAAATCTAAGTCAAAGGGCAATAACTCTAGTATAACCTATTTGGCTGCAATCCCCTTTCGTCATGCGCATCTACATATTATGATCTTTCATTGTATTAAGTTTCATTGAAATGTCTCACAAAGTTTGGGAGGAGATGCAATGGCAAGGTTGTAAAATCTAGGTCCCAGGGCCATAACTCGTAACTTACTTTTTCGACAGCAATCCCCTTTCTTCAAGCACATCTACATATCATGATCTTTCATTATGTAAAGTTTCACTGAAATCCATCATTTGGTTTGGGAGGAGTTGCGATGACAAGGATTGACATTGAAAATGCATGAAAAATCTAAGTCCAAGGGATATAACGCAGGTCTCACTTTTTCGACAGCAATCTTCATTCTTCATGCACATCTACATATCTTTATCTTTCATTGTGTAAAGTTTCATTAAAATCAATCCATTGGTTTTGGAGGAGTTGCAATGACATGTTTTCGTCTACAGACGGACGGATAGGGTGAATCGAGTATACCCCCCTAAAATTTGTGCGGGGGTATTATGACTACACATAGACCAAAGAAACCAATGGGAATCGGTGCCAGTAGCAGACGGTGTGATTATACGGATAACATGAGCACGACCCCCCACTTTTCTGATTACCCAGAGGGTCTCGAATAACTATCAGTTGTGGTGTAAAATCACCTCCTCACTTTAAGATGACCATACAAACGAAAAGCATGACGCAGGGGCCCAAGAAACACACAGATCTTTCTGTAAATGAAACTCTCGCCGGTGGCATAGCTCTGTCCTTAGCAGGTTCTCTGGCAGAGAATTTAAGTCAAGTTCAGACTTTTGCTATTCATAATTTCATCTTATTTGGATTTCCCCTTTTTCGGCCTCGAGCATCACTCATGAGAAAAAAATACACATATAGGGTGCACTGAATTTTTATAATAGAACATATATTTCAATATTAGCAATACTAAATTTATTGAAATTATCTAAATTTATTGAATCCCCTCCTTTCTTTTATGGAAGTGTACAAAAATGTACTAACTCTTTACCTTCTTGAAGAAAATTTCAAATAAATTCTATTGTACCAGACACGTGTTTCGGTTAGCAATCCCTCATCAGTTTACAATTAATAGCTATTCTCTGTAAGCATTTGCACTTTTATGAAGGACGCATGGCACGGCATCTCTCAGATTTTGAAAAAAATTTGTACATAAGGTTGGGTCTGACCCAAAAGTAAAAATTTATTGAAAATTTTCTTAATATCACATCCGGTTGCCATGGAAACGGACTTTGAATATTGAAAAAATGCATTTTTGGGCGTTTTTGAAGTCACATACATAATTTATGCAGCATAATCTAAAACAAACACTAATGAATTATCAGTACCCTATCATTGCTCTTTCAAGTTAAGTAATAATAATGTTGGGTTTATGGTCTTATCTATATGTTTCCATAGCAACAACACAGGTTCCCTATCAAAATAGTTTTTTTGGCATTTTTTTCAAAATTCAACGATAAATTACTTACATTTTTGAGTTTTTTATGCAAATAAAACATAAGCATTTACATTGGGACAAAGTTTCTGTTCGTTGCTATGGCAACATGACCTCAAATCGCAAAAATGAAAGCAATTTTGGACAATATTTAGAGTCCTTTTTTACTTTGATCATTGAATTTTAATTCAAAGTAATGAAAATTAATTAATGTATTTAAGTAGATCTTTCATTACATGAAAGAATTTTTTTTTAAAATGTTCAGGAAATAGCCCGTTGCTATGGGAACGATTGTGTAAAATTGCACACAGACCCACTTTGAGTCCTTGGATACGGGCATCAAAAGTTAAGTAATCTGAATTTTTTTAAAATCTAAAATAAAAATTAGACTTTGCTTTATCTAATATGTAAAAAAGGTAGTATAAGCCTGTTTCGTCTTTTGAGGAAACGACTTCGAAAAACAACAAAAAATGCTTATTTTTGTAATGTATGGCCAAATTACTATAGCAACCATTAATTATTTGAAACTTTTGTATTATATTTTGATAGAGGCTTACTTGATCTTTATTGTTATTAAATTTGAACTTCCTGGGATTAATAATTACTGTTTTATGAAAATAATAAAAAATGGTTGCCATGGTAACATATGTTCCCCACAGCTTTTTCACGGTTTTTGAAAGTGCTCTTCGTCTTGGATATTTCCCAACAATTTTTATCTGTTCATCATGATGCAAAATTTTTTAAAATGACTCTGAAGTTGCAAAATAAGTAATATCAAAGACCATAGTTACCGTTGCCAAGGTAACTTATGTACATAGCAACAAGTGGGTTTATCTTGAATTTGCTCATTTTATAAATAAATCCTATTTCCTTATTATATACCCATCAACAGAGAAGAAAAATTGGAAAATACAAACAGCATTTTGAAATCAATATATCAAAATTAGCTAATTATGTCGTCATGGTAACCAGTCTTTTTACAACATCAGACACTACTAGTGAGCTTATTTAAAATTTTATGTCCTAACCTTTAGGATGCATAAAAAATCTTCCATTGATGTCACATATAGACCAAATTATAGAGCTTCAAATTAGCTCAATTTTGCCAATTTTTCAACTTTAAAGGCCGTTGCCATGGTAACCAGATGACCTAGAATTAATTTTTTTGTCAAATTTTCCATTTTTCATTGGTCCCTACTTATTTGTGAAATTTCATGAAAATCGGAGACCATGCGTGCCGAAATTGTTTAAATGCTTACAGAGAATTGCTATTAAATGCCAAAGTGAGTTTCAGACACAGCTAAATGTATTTCAATAGCGCCCTCTTCTTTTATATTTTGAATTTCAATTAGTGCATTTACTTTGCAAAGAGTACGCGGCTCCAAAGTTCCTCTAGGGTCTATTCAGTAGCGTAGTTAAATAAAATCTTTATTTCAAAATAAAATTGAAATAATGCGGAAGGGCTCCGACTCAATACCTTCTTGAAAGTACAATATAAGAAGCTCTTACCTCTTCGAAAGACACATCGATCCCAACACGAGAATGCATCTAGGAAATTGTTTTGATTTCCCTCACATCCCCCGTAAACGAAAGGAATACATGCATCGTCTTCAGGCATATATGTGTATCTTTCAAAATATGCTATACATCGCCCAGTAACCCCTGGTGTTTGATCACATCTATCCACTTATGATATAATAATAAAGTTTACTAAGAGCAAGCATTGATAATTTTATAATGATTTTTATAATTCACTTAACATTGTATCAATCACAAATCTATTTATCAATTTTGGTCTTCTTTTAATTTCCTAGCGATATATTTACAAAATCAAAACATCAGAAACATCAACAATCCGATTTTATCAAAAGCGTAAGAACATAGATTCCTGTACATCTGTTTGTCCATTCGTCACAAACCTTAATTTTGAGCATGAATTTTTAATGTTTTGTGACAGAGCTTTCCTACTTGACATGTGTATTCTTTTTATGTTATTACTTTGACACTAGATGTTTGCCTACCATACATTGAGAGAGACACAACCCCCTCTTCAAACAAACCGGATGAGGAGTGCAACTGTTATGCTTCTTATCAATGTTAAATTCAAATTCAATAGCATCATTTAATAACAGATAAATTTTCAGCATGGACCACACATGCACGTTTCGGGTACTTAACCCTCGTCAGTGATCCTCAATCTAAAGAATGTAACATGACCAAAGAGTGTGAAAATTATTATGTCCAAAAAATATACTGAAAGACGTAGCAGGATGGGTGGGATATGATGCTACAGGACCCACGTTTTGAAAATTTCAATAATTTTTATAACAGAAATTTTCAAATACGTTGAAGAAACGATCGACCGAAGTTGATCGAACTTGGCTACATGTGCACTCGGGGGGGACTCCTGGTCCACCAGCAGTGACGCTCATCAAGTGGTACAAATGTTAAACGTATTTAAATTAAATAGCATCATTTAAGAACAGATAAATTTTCAACATGGACCAGATATGCACGTCTCGGCATGCACGTTTCAGCATGGACCATACATGCAATATCAGGACAAATATGGAGAATGACCATATCCCAATACATAGTACAAAATCGATAATTCAGAAAATCATAAACCGAAGGCATACAAAATCAAAATAAAACAGGAACCAAAGAAAAGAAAGAAAAACCTCATCCATATGAAAGGAAGCAAACTCCCAATATGGGAGTGAGACCGGGTGCCCAAGAAGAGTCAGCCTCTCCTGCTTGCATGCAACACCATATCTATACTACTAAAGGAACGAATTAGCCGATTCTCCGTCGAAACGAAGAGGACAGATATAAATGGTGTGATATGAAGATATATTATATGATATGACAATGTGTAATTGATAATTGTTTAGAAGAAATTATTTCTAGTTAACGTGTAATCATTAATTATGTCTCACTGTTTTCCTAAATCCTAAATGGACACCTAACAAGACTTCCAATCCAAAAAGACTAGGTTAGAATCCCGTCGAGGGCGGACATTTTGACATAACTTAATGTATTGTATCATCTTTATCCAATCGGTTTTCTGGCTCTATTTTTTTACTACTCAATGCATTCTAAATTACCAATCGCATGCTATTTTTCCCATGACGTTTTCCTTTGACTAAGTGTCACACTTGGATGCGTACAATTTCCAAATATAATATTTTTTCACTTTTGTATACTTTAAATGTGTAACCCCTCCCGCAGGTGAGGTCCGGGGAAGGAGTGGGGGGGGGGGGGGGGGGGGGGGGGCTTCCCCGGAAAATTGTGAAATGCTGCATTTCATATATTATACAATCTTATTTGCTATGAAGATTGACGTAAAAAAGTTGCATATAAATCTACATTATACACTTTTCCCGAAAATTAATGGTGTTTTATGATTAGGAAGGTTTATTTTTGATATTTAACTTAATTTCCAAATGTCCTTTTTTCACTTTTGTATACTTAAAATGTGTAGCCCCTCCCGTAGGTGGGGGTCCGGGGGAGGGGGTCCCTGGAAATTGTGAAATGCAGCATTTTTTAAATATATTTTTCAATCTTATTTGCTATGAAGATTGACGTAAAAAGTTGCATATAAATCTACATAATACACTTTTCCCGATAAATTAATGGTGTTTCATGATTAAGAGGTCTCACTTTTGATATTTAATCTATTCGATCCTGGATGTCTTAAAAGTGTAAGATTTCAAGTAATACAAAATATATACACTGTTAAAAACTGACAATTGTCTTAAAATCTTGACGATTTTTATTGGGTTCCAAGGTTTAAAATAGTTTAAAGGAGATGATTTTTAATGCAAAACTGTCAACCTTTGGAAACTTTAGATTGGGCGGGAGGGTGTCGGATACGTCTCTTTTAAAATTTACGGCTGCTGTTAGTAGAGTTTTTAGGTTTACGATCTGTCCGGAAAATTTATGTGTAGGCTTGAGTCTTTTAGCATATATGGAATATACGCCTCCTAATTGACAATTTTTTTCCGCGCTTAAATGCGCGGTTTTTTTTTAGTGTAATATGTATATATCCTACCTCCACATTGAATTTCACATTGCTGGATAGTTTCAAAGTTGTTACGAGTACCATCACAGCCTCCATAGTAGAAAGGATAGCATTTACCCTTTATGAAACTATAGCGCCTCAAGTTGGCATAGCAGGTACCCATCACGAATGGAGCCTCGTAACATGGATTAACCGCTCTACCTAGTCCATGCACTGTACAACGATACAAAAAAGTATAAATATAAAGTGAAGCCTCCCTTTAAATCCTTTTTAATTAGACACCATTACTTAAATTGTGTACGTAATATGAATTCATGTGAGATTTGAATATGTTAAAACTTTACTTATTAAAACAACGCGACATGCAATAAATTTCGGTCTGGCCAGCGACTCAGGAGATTCTTTATTAGAGTAATAGAATCTATCACCACTAACAGTGACGGACAGAGATATCCCAACCCGACTGTCGAATATTTCGGTCATCCGCAACGAGGATTGTCGAGTAGTGGATGACCGAAATATTTGAAACGAGGGTTGGGCTATCTCTGTAGATTAATTAATAGATATATTAATAGAATCTATCACCACTAACAGTGACGGACAGAGATATCCCAACCCGATTGTCAAATATTTCGGTCATCCGCAACGAGGCTTGTCGAGTAGTGGATGACCGAAATATTTGACACGAGGGTTGGGCAATCTCTGTCCGTCACTGTTAGTGGTGATTGATTATTTTTCTCTCACTTTAAATTTTCAAAACTGTACCGTTAAATTTGCACTCATTTCTGTAGAAGGCGGATGAAAATATAAAGTGTTTACAAGATGAAGACGGTTTACTCCTTTTTCTAAACCGCCTCACAATCCATTTGCCGTTTTGAGAAATAACATCATAGAACTTTTGACTTTTTAAACATATATTGACAAAATGGAATTCCTTTTGAAATTAAGATAATGAGTGAATTTGAGTTTCAAATAATCAACAATACATAACTTCATGCAAAAGTTTCTAGATAACTTTCTAAGTGAAGAGTCAGTGTGACTGACGTCATAACGCTGATGTCACATGTGTAGTACACAAGCACACACAAAGTCGGTAGATCGTAGACTAACGATTAGCGTCAGAACAGAAGTTCATGTTTATATTGAAAGTTCCGCCATTAATAGATGCTCCATAAAAGATTGAATGAATTGGATAACTGGAATTAGTATTGAGTGAAAAGTTCTGATTGAACAGCTCTTGTGACACTGTTGATAAATAACACTGAAGAAAAGTGTTCCTGTTGTTTATTATTTAAAGTCCTATTGTTGTTTAGAGACTGTGCGTTCTTGTGACCAGTTATATGAATTGCTTGGGTGTCGGGGATTCCGTTTTCAACTAATTTTTGACATAGAAATTTTCGTGCGCTTGTGTTTGTGAGTCGTTTTTGTTCTGTACATGGTAAATTGTTTGATTTGACCATGACCTTCATTATGTTTGAAGGTTTATGTTTACCCATCGGTGCACGTAGATACCATTGTTCATCTTCGCAGGGGAAATATTTATGAGTGACAACGGCCAGATAAAATGGATCGTTAGGATTTGAATGTTAAATGTCTTCAAATTGATTAGTATCATTTAAAGGCAGATAAATTAACAACGTGGACCAGACATGCACGTTACGGATATTTAACCCTCGTCAGTGTTCCTCAATCCATCCAAAACAATGAAATAGGGCCAAAATCTGTGAAAATCATGTCCAAAATATACCGAAAGACGTAGTTAGATGGCTGGGATATTATGCTACAGGACCAAGGTTTGAGAAATTTGAGGAAAATTTGGAAGCATAAATTTTTGAATGCGTTTGAAGAAACAACCAACCGAAATCGGTCGAACTTGGCCACATGTGCCCTCGGGGACTCCTGGTTTACCAGCAGTGACACTCACCAAGTGGTAAAAATGTTAAACGTCTTCAAATTGATTAGCATCATTTAAAGGCAGATCTCTGTCTCCAAATATTGTATTGTATGATTTCATGTACTTCCTTGACAATAAATAAAGGCAGATAAATTAACAACGTGGACCAGACATGCACGGTTTGGGTATTTAACCATAGTTATCCGGTCTTTTCAACATATACTTTTTGAATGCAGTGACGGGCACTTTTCATCTCCTGTCGTACATTCGTGGCTTTGTTCGTAGATTATTTATGTTTTCGCATGTTCTGGTTTTGCTTTGGCGTTCATTATACTCAATTAATTCTTTTTGTAATTCCGAATCGAAGGATAGGGTTAGGTCACCAACACATAGATGACGATGTTCTTTGCCATCCCCTCGAATTCCAAATGTACAGTATTTTTATACCATAGCAAATTGATAAGTAGCATTGGTGTGGTAATTCCCATGGTACCCTTAGCGAACATGATTTCTATGTCTGTGTCCGAAAGAGGATCGGCAGCGTTCGGGACGATTTTCATGTCCGAGGCGTTTCAGAGATTTTTGCTTCGATTTAATTGCCTCTTTTGTTGTTGCAAATTCAGTACCAGCAATAATGCTTGACAAGTATCTATTACGTTTGAGATGTCTCTCTAACGATCCTAGGATACCACGCAGATAACTTGGTTGGTACTCGTCGCCAATTTTTTTGGTGGACACTGATGTGAGATTTAGACATGTGTAAATTCAGCTCACTACAGGGGATATTGTGGATGCCTCTTCTTCCTCCTCGTGTTAGTAAAAAAGACTGAACTAACTTGATGCGGCCCAAAGTTTTTTCCTCGTACGTTTTCATTTTCATGTATGAAATTTTCAACATCAGTGTCGTCTAATGGTACGAAGCGCCCTGTTTCGACATTCGGGGCTGAGACATTATGTAGTTCTGAGGGGTCATGAGAAGCAGGAGAGCCAGTTTCTTGATCGTTGAAATCATCATAGTTATTATCGATTTCAGTTTCAAAGAGAGATAACAGTACGGGGTCAATGTGGGGCTGGACTTCCTCCAAAACATGCATGTCATTGACATCGTTCGTTTCTAGCGGCTCACTAACTGATGCTTTGTTAATGTTTTTATACTTCCATCGAACAAAGATTGTACTTTGTACATTGCATACGTTCTTAAGGGATTAACAATCTGAACAATTTGCCTTTTTGCCCCTTCTGCATGTCTGAAGTACTGTGATGTTGTCTCCGACTTTTTCTAACCTCGTGAGAAAACGTTCCGTTATTTCATTGTTGGGGATTTTTTCCCAATCTTTGATTTTCATGTATTTACAAGAATTTGTATTCCTATCTATAATGATTTTTGGACTCATAAATACTAGGTAGGACATGTTTCAATTTGATCAATCTTAATGTGTCACATGGACATACCATATAACCAGAAAGTTTAGCGAGATACCAATTTTCACTATATTCGCGAGTTATTTTTAATCGCGAAAAATTGTGTTTGATAAGGTTGATTATTAATTGGTAATTCCGTTTCATTTGTTCATATTGTACATGTACATGCGCCATTGTTCATTTTCCTGATTAGACGTAAAGAGAAGTGAATTGAGTGTAATCTCATGATAGAATTAACTAATACTTCAATAACAAAAGGTAAAAAAACAGTAACGTCATATGTGCATATTTGTTTCTAATTTAGGAATCGCGAAAAATAGTAGTCGCAAAAATAAAGAAACCCTATTTTACCATTAATCGCGAAGTTTGATACTCGCGAAAAATTCTGGTTATACGGGTATTTTAACATTACGTTAGTGCAAAGGACATTTTAAAATCATTTTTACTCAGTGATGCACTTGGCATCCAAAAAAGTGAACAGCTGTTTGGACAACAAAAATTCAACTTTTAAATCTAGTCGTATATAAAGAACCATCGAAAAAGCCTAATCGTATAACGCCTTGAAAGTCAAACAAAGTCAAATGCATGCAAATAACTTTCTCGTGAACGTTAAAAGAAAATCGGACAAATAGACGGAGACAATAACACAGCACCTTAAAGGCACGAAGGACAGCACTATCCAATGAACTAACTCCAGTGTCCAGTGCAACAAAAGAATTTATTGTAGGTGGCGCTGTTCAATGTACACGCTGTGTAACCATCCATTAGTTTAGAGTAGATAATATAGATTTATTCGAATCTTACAAGTAAAATGCAAGTAATAGTAGAGAGGTTTAGTTACAAGTTTATTGCAATGTATGACGTCATCACTTCCTGCGATCTCTGATCAAATGACGTCATGTAAAATTACACGTTATGGGCGTGTTTCCTACAAGTAACGCCAGAACGGGTAACGTCTTTGAAAATTTTCACCCATCTCATTGATCGAATGTCCTGTTTTCGCTATTGTAAATCACGTTTAGGAATCTAACTTTCCGTGCGCCGAAGTTTTACGAATTTTAACATACATTTCTTGCATACAAAACTGATTGAAAAGAAGCAAGCTACATGTACTCATTACTACATAGCTTTACCTTGACATACTCCGATTCGTACGTATAACTAAACGATATCTTCGGACTGTGACGTCAAGCGATGACATGTACATGTAAGTCATGCGTACATGTTGAATGCACTTGTAACTAAACCTCTCTACTATCTTATTGAGGAAGATTGGAAGGAGGCATAAGCTGATATAAAATTTTCTCCTTGTATTCATAAACAACAAAGGGGTTGTACTTTGAACATTGTATCAGATTTAGAATAAGACAACTGCGATAATTTATTGTGGGTGGCGTTACTTGAATTAAGTTAAATGAAGAAATAAAGATGTGGAAAGTGTTATAATTAATTTGAAGACATTTAACATTTGAACCACTTGGTGAGTGTTACTGCTAGTGGACCAGGAATCCCCGGGGGCACATGTAGCCAAGTTCAATCAACTTCGGTTGATCGTCTGTCTCTTCAACGCATTCAAAATTTCTGTTATCAAAAAATCTTGAAATTTCTAAAACTTGCGTCCTGTAGCATCATATCCAACCCATCCTGCGTTTTAGGTATAATTTTGGACACAATATCTTTCACTCTTTGACCATATTACATTGTTTAGATTGAGGATCACCGACGAGGGTTAAGTACCCGAAACGTGCATCTCTGGTCCATGCTGAAATTTTATCTGTTCTTAAATGAAGTTATTGAATCTGAAGACGTTTAACATACACATGCAGTGTCCACTCTGCTTACGGTCAAAAATTTCTAAACGCAAGGGACCGGAAATGCAAATAATGTTTGGACCGTGATATTAAAATCGTAAACGGGATTCACATGAGTGTGTATGACAAAAGAGATGGTTTTGGATTCAACATAGTAAAATTTCCCTGACTTGACGGTTGTTTCCAAGCTACTGGTTATCTCATGCGGTCCGGTGCACAACAGCATGTACTAATGTGTTAGATTTTCAAACAAGAAATTTACAAATTACCCCAAAAACTTTTAGGTCAAGCCTTTATGGAAATGTTGCAAAAATAAAACCCCTCTCAACTTCTTTTGAAATTTAAACGCAGCTATGTTGAGGCACTCCTCAGAAATGACGTCTTTAAATATGGCGCGAAATGACGTCAACCTTAGATATCGACGTCATAAACACGGAGTCTATTGTCGTTTGCAAATTTTGATGTTCTATATTGTCATTTATCATCGAGTTAGATCGTTATACATGGTTGAATTTTTTGCTGAATGTGATATTACTTTTATCTATAGTAAAAATAATTGAATGTCATAACGTACTAGACAAACATTTGATGAAAATGCATGCTTGCTTGTTATTGCAATGTGCAGCTGTTACTCAATGTGCAGCTGTTATCAATGTGCAGCTGTTACTCAAATTCTTTGAAAAGCTTGGAGGCTTTTATGGATTCGACGCATATTCTTTTATAAATGAAAATGAAAGCAAGGAAATAATAATGATAAAGTAATAAATTCTATATAAAGGACAAATTTAAAAAGGGGAGGGAAATTACTACCGTAGATAAATTTTAAAAAATGCGGTGATATCGGTATATTCTGGAAATAGTAAGATGGCGTGCGTTACACCGGACTTTTTCAATTATGAATAAATTGTACACTTTCATCACGGTATTCTTAATAATTAGAAGGAAAAAAAGAAAAATAGTAATGATATAGAAATGTCATATCTCCCTGTTTTTATTTTTGGGGGGGGGGGGTTTCTCGTAAGCGGCACGTAAACTAAATATCAAAAGCTAAAATAAATATTATGATTTATATGTCAGTAACGAAATAATACAGAATTCATCTACTCTCTCTAATATTACATTACTTTGTTATTTGTACTGTACATCATTTCCTAAAAAGAATAAATATTAATAATTTAAACATACTTTTTCTACATGCAAAGTTTCATCAATTTTATCGGTTAGTTTTGAAGCTACGAACGTACATATATACCCATTGAAAGCCCCAAAACAGGCCGTAAATGTAACGTTAAAATTAACACACTGTAGGTAATGAAAAACAGTTACAAATCTTATGCCGAGGCAGAGTAATAACAAGTTCTGTTTTTTTTTCATTTACATGTAGATATGATGTGAGCAATCGGATATGTATAGAAATATAAATGATCACTAAGACTTTTAAATAAATTTAGATAAATTTATGTCTATTTTCAGAACATCTTTGAGTTGTTGACTTTTAATAATAAAGTCCGTTTATCTGAAATCCTCTCATTTATTTTCAGTAAAAACTTAAAAAATAGTCAAGTGAAACACCGATAAGTTCCTATTGAAATTTGACCGTCAGTTTTTAAGTTACCCTCTCCCCCTTAATTTTACGTTACCTAATGCTGACGTTCTTGCGAAACACACGCCAATGTCTCCGTTTCTATTATGACGTCATAATTTATCTAAAGCTTTCCAATGGGGTTCTTTCGGATACTGTTCTGGACCCCCTTAAGCTCCACACAATCATATGCAATATGTGGAAACAATGCCTATTGATATCATGGTAGCTCTCATTGAGTCAACACTTTCTAGCCAGGATAGAAATCACGACCTTGCGATTTGCAGTCCTGCGTCATCACCATTACGCCACGACACCATTGCGTCAGGAATATGATATTGTAAAATACATTTCACGCATAACCGAAGATTTAATCTTTTCACTTTTTTTAACTGAAATACAATGAAATATTCATCACTTAAACAATATAGTATTTATTTTGTCTTCTTAAATAAAGATTTGTGTTTAAAGGCTACAAAACTGTGAGAACGCAATCGGTGAAGTCGTCCTTGATGGCTATAAACTACGAGTTGCTTCCCTTCGCTAGTCACATATACGTTTGAAAGGGTAGTGGTATAAAAATGCATAGGCGCAGGCTGGGATTACAATGCTATGTGTAGGGGTCGTTTTAAATTAGTCCGATAGATGAACATCGACGGCGGGTGTGGCTAGCCAACAGGGTATGCTTACTCCTCCCGGGCACCTGTTCCCACCTCTAGCGTGCTAGGGGTCTGTCGATGGTTGTCCTCCAATATCTAAGTAGGAATTTTGTTGATTTTGTCTATGACAATTTTAAATGTATGACAATGCCGGAAGTTTAGTGCTGTACTAGACATCATTAAGGTAAAAATCGTCTTTAATTCCAAAAATATAAAAAAGAAGAAAAGTGTGAACTTTAATTCATAAATGACAATACCCGAAAGGTATTTTGGTAGTAGTCATGGGGCTGTTATTGCTGGAATGACGTTTCGCAGCTCGTTGTTCGCATTCCATTAATAGTTGTCACATGATTGTGATATGGAACATGATATCACTATTGGCTGAATTTGTAGTTCAAGGTAAGTGTTCAACACTGATACCAAATACATAAAGAAATGTTATTATACGATTTTTTCCTTAATGTCTAAAAAATGCCACGAATATTGCAACGTAAAAACGAGTAGTGCCTTAACGTAGCTGCGGAGCTGCACAAGCAAGAGAGTATATTGCTTTGGGAATTTCATAGCCTGCATTTTGTGGTGACATAATAAACAGAATAAGAAGGATCTGACAGAAGACAGAATTTCCATAAAAAATGCGGAATCATCAATCGCTTTGTTTACCGTTAATATGACCCTGTTGTAACCAGACGAACACTCCGCGTGGTCTTTGACCAATCTACAGCCTTGTACCAGCGCATTCTGACTGACTGTACCGACAGGTATCCATGACGGACATTAGAGAATAATTTGTCCCTACACATGTCCTCTCTGAATGTCGGTCGGACTCCTCGAGTATGATCTCGCTACAGCCGACAGAGCACGTACTGTTTTTCGTGTGCCCGCTGGCTACGTTATATCCATTAATATTAATATGATCGTCTATGTGTTCCTTTGACCCTTAATTTTGTTATCTCGTTTTTGCGGTTATCTTACGCTGAGAAGGTTATTATACACAACGATTGTGTTTTCTATGTAACCTCTTGGTAATCCGAAAGGTGGGAGGTTTGTGCACACTTGATAAATACGCCATTTGCAACTAACGCGGCAAATTGCCGTCCTTAGTCGGCACCGATTGCTCATATTGCACACAAGTCTCGTTCGCGTATAAGTACTTATTTGTGCTTTGTGTTTTGATGCCATACTTGATGTTCCTTGTCCCTTTTGTGTCTCTTGCTGTGTTTATGTCCATTTTGTTTTGCGTGGTGCTGTAACCGGGTCTTCTTGTAAATCCTCACCTTTCTTTTTTAAGCATTTTTTTACCAAAACCGATCTTCCCAACGCTGGAGAGAATCTTTTTTTGGCGGCAAGCTCAAAATAGGAACCATACTAACAATGTTGTAGATGCCATCATCATTTTCTCTTCAGATTTCATTAAACAGTTTTGCACAATCTTTAACCTAATTTGGCCCCGGTCAACTTTTTTTAAATAATAAGAGCTGACTCTTGATTTTCATATACATGTAGTATGCATGAAAATGGAATCTATGGCATGTTATGAGGTATCACTCAAATCTGTGAGGTATTTGAAAGATTGAGGAAAAATTTCATTTTCTTAAACACTTGTTCATATGCAATGAGGTATCACTCAAATCTGTGAGGTATTTGAAAGATTGAGGGAAAATTCCATTTTCTTAAACACTTGTTCATATGCAATGAGCTGGGGCTCCATGAAGGAGTCTAGCACAGTAAGGGGCGCCAAAAGTGACATCATGATTTTCAGTGTTTTTGATGGTTATATTGATTTCTCCTTAACTACACGGTCAAACCATAATTTACATTTTTATTTTATTGATATAGATACACTCTTTCTTTGATATAAATTCTATTCCGCAAATATCAAGTTACGTATCGATGTCATTTCCGCTATAGATGTTGCCCCACGATACAGACAAATTTCTACTATTTTCCCCTTTATTGAGCACATTTCTACATCTTATTCTAACCTAGGTATAAGCTTGTGTAAACATGATAAAGTGTAAAATTTATTCTTCTTAACCATATATATGCTTTGATAGGTATGTATTATATGACGCTGGGTTAAGAGTGTGCGTCAAGGGATGACGTCATGAAAAAAAAACTGTTTACTGTAACCTAAAGGTAAAAACATAGTGCGTACCGCATGCTAGATAAATAAACATCAAAGAAGTACCTAACAGTATTAAGTCTCAAAGTCACGAAGGCAAGGCCAAATCGTGAGAATTCTCATCGAAACGGTTGCGAACCCCGGATTGAACAACATTCCGAAGTAAGACCAAATTTTGAGCCGCACACTCACTGTAAAGTAAATGCAGAAATTTAAATTTTAAAAATAATACCAGAGGGCGTCATTGAAATGAATTTGGGTGGCGTATGAAACACTTTGGCTGTAATCATCACAGATGGGAATTTTTGAAATATTCAAAACACGTGTCTGGTGCATGAAACTTAGGTTTGGAATTTTCTTCAAGGAGGTAGAGAACTGGAGCACTTCCGTATTATTAATTTAAACACTTATTTCTTGTTGCAGTGTGGAGCACTTAAAATCGTTCCCCGTGGCTTGATGTTTGTTAAGTGTATTAATTACTTCTTTCCAGCTCTGTCGCCTGAAAGAAGCTTTGTTTTGGTTGTTTATCAATTTGACATCATATATATTTTCTTGCTATTTCGTAAACTTGCCATTTCATCGAAAAATATCATCGAGATTAAAGGAGACTAACATCTTAGCACTGTCCCTCAAATGCTATTTTGAACATAGATTTTATTTTTGGATAAACTGCTGAATCGACCCTACAGGAAATTTGGAGTCGTGCACTCTCTGTAAAGGAAATGCAGAAATTTAAATTCTAAAGATAAAACCAGAGTGAAATGAATTTGGGTGGTGTATGAATACACTTTGGCTGGAAGCATCACTGATGAGAATTTAATATTCGAAACACGTGTCTGGTGCATGAAAATTAGCTTTGAAATTTTCTTCAAGAAGGTATATAGTTCGAGCACTTCCCTATCAGTAGTTATAGAACCTGTTATTACTTCCCTCATAACCGCTGTAAGAAAAGGACACATATTGGCTGTTTACTTAAAGAATCTTTGTCATATTTTTTGAGGTCATTTTTTTCCCTCAATTTTTGGCGTTGATACCTCTGTCAACCCAAAAATATATTACAATGATTCCTTATCATTTCATTTCTTGACGTTTCATCGTATATTTGCAGCTTTGAAATTGTGTTGCAAACGTCGTTGCTTATGACGTTGCTAAGCGTGTGCTTCCGGTTTCGGTTGATGCAGGTATCAACTCAATTTTTCGGCTAATCAGAATCTTCGTTTCTTTAGGATAACAATGGAAATTATATAAATTATATATTAAGTATAATCGTAAATTGTAAATCGGCATGGCATTCTCCTCTTACACCTGAAACATCTAGGCATGGACTAATAGATCTACTCGGTTGATGCAGTATAATAATACCAAAATATAATAAATAAATAAATAAATACAAATGTCAAACGTCTTCAAATTCATTAGCATCATTTAAGAGCAAAAATAAATTTACAGCATGGACCAGACATGCACGTTTCGGGTATTTAACCCTCGTCAGTGATCCTCAATCTAAACAATGAAAAATGACCAAATTCTGTGAAAACTATGTCCTAAACATACCGAAAGACGTAACAAGATGACTGGGATATGATGCTACAGGACCCAGGTTTCAGAAATTTGAAAAATTTCGAAAGCAAGAAAATCAATCAAATATAAAATAAATAAATAAATAAATAAATAAAATAATAGAAGTGTGTCGCCTTCATTGTAAGACAACCGATACAATTACATTTAGAAAGATTGTTATAACGTTAAAGTTACAAAAGGTCTCGTAAAGATCAAACCATGAATAAAGTATTTTGTCAATTTTTTCATGGATGCGAGTCTAGCATACTTGAAATTAGAAACTAGCAGCTGGTTATATGAATTACTTATGCCCTCGCCACCGAAATATACTAAATTATTGCTTATAAAATGGGTACCATAATATAAGCTAGTTTTCTCCGAAGAAGAAGGAATGGAACACGTGAAACCACTTATTTGCATAAGACTAGTGCTTTAGCAAAACAAATCAATATGGTGGACGGATAACACGTGGAACAAAAAGGAATCAACCATCGGTATTTTCAGAATCTGAGAAGATAAATGTAATAAATAATAAAAAAGAAAGAATTGGTATTCGTAGGGCATTGGACAGATGAGACCTTAGAGGACGACCGTGCATTGAAACTGAGGTCGGACGAGAAATTAGCCACAAAAAAGGATCTACATTGTACATGTTTATGTACATGTAGTTCCATTGTTATATTCATAAGATGTATAGATGTCAGTTTGATGTGTGCATTCTCAGCATTTTGATACGTATACAAATATTCAAAGTTTATATCAAATATGAAAAAAACTTGAAAATAATAATTTGATAAAGGCAAATCTTCATCAGGATTTGGTAAACAAACGCACATGTGTATCAGACTACACTTGACTTCCGTTGAAGCGTTATACCAATAGTCAGTCATTTGAAAGTGTTCGATTTTCCAATTTAACATAGTTATTTGACCAAAATATAATAACTACATACGAGATCATAATTCTATTTACATTACAATAAAAATAAATACATTACCTCAAGTAAGTATTCTGTTATTTCTTCTATCGTGAGAATTTGAAAAGACAGTATGTAAAATGTGAAAAAAATGTGAAAATTGTATAAAAGTGATTAAATGAAAGTATACACGTGGTTTACTACATGTTTCGTAGTAATCCCACGATGTAAAGTTCATTCAAGAGATTGGCTGATCGCTGTAGTGTGCTCACTCTGACCTGAATAGGGGACATATTTCTACAAACTGTATATGCAGATGGCGATTTCCGAAGTTTACCGAAATCGTGTGTACCCGAGAATAAACACGTCTATTCAACAATAATTTGAGAAATAATTTATGGAAGTATTATATGGATGTTCAAATGGTAGTATTTAAAACCCATTTATGGTAAAACTTCGTTATCGACAGATAAATCACTGCGAATCCATTTGTAACTTTAAAGTTAAAAATCTAAAATGTTCATACTTCTCATGGATATATCCTAGGTTGTTCTTTACATAGGATTTTTATTGAAAAATTTGGCGCAGAGCAATTTTAATCTTTGCCGAGAATTCTGAGTAGCGCACGAGTTACAAAGTCATGCTCACGATACAATTTTATCACTTCTATACATTGGTACGAAAATGATTGGAATACATAATCAATATTCTGGAAATAGGAACCGTACAGAGCCTGACATTAAGGAAAGGCTTCAGTGAGATTCATAATCAATATATCAAAATTGAAAACTTACCTGGAAACTTGGCGATGCTACAGCCACACTAGAAAATAAATTGGTATTATTTAGTAAGATATTCAGTTTCAGTTTGTCACAAATGAAGACGAAAAATGAATTAAAAACAGAAAACGCTTTTAATCAGAACAGAAGCCAGCGTTCGAAAAATTCTTCCTTCACCTCCGAATATTCCTCGTGCAGTATGGAACACATAAGCTTGCAAATCCATGTAGTGGGCAAAGGTATTAAAAAGTTAGCATTTATCAGAGTTTGCATCAGAATTGACTTTTACGTATTCTTCAGAACCTTTGTAAAGACTCTGATGAACCAATGAAAATGCACTTAATAAGTTTATAACGTTTTTCGGTATTTGTTTAGATACCGATTCGGATAAATTGTGGGAACTATATTTTCATAAATTTGATATTTCTTAACAAAGTCAGGATTTCTTTAACAAGTTAATAATACATTAGAATTGAAATTCAATAAAACAAAATAAAAAGATAAAACACTGAAAAACTGAACTGAACTTACCAATAGAAGTAAAAGACCAAAGAAAGAGTTGATTTTATGTGAAACCATTTTACTAGCTTGAATATGATTACATGTATTATGATTATTATTTGGTCTATTAACACAGACCAAACAAAATAATCGTGATCTCATCAATGGCATCTTATAAATATATCTGCAAACCTTGACATCAATTAGCCTTTACACACGATATATCATTTTTACGAAATAAGTCAGAGTACAAATTTGAATAAATCAACATTTTGTTCTGATGTTTCGATAAAAACTACAATTGTCTAATTCTAGCCATATCATTTTGAATTCTAGAGGCCATATTTAATTATCTCAACACCAAATACGTATACGATGGACTTGTATTAGCCGGATGTTAATGTCATTAATATAATAATTAGCATCCTTTTCGGTGGATACATTCATCAATCAAAGCAGGTAAAGACAATTCATCATAAAATCGAAAATTACATGATCTACTTTTTTTTCAAAAGTGTTTAGCTATTTCTTTAGTTATGAACTTTAAATACATTTTATGTATCGTTGCATATAAAAATTGAAGATATGAATATTTTGTCTCGTGTTTAATTTGTCTTCGCAACAAGTACAGTACAAGAGGATATGATCGGTAGTAGGGAACGTTTGCATTAGTTTGAATAAAATGAATATTACGTTTGTACCTCTGGTCCACAATCGGGGGGAAAATTATCCATGGGTACCCAATATTTTCTTTTCATTTTATTGCACATTTGGGTAAAGCTAATACAGGCTTTGAATATATTTTGGTTAAAAATGGTGATTTTTTAAAATTTTTCAACAGGGTGTAATGTTAAGTTGGGATCATTCGAATTTACATCCCTACAATCTAGGGTCTATTTTAAACGTTTTTATAATAGGTTCAGAGATGATAAGCACAAAAATTCCAAAACAGTTATCATAGGGGGCATATCTTTTTAAAAGATCTCGAGGTATGAGTAGTAAAGCATGAGGGTATCAAACATATTTCCCTGGCTCTCCCTGGTTCTTTTACGACCCAGAGGGTCCGTTTATGGCCCATAGGGCCATTTTTATGGTCAAGGAGGATGCCCGCCAAGATGGCTGCCCTATGACGTGCTGGTCAAGATATGTTTCCACGAGGTAGTCGTCAATACTTTATCAGGACTTTAGACCTGCTGTTATACACCAGGTGGGTTTACTACCTTTTTTTGGTGAGACGCGAAGAATGATTGCCTTTGAACTTACAGGTAGGCACACGCTAGATGTACAAAACAAGGGCAAAACCCCGTTTCTCATAGTGACAGGATCAGCGTTCGTAGCCCGATCATCATATTAAGGGAAGCTCCGTCCACTTCCGGAGTGACTTAGGGGTATTTCTGCCGCGCCAGAGGATCACTCTAAAAGATTGCTTGACCCACCCTTCAACGTCTCTATTAGTCCGAATTGTTTTCTTTATCTTTACATTTCTATACCATTGCTTTCGTCTCTATCAGTCCGAATGTTTCTAATTACTCTAATAACCATAAAATATTCTGTTTACTTAAGTTTAGGTAGTTTTATTGCCCAATTTTAAGATCAGATAAGATTTTATTGGCCTTTGTTAACACTCGTTAAAGTCTTATACTTATCTGTACATTTTATCCTTCTATACATTTTCCTTTGTCTTAGATATTATAATTCAATAGTCCAGTGATAAGATTAATGATCGTAGAGAGCAGGTTTTATCTATTAGAGGGACGTATAATCCGTGGGAGAAGGGGGGGGGGGTTCTGGATTATATAAACGATGACGTCATTCTTGGTGGGCCGCTTGGAAAGGGAGGGGTGGTTTTAATTTTCTCCAAATTAATTTTATACGTGTACTTATCTCTGTTTTTACTGTTTAATTACAAATGTTTAACGTCTTCAAATTCATTAGCATCATTTTAGAGCAGATAAATTCACAGCATGGACCAGACATGCACGTTTCGGATAATAAACCCTTGTCAGTGATCCTTAATCTAAACAATGTAATATGACCAAAATCTGTGAAAATTATGTCCTAAATATACCGAAAGACATAGTAAAATTGCTGGGATATGATGGTACAGGACCCAGGTTTTAGAAATTTGAGAAAATTTTGTACACAGAAATTTTCAAATGCGTTTGAAGGAACAAAGTCTTATCTATAATCACAGTCACAAACAGTTTATCTTTTATCGCAGCTTTTCATGGATTTATTTACATTATAAAGTCGTTATCAGTGGCAAAAGGGGTTCCTTTTTTATTTAATTCATTAAATTAATTTATTTATTCTTTTGTTTGTTTTTCTATTTTTATTAAAAAAGCTTTATTTATCTACAGTCTTGTTTATCATTACAGTCTTTTTATTCAGTCGGTTTCATCTGATTTTTCAATGTCACCGTTTTCATTACTTTCATTTTCACTCTCGTCAAACAGTGCGTCATAGTCTTTCTTGTGATTTTCAACGACAGCTTCCACGGCTTTATCAACACTTTTTCTTTTTGATGCTTCTAAGATTTGATTCATAATCTTTCTTTGTAATTTACTTGATTTGAGTTGAATCGTTCTAAAAAGAAACCTTTGATATTTTTCATGAATACTTTCTTGTCCTTGGGTAGCATGTATTTGCTGCTTCAGGCTTCAGATTTTGCTTCTTTATCAGTTAAACATTTTTCTTTAAGTAATTCATTGACCCTTTTGTTAAACTCTTTATTATGATCTTTCCAAACACTGTTAATTAAAAAACCATACCCTTCACCCTTCATCATCTTCACCATCCGTGTCCATTTCTTCTTCACTGGTTTCATGCATCGGACAGCCCCATCTCACGTGTCTTTGTACATCGTACTGATTCCCAAACATTACACCACAATCTGTGCATGATGGGTTTTTATATGTTTCCATCCCAGAATCCCTTGTAGTTTGGCTCTCATGTTCTATTTCTCGCCTGGAACTCATATTTGATGTATTTTCCGCTTAAATGAATGTCAAGGAATGATCAAATTCTCGTGTGTCTTCCTTTATATAGTTTCTAAAAATATAAGTTTGTAGTCTGTACAATTCAGGCGTGTTTTATATCAAATCATGTTTAAAGACACGCCCACTATTTCTTTCACGTGACTGAAAAGACACAATGTGATTAGTCCATTGTCTTTCTGGTTATCTTTATCTTTTATCAGCCTTGAGTCTATAAAAGGGAAAAGAATCTCCTGGTTATTCAGATTTCAAAAGTGAGTTAAACCGTACAATTAACCTTCGTTAAAACATGAATCGTGAAGCAGTGGTACCTACGTTAGGTGAATTGGATAATCACTTTAGGGCTCAAGCCAACTGGAAAGGACCCCCACCTCGCTGCTGGGTTGTGGAAAGTCATAAAAACAACAAAACCAAGGTGGAGCCTGAAATAGAAATAGTGACCCCTTAACCCAAGAAATCAGGAGAGCGGAAGCAGAAGTGAAAGAAATGATATAGAGAGGGGACCCCCTGCCGTTAGACGATACAACCATATTCCTGGAGCCTCAGCGGTTGAAAAAAGGACAAGAATAGCTGTACCGAGACGTAAACATACTGCCCCATTCCCCGGTAGAAAACAAAGGCCTTAGAAAGATGTGTTTGTGTCAAATGCATATGCGAATCTAGAGGGTCAATGGGCTCAGTAAGTTGTCAAGATTGATGATTATTTAAGAAATAAAAAATGACAAGCCGGGCTCTATTGTCTCATAATGCCCGAGCGTCCTAAGCGCATCACATTCATTACCGAGCCGCGTGAGCGGCGAGGTGATAAATGTGATTGGCTGAGGACGCGAGGGCATCATATGAGACAATAGAGCCCGGCTTGTCATTTTTTATTTCTATTCTAATGATGACCAAACTTAGACCTTTTGATGAACAATGAAACACAGACGACAAAATCGATTCTTGGTAAAAACCAGTTCCTGCCGGTTTATCTGCTTTCAGAAAATGGGTAGGCGTGGCTTATCGCTATAGGGCCTATATTGGAGAATAGAGCCCGGCTCGCGTCTGTTGTCTTAATAGGGAAAAAGAATCAAGTCATATTAGAATATGATATTTGCACTTGCATTTTTCAAAATTATAGCATGGACCCCCGTTTTTCTTCTTATCGGGTTGTAACATACTGGGAAAAGTTTTCTATAAGGAAGAAATAAAATGAATGACAAGATCACGACGCTTCCTCACCACAAAATTAATGATTAATTGTACAAACGCATTAAATGGTGCTTTAATCGAGATGGTAAAACGTATATTTGTACATCTGAATCATAGGATTTCTTTTCCGTTACAGAATACAAATCATACAGATCATGGACATGTAGTGACCTGTGTATTATCCTTCCTCTTTGACAACATTTATGTAAGATTTGGTAAGAATGTCTACAAGTAGGTTGTAGGGATCCCTATGGGTACTTATTGTGCGCCTCTTGCTGCAGATTTATTTTTTTACACGTATGAAAAAGAATTTATCCAAAATCTTCAAAAGCAAAGAAAACATGATGATGTGAAATATTTCATTGGTACTTCAAGTTACCTGGATGATATTCTAGCTATCGACAATCCTGTTTTTTAAAAGTATAGAAATGTTATTCATCCAAAAGAATTGACTCTAAACAAGGCATACGTTACAAACACAGAAACAGCAATTTTGGACCTAAAAATCAAAAATTGTTAATTGGAGAGATTCATACAAGTGTTTATGACAAAGGAGATGATTTTTGATTCAACATCGTACATTTTCCCTGGCTTGAGGGTGTTTTTTTCCAATATTACCGTCATGTGGTATCTATATTTCACAGCTCATCAGTTATGCTAGAGTGTGTACTGATGTTTTGGATTTTCATAATTGAAATTTACAAATTACGAAGAAACTAGTAACAAGAAACTTTCACAAACTAGTAAAGTATTTCTGGAAATTTTACAAAAAATATTGTCAACTTCTTTTGAAATTTGGACCCATCCCATCAACAGAGTATATTACTTTGGGTATTTCACAACCAGCATTTTATGGTGACATAATTAACAGAATAAGAAGGATCAAAGGTAGACAGAGTAACTATCGGAATTGAGTTAGAATCATCAAACGCCTTTACACCGTGGATATAATCCTTCTATCACCAGACAGACATTTGGCTTGTTACTGTACCAATCTACAGCCTTGTACCAGCGCATTCTTACGGATTGCACTCTAACTGACTGTGATGACGCAACTCCATGAAGGGCCCTGTCCAAACCTCTTTAGAGAAGACAGGACCCGACCACCTGTCCTCTCTGAAATTCAGTCGGACTCCTTGGGTGATGCATGAACTCGCTTCAGTCGGCAGGGCACGGACTGTATTTCATAGACCTTCTGTTTTTATATCCATTTAAATATCCATCTGTGTTTCTTAGGCCCCTACGTCATGCTTTCTGTTTGTATGTTCATCTTACAGTGAGGAGGTTATTTTACACCACAATTGCACGTTCTTCGTGACCTCTGGATAATCGGAAAAGTGGAAGGGTTGTGCGCACGTACATTGTAATCCAGGATAACCGCACCGTCTATTGCCTATTGATCTTGTTGGTTTATTTATAGTCATCTGTGTTTGATATTTCTGTGTGATTTGACGTACCTTGTACCGTTTGCGTCTATTTCTGTGCGTGTCTGATTTGTGTTTTTGTAATGGGTGTTTTGGGGTTTTTGTTGGTGCTGCGACCATGTGTTGTTGGAGATACCCTCCTTTCTTTTAAATTCATTAAACAAGGGGATGAGCAATGGACATTTTTTGATCGTCTGCTTAATTCTGTGATTATTCGGAAAACGTACACATCTTTAATTGCTGTCCCACTATATTCAAAGTTCCAGCTAAAGAGATAAAACTTCAATAGAGAAATTTCTAAATACAGTGCACCAGACAAGTAGTGCTGCATATTGGAAAAACATTTTGCAATACAATTTTCAATACAGTATGCATTTTTCCAATTTTCTCAAATGAGTTAAAGAAGACTATAATCTTAACAGCACTCACAATAGAGCATCAAATTGAGCATTGACGGACCCCTTGCAAGCTAGAGGTGGGACCAGGTGCCCGGGAGGAGTAAGCATCCCCTGTTGGTTAGCCGCAACAGCCGTCGATGTTCATGTACGAGAATGACATCAATATATAAAATGCATGCACTGTCTGAGGTTATGTCTATAAAGAAAGTGTTATAGAGACCATGCCAGAGAAAAATATTCAAAACATTTACTGTCAATCCCCTCGCGGGGAACTTTTTTACGAGCTCCACACGGCAAAGGGCATAAGTGTGACTACAATTAGTTAAAGAAGATCCTGACGATAATCTTAACAGCACTCACAATAGAGCATCAAATTGAGCATTGACGGACCCCTTGCACGCTAGAGGTGGGACCAGGTGCCCGGGAGGAGTAAGCATCCCCTGCTGGCTAGCCGCACCCGCCGTCGATGTTCATGTACGAGAATGAAAACAATATATAAAATGCATGCATTGTCAGAGGTTATGTCTATATAGAAAGTGTTATAGAGACCATGTCAGGGAAAATATTCAAAACACTTACTGTCAATCCCCTCGCGGGGAATTTTTTTACGAGCTCCACACGGCAAAGGGCATAAGTGTGACACAAACAAATCCTAATAATGAATCAATAAATGGAGTTTTATGTTTTAATCAATGAGAAATTATAGGATGTTTTCCATTATTTCAAAAACAAAAATAGAATGAAGATGACAATGACAGGTATCGAGTGTTTCTTTGTCTACCAAAGAATTCTGGTCGGTCGCATGCAAGTTCCATAAATCGCGAATTACACACCAAAATTAAGACAGTCATTACATTTCTTACATTTACATGTTTTGCTAAATATAAGACACCCTATTTTTGCACGAAAATCACAGACAGCTAATCACGGCGTCAAAAATATTCTAACGTTGGTAAATTCTCCCTACGTTCAAAACTTGGACATTACTTCATATTGGCAACCAGATATAACAAAATGTAAGTAAGATAGAAGCCTTTATTTGAACATATTGATGTGATCAGAGATAATTAAGAAGGAATATAAAAATAAGAACCAAACGAATTGAAAGTTTGGGATTTTATTTTTTTATCAAATATATTGAAAGTATCGATACTCAGCATTTGTGTATCGATACGTATTGAAAATCTCAAAATATCGATAGTCTTCAATATTCCAATATCAATATACAGTGCTTGTTTCTGATAATCAGTTTTCATCATACTCTTAGTCAGAATTATCACACGGCTGTCACCAGACGGACTCTTGGCACGGCACTGAACCAATCTACAGCCTTGTACAATCACTGTTAAGAATTGCACTGTGACTTACTTTTACGATAATCCTCCATGGCGGATCCTGTCCAAACCTCGTTAGAGAAGACATGGCCCCGTCCACCTGTCCTCTCTAAATGTCGGTCGTACTCCTCCGGTGATTACATGCGCACGAAATCCAGATAACCACTCCATATGCTACTGGGGTGGCAAATGGCCGTCCTAAGTCGGAACCAATTGTCCATTGGTGTCGTTGGTTTATGTGTAGACTTTTGTGTTTAATGTTTCTAAGCTGTATTTGGTAATTTTATCCCTCACCCGTCTTTTGATGTGTATGTGTACTCAGTGTTTTTGCATGGGGTGTTTTGCTGTGGGTGCTGCAACCCAGTGTTGTTAGAGATCCCCTCTATTCTTAAACCAAATCTTTCAAAATGGGCAAAATTTTAGTAAGTGCCGCCGAGTTTAATTTCAGTGACAAGTACACAGATATGAATCGGGAAATTCGAGTCTTTCTTTTCTATCCTTTGTTGACTTATGCATGTTGTCGCTTTTTAGAAGTACTTAAATTTTTTAGAAAAAGTTTAATCATACAAACATTAATCATTTCTTCAAAACTGATCATTTGACATAGACTCATAACAGTATTGATTAACTTTTGCCTTGTGTAGCAATTCGTCCAGAACATTTGGTCTATTATCGCTAGGAAGATCCAAGAAAGGGAACAATTCCATCAGGTACACCTCAATTAAATAAAAGTATGATTAAACTTGTAATGGTTAATGAATTGTTATTGCATTCACACTTTATTTTTTCTAGATAAGTACTTTATGTGTGTAGGAAAAATATTTTAGAATGGGGTATATTTAGCTTTTGTTTTGTTTTATAATAAAATTGCATAACAATTACTTTACTTTCAGTTACATATGTACTTCAGACAATATAGGAGGAAGCTATGAGTGATCAGGGTGTCACTGCTCTTCTCAGTCAGTCAATGGTAGAATGTGGTATATGTAGCAGTAACTCCAGTGTGACTTGGTTCTGCAAGTACTGTCGGGGTTCCCTTTGTGACCCCTGTAAGCAGACACATCAAACAACGCCGCTTTTTAGAAACCATCCCGTTGTACCACGAACTGTTGAGGTTCTTAGACTTCATGGTCCTACAGCGATTGCCGAGCATCGCCGGTTTCATCGAAAAAAAAAAAGAATTTCCTACCTATTGTGAAGATTGAAAGGTCCCTTGTTGTGTTACATGCCAAACTGAAAAACATCAACGTCACACCACCTCTCCTATTGAAGACAGGTATCTCTCAACGACTATGCTAAGTACCTTGAAAAGGAGGTCAAAACGACGCTAGTCAAGTTCCTACAGGAAATAAATGAGAATGAAAGCCGAATAAAGGATGAGATTCGTACATATGGAGACGAACTAAAACAAACTGTAGATGTTGCATGCGACCAGCTTTTGAGATAGGTTGATAAATCTTATGTCAATTGTAGCAATATAAAAGAAAGACTAAACTCAGATAAAGATATGGTAGATAAGCTATTAAATGAAGCACAACTGAAGATAAGAGAAGGGAAGCTAAGTATAATAGATTACTTCCACCCGAAGACTTTTATCTAAGATTTTACTTCACCAACACAGAACCTTCCCAGATTCATCCCAGGAAAAGAAATAATTGATGTTTTAAAATCAAAAACAGGCAGAATAGAAACGCAAAACAAGATAAGAAAAAGTAAACCTGGGAGGAGGGAGAGATCTCCAATTCAACCTACTCAATTTGTACGTGTAAAGAATACATTACCTCCCTTAAAACTGTTGATATTGATATGATCTATCAGTGTCATGAAAAAGGAGAAGTCACCAAATCTCTTCCGGTGAAGGGATGTGGAGGCATAAAGGGTTTGGTGATTAAAGGATCAGGTGAGATGTTTGTCTCTTGTAGGGACAAGAAAGTCAGACAAATATCAATTGGTGGTGAAGTGTCTGACTTAATAGAACAAAACCTTTCTACTGTGAGGATGTGTGTCTGACCGAGATAAGTGAGATTGTGGTGTGTATGAGTGGCATAGACAAGAGTAACCACGTGGCAGTGTACTCCCATGGTGGAAAATATCGAAAATTAGAGATAAGGGGTGGGGACGGTAAAGGTCAATACCTCATCACCAAGCCTTACCGTGTGGTACCTCTGGGTAGAGATCTGTGTGTGTTAAATGTAAGTAATGTCGTGTGTGTCGATATGGTGGATTTTGTTAAGTGGGTATACGATGGTAAAAAGGCTGGACAAAGCAAACCATTTCGTCCACGTGGTATAAGTGTAGATAAATTCCAGAACCTGCTAGTGACAGATGAAAACAACCATTGTGTACATTACTTAAGCAGGGAAGGTAAACTTATCGGAGCTATACTGACACAGGATCAAACTAAGTTATCGAATCTTTGGGGTATCTGTGTTGATGATGCAAAAGAGCAGGTGTGGGTAGGGGATAGTTCACGCAATGTTGTAATTGCAAATTATTTGAAGTGAAAGCTTCAGAAAACGTGTCATTTAAGATTTCCTCCGAATGTTAGATTTCATGAGATTTGGTGGATTTTGTTTTGATTTAGTTATTTGTTTATCGAGAATATGTAGAGAACTTCTCCGTCTCTTTTCTGACTGAAGATAAATTCTTTTAAGAATAATGTTTCAAAAGTAACAATTTTCCGAGCAATTGATGTATACCTCAATTCCTCTGTATATATTTTTCTTTAAAAAATATACATAGTTTTTTATGACTTTATTAACACTCTGAAATCCGCTGTTCCGATTCTACTACGCAAAATGTTTTTGTCTAGGTAATACTGAAAAAAAAACCCAGACATCGTTGTTCAAAGTCGAGCAGTTTATTTTATTTTATGTCAACCTCTTTTCGAACTATGTATCATCGTCAATAATATAATTTCTGTTTTATTAAAATAAATGGGAACATAATATTACAAAACTATAGTATGTTTCTGAAAAACGGAAAGCGAAATTAAAAATCATTCCTTGAATTTTATGCAATTGTCTTCATTTGTATGCTAAAGTCACCCCTGTATCATTGTATAGAAATAAATGTAAATGTATAAATCAAAGCATTGTGTTTTTCTTCTCTTCATTTGACTGTCAAAATATGAATAAAACAGTGCTACTATAATGGAAAACGTAAAATCCTTGAAATTTAAGCCAATGAGCCATTCACAAAGTTACACATGTTTACGCTACATACAATAAATACGGCGATGTAAACAAATGGTGAATAACTTTTGCTCAAGTTATAAAATGCTGATGTCAATCGAACGGGTTAAGCTGTTGCTTACAACATGTACATCTATATGTTATTGTCATTGTTTTGCCAATATTGACATATTTATATTCACATCATATGACGCTGACTCATTCATCCAAAATGTGGTCTTCCAATAAATGGACCTGAAAAATATCAATATAAGCTTTAAAGCTGCATGTGTATGATTATCAATTTATGATTTACCCCTCTACATATAGTTACTGTTCCTATATTTGATAAATGTTTAAGGTGACTTCACTTTATTCAGTCGACTTGTCAAAATAGACCACATACCAAAGCTCAAAATGGATGACAAAATGACGAAAAATGTCAGAGGTTTGAGTTTCAGCGCTCTTTTTCATTGTTACATCACAACTACGCTTTGATAGTGACGTCATAATGAAAAAAGATGTCGACTCGGACATTTTGAGCTCATTTAAAAGATCGGAAAATGGTCTATTCATATAGATCTCGGAAAGCAATTCTGCATCAGTGATACTTTTAAAATTAAATGGCAAATGAATTTCAGACTCAACCAAATCATTTTCACTAGCGCCCTCTACTTTTATATTCTTTATTTCAATTATTGCATTTACTTCGCGATTCCAAAGTTCCTGAAAGGTCGATTCAGTAGTTAAATAAAATATGTGGCCAAAGTAAAATTGAAAGTATAATATTAGAAGTTCTTACCTCTTCGACCGACACATCGATCCCGACACGAGATTTCATCCAGGAAATTGTTATGATTTCCCTCACATCCCCCGTAAATGAAAGGAAAACATGCATCTACTTGAGGCACATATGTGTATCTTCTAAAATATGCATAGCATCGCCCAGCAATCCCTGGTGTTTGATCACATCTATCCACTTTAGATATAATAAGAAAGTTTACTTAGAGCAAGCATTGATAATTCGATTATTTATTATTTACATTGTATCGGGAACATAAAGCAAGATCCATTTGATATTCTCAGGTGGGACGGGATTGGGAGTTTTTTGGGGGGTCGGAGCAAGATTTTGTTTTTCGCCCCGGAATGGGGCAAAACTATTTTTTCTTTGACCTTGACCTTGAATTTGAACATTAAAAAAATGCGACAGATATACAAGAACAAATAAACAGAGGGAGGAGTACATTCATTCTGCTTGATAGCAATATCATAAAAAGTAATATGTTTATCCTACCTCCACATTGTATTTCACATTGCTGGATAGTTTCAAAGTTGTTACCAGTACCATCGCAGCCTCCATAGTAGAAAGGATAGCATTTACCATTGACGAAACTAAATCGCAGCAAGTTGGCATAACAGGTGCCCCTCACAAATGGAGCCTCATTGCATGGATTAAATGCTCTACCTGGTCCATGCACTGTATAACGATGGAAAACAGTATAAATATACAGTCAATCGTTTTTAATTAGACACTAGTACTAAAACTGTGTATGTGACATGAATTAATGTGAGATTTTGGCCCCTGTGTTTTACGGTCTTGTTTATATGTGGTCATCTAACAGTGAGGAGGTTGTTTTACACCATAATTGTGTGTTCTTGGAGACCTCTGAGAAATCGGAATAGTGGGAGGGTTGTGCGCACGTAATCCAGGATAACCACACCGTCTGCTATTTACGTGGCAGGTGGCCGTCCTAAGTCGGCACCGGTTACGTTTGCTTATGTGTGGTCTTTTATGTTTAATGTTTCTATGGTGTGAGTTGGTTTTCCTTGTCCCTTTTGCGTCTCTTTCTGTGGTGTCTGATTTGTGTTTTTTTTTTGCATTGGGTTTTTGGGGATTTTGCTGTAGGTGCTACAACCTAGTGTTGTTGGAGATCCCCGCCTTTCTTGAATAGGTATAAACTTAACTTATGAACACAACTTTTAGACCTTCCTACAATAAATTCCGTTTTGCAATGGACTCTGAAAACTATTTATTAGATAGTGTAGTCCTTGGTGTTTCTGAAGTACTGTGACGATGTTGTCTCCGACTGCTTGGCTGCTTTTTTTTTTGTTTATGTGAGAACACGTACGTTCCGTTGTTGTCACCGTTGGAGATCTCCTCCCTACCTTTGTGTCGTCTTCTGAGAGTGTATTCCGCTGTTTTCACTGTTGGGGATCTCCTCCCTATCTTTGTGTCGTCTTCTGAGAGTGTATTCCGCTGTTTTCACTGTTGGGGATCTCCTCCCTGTCTTTGTGTCGTCTTGTGAGAGTGTATTCCGCTGTTTTCACTGTTGGGGATCTCCTCCCTATCTTTGTGTCGTCTTGTGAGAGTGTATTCCGCTGTTTTCACTGTTTGGGATCTCCTCCCTATCTTTGTGTCGTCTTGTGAGAGTGTATTCCGCTGTTTTCACCGTTGGGGACTTCCTCTCTACCTTTGTGTCGTCTTGTGAGAGTGTATTCCGTTGTTTTCACCGTTGGGGATCTCCTCCCTATCTTTGTGTCGTCTTGTGAGAGTGTATTCCGCTATTTTCACCGTTGGGGATCTCCTCCCTATCTTTGTGTCGTCTTGTGAGAGTGTATTCCGCTGTTTTCACCGTTGGAGATCTCCTCCCTATCTTTGTGTCGTCTTGTGAGAGTGTATTCCGTTGTTTTCACCGTTGGGGATCTCCTCCCTATCTTTGTGTCGTCTTGTGAGAGTGTATTCCGTTGTTTTCACCGTTTGGGGATCTCCTCCCTACCTTTGTGTCGTCTTGTGAGAGTGTATTCCGTTGTTTTCACCGTTGGGGATCTCCTCCCTACCTTTGTGTCGTCTTGTGAGAGTGTATTCCGTTGTTTTCACCGTTGGGGATCTCCTCCCTTACTTTGTGTCGTCTTGTGAGAGTGTATTCCGCTGTTTTCACCGTTGGGGATCTTCTCCCTATCTTTGTGTCGTCTTGTGAGAGTGTATTCCGTTGTTTTCACCGTTGGGGATCTCCTCCCTATCTTTGTGTCGTCTTGTGAGAGTGTATTCCGTTGTTTTCACCGTTTGGGGATCTCCTCCCTACCTTTGTGTCGTCTTGTGAGAGTGTATTCTGCTGTTTTCACCGTTGGGGATCTCCTCCCTATCTTTGTGTCGTCTTGTGAGAGTGTATTCCGTTGTGTTCACCGTTGGGATCTCCTCCCTATCTTTGTGTCGTCTTGTGAGAGTGAATTCCGTTGTTTTCACCGTTGGAGATCTCCTACCTACCTTAGTGTCGTCTTGTGAGAGTGTATTCCGCTGTTTTCACCATTGGGGATCTCCTCCCTATCTTTGTGTCGTCTTGTGAGAGTGTATTCCGTTGTTTTCACCGTTGGGGATCTCCTCCCTATCTTTGTGTCGTCTTGAGAGAGTGTATTCCGTTGTTTTCACCGTTGGGGATCTCTTCCCTACCTTTGTGTCGTCTTGTGAGAGTGTATTCCGTTGTTTTCACCGTTGGGGATCTCCTACCTACCTTTGTGTCGTCTTGTGAGAGTGTATTCTACTGTTTTCACCGTTGGGGATCTCCTCCCTATCTTTGTGTCGTCTTGTGAGAGTGTATTACGTTGTGTTCACCGTTGGGATCTCCTCCCTATCTTTGTGTCGTCTTGTGAGAGTGAATTCCGTTGTTTTCACCGTTGGAGATCTCCTACCTACCTTTGTGTCGTCTTGTGAGAGTGTATTCCGCTGTTTTCACCATTGGGGATCTCCTCCCTATCTTTGTGTCGTCTTGTGAGAGTGTTTTCCGTTGTTTTTCACCGTTGGGGATCTCCTCCCTACCTTTGTGTCGTCTTGTGAGAGTGTATTCCGTTGTTTTCACCGTTGGGGATCTCCTCCCTACCTTTGTGTCGTCTTGTGAGAGTGTATTCCGTTGTTTTCACCGTTGGGGATCTCCTCCCTATCTTTGTGTCGTCTTGTGAGAGTGTATTCCGCTGTTTTCACTGTAGATATCCCCTCCCTATCTTTGTGTCGTCTTGTGAGAGTGTCTTCCGTTGTTTTCACCGTTGGGGATCTCCTCCCTACCTTTGTGTCGTCTTGTGAGAGTTTATTCCGCTGTTTTCACCGTTGGGGATCTCTTCCCTATCTTTGTGTCGTCTTGTGAGAGTGTATTCCGTTGTTTTTACCGTTGGGGATCTCCTCCCTATATTTGTGTCGTCTTGTGAGAGTGTTTTCCGTTGTTTTCACCGTTGGGGATCTCCTCCCTACCTTTGTGTCGTCTTGTGAGAGTGTATTCCGTTGTTTTCACCGTTGGGGATCTCCTCCCTACCTTTGTGTCGTCTTGTGAGAGTGCATTCCGCTGTTTTCACCGTTGGGGATCTCCTCCCTATCTTTGTGTCGTCTTGTGAGAGTGTATTCCGTTGTTTTCACCGTTGGGGATCTCCTCTCTATCATTGTGTCGTCTTGTGAGAGTGTATTCCGCTGTTTTCACTGTTGGGGATCTCCTCCCTATCTTTGTGTCGTCTTGTGAGAGTGTATTCCGTTGTTTTCACCGTTGGGGATCTCCTCCCTATCTTTGTGTCGTCTTGTGAGAGTGTATTCCGCTGTTTTCACTGTAGGAATCTCCTCCCTACCTTTGTGTCGTCTTGTGAGAGTGTATTCCGTTGTTTTCACCGTTGGGATCTCCTCCCTATCTTTGTGTCGTCTTGTGAGAGTGTATTCCGTCTTTCTACCGTTGGGGATCTCCTCCCTACCTTTGTGTCATCTTGTGAGAGTGTATTCCGCTGTTTTCACCGTTGGGGATCTCCTCCCTATCTTTGTGTCGTCTTGTGAGAGTGTATTCCTTTGTTTTCACCGTTGGGGATCTCCTCCCTTTCTTTGTGTCGTCTTGTGAGAGTGTATTCCGCTGTTTTCACCGTTGGGGATCTCTATCTTTGTTTGGTTTCATGTATTTTCAAAATTGTATATTTCTATTTATAATGAAGGAAATCGCTTTTAGTGAAGCTTTGAGAAGAGCAATGTGTACTTACTTCCTGTAAAGTTTTGTGACATTCTGTGCAGTAATTTAAGAGGATAAGTATAGAATGTGTCATCAAAATAGAGCCTATGGAGGACATCTTGGATTTCCGATCGGCTCGAAAAACACAAACTTGGTAGAGGGCAATGAGTACTTGCTTCCTGTGAAGTTGCAAAAAATTCTGTGGAGCGGTTTCAGAGGAGAAGTCGAAAATGTGTCAGCCAATCAGAGCCTGTAGCAGCCATTTTGGATTTCCGATCGGCTCCAAAAAACACAAACTTGGTAGTAGGCAATGAGTACTTCTCTATTGAAACCGCTGCACAGAATTTCATGAAACTTCATAGAATTTCATGAAACTTCATAGATTTCATGAAACTTCTGTGTCTATGGGGCCTCTGCGTTTCGCGGTCTTGTTTGTGTGATGTCATCTTACAGTGAGGAGGTTGTTTTACACCACAATTGTACGTTCTTCGAGACCTCTGGGTAATTGGAGGAGTGAGAGGGTTGTGCGCACGTAATCCAGGATAACCACATCATTTGCTACTTGCGTGACAGATGGCCGTAAAAAGTCGGCACCGGTTACCCATTGGTCTCGTCGGTTTATGTGTAGTCTTTTGTGTTCGATGTTTACATGTCGTGTGTCTCTTTTCCGTCTCTTGCTGTACTCGTCTTTTGTCTTTTTGCATCGGGTGTTTTGGTGTTTTACTGTTGATGCTGCAACGGGGTCTTGTTGGAGATCTCCTCCCTTCTTTTTTCACAGGAAGCAAGTAATCCAAGATGGCCCGTGACGGCCATCTTGGATTTCCGATAGGCTTGAAAAACACAAACTAACTAGAGGGCATTGAGTACTTGCTTCCTGTGAAGTATCGTGAAATTCTGTGCAGCGGTTTCAGAGAAGTCGAAAATGTGTCAGCTAATCAGAGCCTGTGGCGGCCATCTTTGATTTCCGATCGGCTCGAAAAACACAAACTTGGTAGAGGGCTTTTAGTACTTGCTTCCTGTGAAGGTTCATGAAATTATGTGCAGCGGTTTCAGTATAAGAACTGAAGGAAATAGTTTTAGTGAAGCTTTGAGAAGGACAAAGTGTACTTACTTCCTGTAAAGTTTGGTGACATTCGGTGCAGTAGTTTAAGAGGATAAGTCAAAAACGTGTCATCCAAATAGAGCCTATGGAGTACATCTTGGATTTCCGATCGGCTTGAAAAATACAAACTAAGTAGAGGGCATTGAGTACATGCTTCCTGTGAAGTATCGTGAAGTTCTGTACAGCGGTTTCAGAGGAGAAGTCGAAAATGTGTCAGCCAATCAGAGCCTGTGGCGGCCATCTTGGATTTCCGATCGGCTCTTTAAACACAAACTTGGTACAGGACATTGAGTACTAGGGCTGGGTCGATACATCGATAAATCGCGATACAGTGTTCCACGATACGCGTATCGATACGTTGGAGCTGTATCGCGATATCCGGACCCGTTTTTAACTCCGTTCAAAGGCATGAAACGCTCAGCAACTTCGTCGATTGAAAGCTTCGAGCTATCTGAAACGTGTGACTTATTCGACTAAGTGGAGACTTCAACGATAAAGATATTTTTGTTGACTAATCTTCCTCTGCTTGCTCCTGATAGTATGTAAATTGCACAATGCATTACAGTATAATTGTCAGTTTTCTATAGTTCGCGGGAATCTTAAAGATATTTGTCTATACTCAAACTCATGTTCGTTTAAAAATTGAAAGCGGCGAAGGTCATGTTTCTAACGTGATCTTCATTTAAAAAGTAAGAAAACATTGTCCGGATAAGCAACCTGATGTTATCAACGCTTACGAGATAATAGTGGGTAGACGTACATTGTAATGTTCGCAAAGAGCGACGTTAAAACAACATGAAGTGATTATTGTCCAATAGCTATTCATGCGTGCATAATCCATTTATTTATCGATTTTGAGATACTGGCGTTCAACCTAAATCTTTGATAATAATAATTATATTTTTATCTAATTATCTTAAAGAAAGAGTTCTGAAATCGTATGCGAACTTTATAGTTACTTAACTTTGTAAATTTTTAATATAAAACCGACTCGAGTCAATCCTTGATTGAACGTCGGGAACAGCCTTTCAAGAAAAGAAAAAAAAAAACCCGTCTGTCTACGATCTGTATTTTCTATTCTCTTTTAAACATTAAACACGCATCTTGCCAGCGACAAGTTTAACTCAAAAAATCAAAATCCTGAAATATTAAGTCCACTTCATGGTTAACGAAATTCAAGTATAATATTAAAATATTTTGATAAACTATATTTCTAGATCCTGGAGACAAAATCAAGATTGCCAAAAAAAAAAAAAAAATAAAGTAATTAAACAAACAAGCTTCTGAACCTTTGAACAATAACATCACAAGTTATTACTCATAGACAGCAGCTAGTTAGCTACAAGTCAACCTACAAAAACAAATCTGTACCCTTTGCCATGATATTTTTGCCATATGAACATTTCGTATTTATACTCTTTTTTATATGTTCATTATCTCAGTAACTTCATTAACAAGGCAAGCTATGAATTGGTAAATACAAGGGCCTCGTACTCTCAGTTTGCGAATGAAAATTTCATTAATTTATTTAACAACCCCCCTCCATTTTTCAATACATAGAATTGCATTGTATATCTCTCTTTTCAGTTCCCTTTCCTATTTGAGTAATCCTATAAAACTGAATATTTTTTTCATGAGGAAATCTTTTTTTTAAATTAAAGTATTACACAGCAGAACATACGCTCCTTTCCCTAGAACATTGAAAGAATTGCAGCAAAATTGTTCTTTAAATGTGTTTGATTCTATCTGATGGATACATCTTTAACATGTATAATGACAAAATGTTTTCCGTTTCTGTACGTTTTACTTTAAGTGCATGTATTATCACATTTTGAAATGAGAAGAGAGAGAGAGAGAGAGAGAGAATGTGCGTTAACCATGAAGTGGACTTAATATTTCAGGATTTTGATTTTGCGAGTTAAACTTGTCGCTGGCAAGATGCGTGTTTAATGTTTAAAAGAGAATAGAAAATACAGATCGTAGACAGACGGGTTTTTTTTCTTTTCTTGAAAGGCTGTTCCCGACGTTCAATCAAGGATTGACTCGAGTCGGTTTTATATTAAAAATTTACAAAGTTAAGTAACTATTAAGTTCGCATACGATTTCAGAACTCTTTCTTTAAGATAATTAGATAAAAATATAATTATTATTATCAGAGATTTAGGTCGAACGCCAGTATCTCAAAATCGATAAATAAATGGATTATGCACGCATGAATAGCTATTGGACAATAATCACTTCATGTTGTTTTAACGTCGCTCTTTGCGAACATTACAATGTACGACTACCCACTATTATCTCGTAAGCGTTGATAACATCAGGTTGCTTATCCGGACAATGTTTTCTTACTTTTTAAATGAAGATCACGTTAGAAACATGACCTTCGCCGCTTTCAATTTTTAAACGAACATGAGTTTGAGTATAGACAAATATCTTTAAGATTCCCGCGAACTATAGAAAACTGACAATTATACTGTAATGCATTGTGCAATTTGCATACTATCAGGAGCGAGCAGAGGAAGATTAGTCAACAAAAATATCTTTATCGTTGAAGTCTCCACTTAGTCGAATAAGTCACACGTTTCAGATAGCTCGAAGCTTTCAATCGACGAAGTTGCTGAGCGTTTCATGCCTTTGAACGGAGTTAAAAACGGGTCCGGATATCGCGATACAGCTCGATACGCGTATCGTGGAACACTGTATCGCGATTTATCGATGTATCGTCCCAGCCTTAGTACTCAATGTCCTGTACCAAGTTTGTGTTTTACGAGCCGATCGGAAATCCAAGATGGCCGCCACAGGCTCTGATTGGCTGACACATTTTCGACTTCTCCTCTGAAACCGCTGTACAGAACTTCACGATACTTCACAGGAAGCATGTACTCAATGCCCTCTACTTAGTTTGTATTTTTCAAGCCGATCGGAAATCTAAGATGTACTCCATAGGCTCTATTTGGATGACACGTTTTTGACTTATCCTCTTAAACTACTGCACCGAATGTCACCAAACTTTACAGGAAGTAAGTACACTTTGTCCTTCTCAAAGCTTCACTAAAACGATTTCCTTCAGTTCTTATACTGAAACCGCTGCACATAATTTCATGAACCTTCACAGGAAGCAAGTACTAAAAGCCCTCTACCAAGTTTGTGTTTTTCGAGCCGATCGGAAATCCAAGATGGCCGCCACAGGCTCTGATTAGCTGACAAATTTTCGACTTCTCTGAAACCGCTGCACAGAATTTCACGATACTTCACAGGAAGCAAGTACTCAATGCCCTCTAGTTAGTTTGTGTTTTTCAAGCCTATCGGAAATCCAAGATGGCCGTCACGGGCCATCTTGGATTACTTGCTTCCTGTGAAAAAAGAAGGGAGGAGATCTCCAACAAGACCCCGTTGCAGCATCAACAGTAAAACACCAAAACACCCGATGCAAAAACACAAAAGACGAGTACAGCACGAGACGGAAAAGAGACACACGACATGTAAACATCGAACACAAAAGACTACACATAAACCGACGAGACCAATGGGTAACCGGTGCCGACTTTGTACGGCCATCTGTCACGCAAGTAGCAAATGATGTGGTTATCCTGGATTACGTGCGCACAACCCTCTCACTCCTCCAATTACCCAGAGGTCTCGAAGAACGTACAATTGTGGTGTAAAACAACCTCCTCACTGTAAGATGACATCACACAAACAAGACCGCGAAACGCAGAGGCCCCATAGACACAGAAGTTTCATGAAATTCTATGAAGTTTCATGAAATTCTATGAAGTTTCATGAAATTCTGTGCAGCGGTTTCAATAGAGAAGTACTCATTGCCTACTACCAAGTTTGTGTTTTTTGGAGCCGATCGGAAATCCAAAATGGCTGCTACAGGCTCTGATTGGCTGACACATTTTCGACTTCTCCTCTGAAACCGCTCCACAGAATTTCTTGCAACTTCACAGGAAGCAAGTACTCATTGCCCTCTACCAAGTTTGCGTTTTTCGAGCCGTGGCAATCGACCTAAATCTCTGATAATAATAATTATATTTTTATCTAATTATCTTAAAGAAAGAGTTCTGAAATCGTATGCGAACTTTATAGTTACTTAACTTTGTAAATTTTTAATATAAAACCGACTCGAGTCAATCCTTGATTGAACGTCGGGAACAGCTTTTCAAGAAAAGAAAAAAAAAACCCGTCTGTCTACGATCTGTATTTTCTATTCTCTTTTAAACATTAAACACGCATCTTGCCAGCGACAAGTTTAACTCGCAGAATCAAAATCCTGAAATATTAAGTCCACTTCATGGTTAACGCACATTCTCTCTCTCTCTCTCTTCTCATTTCAAAATGTGATAATACATGCACATAAAATAAAACGTACAGAAACGGAAAACATTTTGTCCTTATACATGTTAAAGATGTATCCATCAGATAGAATCAAACACATTTAAAGAACAATTTTGCTGCAATTCTTTCAATGTTCTAGGGAAAGGAGCGTATGTTCTGCTGTGTAATACTTTAATTTAAAAAAAAGATTTCCTCATGAAAAAAATATTCAGTTTTATAGGATTACTCAAATAGGAAAGGGAACTGAAAAGAGAGATATACAATGCAATTCTATGTATTGAAAAATGGAGGGGGGTTGTTAAATAAATTAATGAAATTTTCATTTGCAAACTGAGAGTACGAGGCCCTTGTATTTACCAATTCATAGCTTGCCTTGTTAATGAAGTTACTGAGATAATGAACATATAAAAAAGAGTATAAATACGAAATGTTCATATGGCAAAAATATCATGGCAAAGGGTACAGATTTGTTTTTGTAGGTTGACTTGTAGCTAACTAGCTGCTGTCTATGAGTAATAACTTGTGATGTTATTGTTCAAAGGTTCAGAACTTTGTTTGTTTAATTACTTTTTTTTTGGCAATTTTGATTTTGTCTCCAGGATCTAGAAATATAGTTTTATCAAAATATTTTAATATTATACTTGAATTTCGTTCAATACATCAAGAAACCTCATTACAGCAATGTACATATGAAATATCGTGATACATATCGTATCGTAGGCACTGTATCGTGATACGTATCGATACGCTTGAGACCCGCATCGTCCCAGCCCTATTGGTAGATGGCATTGAGTACTTGCTTCCTGTGAACTTTCATGAAATTCTGTGCAACGGTTTTAGAGGCGAAGTCGAAAATGTGTCAGCCAATCAGAGCCTATGGCGGCTATCTTGCATTGGATTTCCGATCGGCTCGAAAAACACAAACTTGGTAGTAGGGCTGGGACGATGCGGGTCTCAAGCGTATCGATACGTATCACGATACAGTGCCTACGATACGATATGTATCACGATATTTCAGATGTACATTGCTGTAATGAGGTTTCTTGATGTATTGAACGAAATTCAAGTATAATATTAAAATATTTTGATAAAACTATATTTCTAGATCCTGGAGACAAAATCAAAATTGCCAAAAAAAAAAAGTAATTAAACAAACAAGCTTCTGAACCTTTGAACAATAACATCACAAGTTATTACTCATAGACAGCAGCTAGTTAGCTACAAGTCAACCTACAAAAACAAATCTGTAACCTTTGCCATGATATTTTTGCCATATGAACATTTCGTATTTATACTCTTTTTTATATGTTCATTATCTCAGTAACTTCATTAACAAGGCAAGCTATGAATTGGTAAATACAAGGGCCTCGTACTCTCAGTTTGCAAATGAAAATTTCATTAATTTATTTAACAACCCCCCTCCATTTTTCAATACATAGAATTGCATTGTATATCTCTCTTTTCAGTTCCCTTTCCTATTTGAGTAATCCTATAAAACTGAATATTTTTTTCATGAGGAAATCTTTTTTTTTAAATTAAAGTATTACACAGCAGAGCATACGCTCCTTTCCCTAGAACATTGAAAGAATTGCAGCAAAATTGTTCTTTAAATGTGTTTGATTCTATCTGATGGATACATCTTTAACATGTATAAGGACAAAATGTTTTCCGTTTCTGTACGTTTTATTTTATGTGCATGTATTATCACATTTTGAAATGAGAAGAGAGAGAGAGAGAGAGAATGTGCGTTAACCATGAAGTGGACTTAATATTTCAGGATTTTGATTCTGCGAGTTAAACTTGTCGCTGGCAAGATGCGTGTTTAATGTTTAAAAGAGAATAGAAAATACAGATCGTAGACAGACGGGTTTTTTTTTTCTTTTCTTGAAAAGCTGTTCCTGACGTTCAATCAAGGATTGACTCGAGTCGCTTTTATATTAAAAATTTACAAAGTTAAGTAACTATAAAGTTCGCATACGATTTCAGAACTCTTTCTTTAAGATAATTAGATAAAAATATAATTATTATTATCAGAGATTTAGGTCGAACGCCAGTATCTCAAAATCGATAAATAAATGGATTTTGCACGCATGAATAGCTATTGGACAATAATCACTTCATGTTGTTTTTACGTCGCCCTTTGCGAACATTACAATGTACGTCTACCCACTATTATCTCGTAAGCGTTGATAACATCAGGTTGCTTATCCGGACAATGTTTTCTTACTTTTTAAAAGAAGATCACGTTAGAAACATGACCTTCGCCGCTTTCAATTTTTAAACGAACATTAGTTTGAGTATAGACAAATATCTTTAAGATTCCCGCGAACTATAGAAAACTGACAATTTTACTGTAATGCATTGTGCAATTTGCGTACTATCAGGAGCAAGCAAAGGATGATTAGTCAACAAAAACATCTTTATCGTTGAAGTCTCCACTTAGTCGAATAAGTCACACGTTTTAGATAGCTCGAAGCTTTCAATCGACGAAGTTGCTGAGCGTTTTCATGCTTTTGAACGGAGTTAAAAACGGGTCCGGATATCGCGATACAGCTCCAACGTATCGATACGCGTATCGTGGAACACTGTATCGCGATTTATCGATATATCGATATATCGTCCCAGCCCTACTTAGTAGAGGACATTGTGTACTTGCTTCCTGTGAAGTATCGTGAAATTCTGTGCAGTGGTTTCAGAGGAGAAGTCGAAATTGTGTCAGCCAATCAGAGCCTGTGGCGGCCATCTTGGATTTCCGATGGGCTCGAAAAACACAAACTTGGTAGATGGCATATAGTACTTGCTTCCTGTGAAGTTTCATGAAATTCTGTGCAGCGGTTTCAGAGGAGAAGACGAAAATGTGTCAGCCAATCACAGCATGTGGCGGCCATCTTTGATTTCCGATCGGCTCGAAAATTACAAACTTGGAAGAGGACATTGAGTACTTGCTTCCTGTGAAGTATCGTGAAATTCTGTGCAGCTGTTTTAGAGCAGAAGTCGAAAATAGGTCAGCCAATCAGAGCCTGTGGCGGCCATCTTGGATTTTCGATCGGCTCGAAAAACACAAACTTGGTAGAGGGCATTGAGTACTTGCATGCAGCGGTTGCAGAGGAGATGTCAAAAATGTTAAAAGTTTACGCCGGACGGACGACGACGGACGGACGACTCGCTATGACAATAGAGAGGTTGAGATTTCCTACGTGTAACTTGGACGGATACGTCTAGTGTACAAGTTGAAATACACGTAACCGTTGTTGAGATTTCTTTTCAAAGACCACTACGAGTACTTGTAAAATCTAAGTGAACTTGGGTTGACTTTTGGACAATATAAATTCAAGAGGAACATTTAGTTCGGTTAAATCTATATTGAAATAGAAACTTGAAATCATTACGAATTGAATGCCAAGCTTTTTATACTGTTTGATAGAATGAAGGGGATGAAGTATCTTGAAGTAAAGACCTACGTGTATCTCGCATTTTACACGTTCACTGGCGACGTGTAACTTGTAAAGTAAATGACGTCAAACGCAATAAATGATGACGTCACAATAGCCGACCAGAATACAAGTACACGTACAAGTTACATGTAGGAAATCTCAACCTCTCTAATAGCTCACTTGAGCTTCGCTCAGGTGATCTAAAAAGCCTAATAAAAAATGATAGTGCTTCCTGTAAGGTTTCGTGAGATTCTATTCAGCGGTTGCAGAGAAGTTGAAAATGCGTCAGCCAATGAGAGCTATTGGCAGCCATATTTTTTTACCGATTGGCACGAAAAACACAAACTGGGTAGAGGACCTTGAGTACTTGCTTCCTGTAAGAGGAGGGTGGGGATTTCCAACAAGACTCTGTTGCAGCACCAACAGCAAAACACGAAAACACCCGATGTGAAAACACTAAAGACGAGCATACCAAGATACTGAAAAGAGACACACGACATATAAACATGAAACACAAAAGACTACACATAAACCCACGAGACCAATGAGCAACCAGTGCCGACTTTGGACGGCCATTTGCCACGCAAGTAGCAAGTGATGTGGTGATCCTGGATTACGTGCGCACAACCCTCTCACTTCTTCAATTACCCAGAAGTCTCGAAGAGCGTAAAACATGACATTCTGTGCAGCGTTTAAAGAAAAGAAGTCGAAATTGCGTCAGTCAGTAATAGCTCTCGGCGGCCATATTTGTTGACTTATCAGCACTAAAAACAAAATCGTGGTAGAGGACCTTGAGTAGTGGCTTCCTTCTGGCTTTTGTAAAAATCTGTGCAACGGTTGCAGAGGAGAATTCGAAAATTCATTACCCAATCAAAGCCATCGGTGGCCATGCATATTTGTTGTCCGATCGGCACGAAAAACACAAACCTTTTAGAGAACCTTGAGTAACTGCTTACTATAACACTTCATGAAATTCTGTGCAGCGGATGCAGAGGAGAAATCGAGAATACGTCAGTGAATCAGAGCGTTCGGCGGCCATATTTGTTGACCGATCGGAAGGAAAACACAAATGTAACCATATGGCCTCTCCCCCACAATATTTACGGTGAATTATTATTTTATTTTGGGGAATTTGCACACTGTAGAAAGAATGATAACTCTCAACTAATCGATGCATTTGTGAGAACACAAAAGTAAATTGATTCCCTTACATGAAAAGGGGATGATGTTAATATCAATTCACATAAAGGTAATTTTGAAACAAGATTAGAAACAGATTCATGAAATCTTACTTAATGATTTTATCTTAAGATTTTAAGGGAAATATTTTCTCAACTTTAATATGTTTAATTGTAATATTGATTATTTAATACTTGGAAAGTCCAGAGATTGATAAGAACTTAATTACAAATTGGTTTTATCTATGAGTTGGAGAATAATTATCAATTCTACACGTGAAGTACCAGCATATTGAGTTTATCTACGTACAATCCCTCATAATTTGAGATGCTTTTGATATTCTAACCATTGACAATCCTGCTTTTGAATTATATAATGCTTTTGATATTCTTGAGATGCTTTTGATATTCTAACCATTGACAATCCTGCTTTTGAATTATATAAGAATGAAATTTATCCACAAGAATTAACCCTTAACAAGGCAAACCTTTCAAATACAGAAACACACTTTTTGGACCTAAATATCAAAATTGATCTAAATATCAAAATTGATCCTAATGTCACCAGACGTTAAATTGATCTAAATATTGAATTGATCTAAATATCAAAATTGATCTAAATATCAAAATTGATATTTAGAATACAAACCAGAATTGATCTAAATATCAAAATTGATCTAAATATCAAAATTGATCCTAATGTCACCTAATTGGACCTAAATATCAAAATTGATCCTAATGTCACCAGACGGACACTAGGCTTGGTACTTGACCAATCTACAGTCTTGTACAAGCGCATCCTTGAGACTTGCACTCTGACTGACTGTGACGACGGGACTCCATGACGGGCCCTGTCCAAACCTCTTTAGAGAAGACAGGGCCCCGACCACCTGTCCTCTCTGAATGTCAGTCGGACTCCTCGGGTGATAACATACATGAGCTCGCTACAGCCGGCAGAGCACGGACTGTATTACGCATGCCCTCTTTTTATATCCATTTACATATTCATCTGTGTCTATGGGGCCTCTGCGTTTCACGGTCTTGTTTGTGTGATGTCATCTTACAGTGAGGAGGATGTTTTACACCACAATTGTACGTTCTTCGAGACCTCTGGGTAATTGGAGAAGTGAGAGGGTTGTGCGCAGTAATCCAGGATAACCACACCATTTGCTACTTGCGTGACAGATGGCCGTCCAAAGTCGGCACCGGTTATCCATTGGTCTCGTCGGTTTATGTGTAGTCTTTTGTGTTTGATGTTTACTTGTCGTGTGTCTCTTTTCCGTCTCATGCTGTACTCGTCTTTTGTGTTTTTGCATCGGGTGTTTTGGTGTTTTACTGTTGATGCTGCAACGGGGTCTTGTTGGAGATCTCCTTCCTTCTTTGTGTAAACGGAAAGATTCATACAAGTGTATATGACAAAAGGGATGATTTTGGATTCAACATAGTAAATTTCCCTTGGCTTGACGGTGATGTTCCAAGATTACCGTCATACGGCATTTACATATCACAGCTCATCCGGTACGCTAGAGCATGTACTGATATTTTGGATTTTCACAGTAGAAATTTACAAATTACCAAAAAACTTTTAGGTCAAGGTTTCCGCTTTCATAAATTAGTTAAGACTTTCTGGAAATTTTACAAAAATTACAGTCAACTTCTTTTAAAATTCTGATCTATACATGCAACAGAGTCATTACTATGGGTATTACACAACCTGTCTTTTATGGTGATATGATAAACAAAATAAAAAGGATCAAAGGTAGGCAGCATAACCATCGAAAATGCGTCAGAATCATCAAACATCTTTTATACCGTGGATATGATCCTAATGTCACCAGACGGACACTAGGCTTGGTACTTGACCAATCTACAGTCTTGTACAAGCGCATCCTTGAGACTTGCACTCTGACTGACTGTGACGACGGGACTCCATGACGGGCCCTGTCCAAACCTCTTTAGAGAAGACAGGGCCCCGACCACCTGCCCTCTTTTTATATCCATTTACATATTCATCTGTGTCTCTGGGGCCTCTGCGTTTCGCGGTCTTGTTTGTGTGATGTCATCTTACAGTGAGGAGGTTGTTTTACACCACAATTGTACGTTCTTCGAGACCTCTGGGTAATTGGAGAAGTGAGAGGGTTGTGCGCACGTAATCCAGGATAACCACACCATTTGCTACTTGCGTGACAGATGGCCGTCCAAAGTCGGCACCGATTACCCATTGGTCTCGTCGGTTTATGTGTAGTCTTTTGTGTTTACATGTCGTGTGTCTTTTTTCCATATCGTGCTGTACTCGTCTTTTGTGTTTTTTTTATCGGTTGTTTTGGTGTTTTACTGTTGATGCTGCAACGGGGTCTTGTTGGAGATCTCCTCCCTTCTTTTTTTAACAGTTTTAGACAACCTTCTCTGTGAGGGATGAACACGAAATTATCTAGAAATATGTCCATCATATTGTGCAATTCCCCTCCCTTGTTTAAATACAATACGTCATTTTTCAATTGTTAGATTTACTTTCTCGTTGTCTTAGAACTACTTTCTCGCATACTATGGATTCTGTCAGATTATGTTTCGTGAAATATTCCAACGATGTTTTCCTTCCACGACAAAGTACTGTACATTTATTAATCACCCAACGCGAAGTACAAAGTATGACTTGTAAGCCCGCCCCGGCTTACACAAATTTGGCAGAGGATCTTGAGTACTTGCTTCCTGTAAGGTTGTGAAATTCTGTGCAACGGTTGCAGAGGAGGAATCGAAAATGTTTCAGCCATTCGGAGCTCGCGGTGGCCATATTTGTTGACCGATTTGCATGAAAATCACAAACTTGGTAGAAGACCTTGAGTACTTGCTTCCTGTAAGTGAACGGTTGTAGAGAAGAAGTCAAAAATGCGTCAGCCAATCTGAGCCTTCGGCAACCATACTTGTTGACTGATCCGTGGAAAAATACAAACGTGGTAGAGGACATTGAATACTTGCTTCTTGTGAGCTTTCGTAAAATTTTGTGCAGAAGGTCCAGAGGAGGCGTTGAAAATGTATCAGCCAATCAGAGCCCTCGGCGGACATATTTGTTGACCGATCGGCAGGAAAAACACAAAAATTTGTAGACGACCTTGAGTACTTAAGGTTTTGAGAAATTTTGTGCGGCGGTTTCAGAGGAGAAATAAAAAATGAGTCAGCCAATCAGAGCACTTGGTTGCCATATTTGTTAAACAATCGGCACGAAAACGCAAACCTTGTAGAAGACCTTGGGTACTTGCTTCCTGTAAGGATTCGTGAAATCCTGTGCAGCGGTTGCAAAGGAGAAGTCGAAAATGTAAAATTTTTACGTCGGACGACTTACTATGGACGGCGCGCTATGAAAATAGCTGTAGGGAGATTCATAATCAATATATCAAAATTGAAAACTTACCTGGAAACTTGGCGATGCTACAGCCACACTAGAAAATAAATTGGTATTATTTAGTAAGATATTCAGTTTCAGTTTGTCACAAATGAAAAAGAAAAATGAATTAATCTTAAAATAAAAATAAAACCACTTTTGTGAAGAACAGAGTTGATTGGCCAGCAATTCTGTCTTTAATTCCGAATATTCCCCGTATGGTATGGAGCACATGTTCTTGCAAACGTGATTTTGACGTTCTGATACCACTTGACACACATCAGCACTTCATTCAATTACTAGTACTATCCTTTATTTGACAGATTGTATTATGAAGAGCATGCACAAAATGCACTATGGACATTTCCTCCTATTTGTGGTTAAACACGTTCTTTCCCTGTTTCTTTTGATATACATGTAATATCAACTAAATTATGTATTTATACTCATGTTAAAGTAGGACAAAAGTGTAAATCGTGAGAATTTCAGCATTCACCAGAGTATACAAAAGGACTGATTTTCATGTATTCTCCCAATACTTTGATGAAGCTATAAAAAATTACGAAATGAAAGATTCACAACGGGTTTTTCCCCAGATTATGGTTAGATGAAGGTTGGAACTTTCCTTTGATAAATCAAACATTTCTGTTAAAAAATCTTTAACAAGTTTTAAAATAGTTCCATAGAATTTAAATTAAATGAAACAAAATAAAAACTTAAAACGATATAACACAAAAGAGATTTTGAACTTACCAATAAGAGTAAAAGACCAAACACAATATTTATCATATATGAAATCATGTCTCTGTCTGGAGTACGACTTTACTATTAACAAAGATCAAACTAAATAATCTTCCTATTAGATCATTGTCTCCTTATAAATATCTCTGTGTAATCTTGACAGTGATTGATTCAACCTAGATACGATGCCATTATATGCCATATATTATTTTTTGCGAAATAAGACAAAGAGTACAGTTTGATAAATCAACGTTTTATTCTGATGTTTCGATAAAACCTACAAGTCTCTAATTATCTAGCTTTGTCATTTTGAACTTTTTATGCATATTTTATGTTCACAACATTAAGTACGTCTATGATGGATTTGTATCAGCCGGATTTGAACGTAATAAATGGAATAGAAAAACATCCTTTTTCGGTGGATAAAGGAACACGTCGGATTTCATGAATAAAACAAAGGAGGGGATCTCCAACAACACCAGGTTGTAGCACCCACAGCAAAAAACCCAAAACACCCAATGCAAAAACACAAAGCAGACAAGCACAAAAAGAGACGTGTAAGGGACAAGGAACGTTAACGCACAACACAGAAACATCAAACACAAAGGACTACTCATAAACCAACGAGACCAATGGGCAACCGGTGGCGACTTAGGACGGCCATCTGCCACGGAAATAGCAGAAGGTATGGTTATCTGGATTACGTGCGCACAACCCTCCCACTTTTCCGATTACCCAGAGGTCTCGAAGAACGTACAATTGTGGTGTAAAAATGCCACCTAAAATATGAAAGATAGAATTCTATCGTACTGCGTATTCATTTAAATTTGTTTAATGGAAATAATGCTTCATAATCTTAAAAACATTGTACTTTGTAACGAATTTTATTTTCCTGATCAATGGAAGGCGATGTCAAACGATCATGAATTTCTTTATATTCTATAGTAAAAATTGACAGTTTTATTCAACACCCCCCCCCCCCGCAATACAGCATTTACGTTGAAAAATTGTCTGCAAAAGGAGGGATGTTTCAAAATAATATATTAAATTTTATTGAATTTATATTTTACGTTTTGTTTCACAAACACATACTTAAGTATTACATGTACAGGATTGGAAATAGCATATGAATACATTTACATATTTCAAATTGTGCCAAATTTAGGATTTTGAATTCAATACATCGAAAATTCATGTTACTTTCGAAATGTCCTGTAAATCAATACAATTCGATGACAGTCATGTGGTACACTCAGGTAGTAGTACGGTGACCAAAGAGCTAAATTTTACAGTTTAGTCGACAGATTAGTACATGGGTAAATTATATGTCAAATGAAACTAGAAGTAATTTACTTTCAAAATATCAATGTCGTCAACAGGTTTGAATGTACAAACATTCCATTTTCAGGGGTCAAAGGTCAAAGGGGTCATTCAACATAGATTACGTATTTCTGGTCTTTTTCACAAAGAAAAGAAATATTGATGACCACAAATTGAATTTTCTGTACAAATTGCATCAACAGGACAATATTCCAATCTTATCCTTAACATAAGTAAATCGCGATGACATAAAATCTGTATTGATGACGTCATTGGTAGCTATTTTTAGAAGAAATAAAAAATGTGAACATTATAATTCCTTAAAAATGAAATATTCCTCTCCGTGAACAAACATGGAGGACAAATATTTCTCAATTTTCTCTTCCATCATGGAAAACAAACGTTTGCTAAATATTCCCCGCAGCATAATTGCAGGGGGGTATAACGCAACCGTACGTTGCTGTGTGTTTACGAGAGTGTGTAAGGGTGACTGTGTGAGGGTGGGAGGGTGTGTTTGTGCACGTCACGTTCCTTTATACCGCCCAGGAGACACAGTTTTGATTGGATCTTGGCCAAACGTCATACACTTATTGCTTATGAAAAGAGGAAAAAACCCTATTGATTTTCAAGGTCATGGGTCAAAGGTCAAGGTCACCGGTTGAAAATGTTATAAATCATTTTCTACAGCCTAGGAGGCACAGTTTGTATTGGGTATTGCCCAAACTTCATAGTTTACACGTATTGCTAATAACAAGAAAAAGAGCCCTATAGATTTTCTAGGTCATTGGTAAAAGGTCAAGGTCACAAGTTGGAATTGTTAGCTTAGCTTAGCCTAGAGGGCACAGTTTTGATTAGATCTTTACTAAACTTCATACATTTATTTCTTATGACAAGTGAAAGAACTCTATAATTATTGTTTTTCGAATATAAGGTCAAGATGACAGACTGGAAATATTTTAAATCATTTTATACAGCAGTTTGAATTTGACCTTTACCAAACTCAATACACTTGTTGCTTATGATAGGAGAAAGAACTCTTGACTATTGATTTTCAAGGTCATGCATCAAAGGTCAAGCTCACAGATTAGAATTTTTAAAATCTTTTAATACAGCCTCGATGATACATTGGAGTTTACCAAACTCCATTCACTTATTGTTTAAATCAAGAGGAAGAACTCTTTTGATTTTCAAAGGTCAAGGATCAAGATCACTGTAGGGAAATGTTTAAAATCTTTTTATACAAACTAAGAAGGCACAATTTTGATTGGATCTTTCCAATGCCCATACCCTTGTTGCTAATAACAATAGAAAGAAATCTAATAATATTATAGGTCAAGGTCGCAGGATTGATTTCGTCAAAATCATTGAAGATCATCTGTGTCATTCACCAACAGATCTTGGTCAAGCTCTTTAAAGTATACATTTAATACAAATGACACAAAGAACACTTCTTTGATTATCAAGGTCAAAGGTCAAGATCACAGATATAGAGGAGGAAACTTTTAAAATGTTGACGCATATCTGCATAAGTTGTGAAGAATTTCAAGTTCTATTTTAAGATTAGCTACGAAGTGATTCATATCCTTGTCACGCCTTCACTTTTTTTGGCCAACGCACCAGTAACGACCTTCAACACGCTGGCAAACGTCGGGGTTTGGTCTGAAAATCATTTATGAAGCAACGTTCTCAACGTACGCGTAGCGACCTTGTAGCGCATGAGGAGCATTCGCCCAACGACCTCAGCGTCTTTAGAAAGTAGTTGACAATTTACCTGTTATGCTAGGTTTACACTTAGCCACGATGCCCTACGATGTCTACGATTGAGCAAAATCGTGGAGCTCCACGATTCTATAAATAAAATTGGTCTTCGCACGCTCTCCGACGCTCCATCACGCTCTGATACGCGCTGTAGCGATTTGTTACGATTGTAGATAAGATCTGTTACGATTTGCATCCCGTTCTCTCAAACTTCGTTACGTTCCCGCACGATTACCAAGATGAGCTATTACGCTTTGCCACGCTCTATCACAGTTCCCTACGCTTATCAAGTTTTGTTGCGATCTGTTACGATGCAGGACTACGATTTGCCGCGATTTAACACGATTTGATATGAAATAGACAACCAGTTTCAATACCACTTGCAATATCTGAACAAGATTAAGCTTAATATCCAGGAGATGAATATTTTATATCGCAAAACGGAGGAAATGGCATTGATGAACCTTATTTGATCTTTCTTTTTTTCGATTGTTAAAGTTAATATTTTTCTTGAGCAATTCAAATCTTTGATTGCTTGTATATATTTAACTCGTTCGAAGACAATTAATGCAGCACCTCACTGATTATCAAGACTTCTTTTCTTAGTCTTCTTCATATGTTAGAAATTGTTGCGGATGTTAAAAACACTTTTAATCCATCAAAAACGGGTTGTCTTATTATAATTTTTATTATAGAAATATTGGAATAGTATCGAATCTTGTAGATCGTGGACTGAATCGTGGAAACCGTAACAAATCGTCAAAGAGCGTGAATGAAATCGTAGTGGATCGTAGGAGAACGTGTTTCACCAAGATCTCCTACGATCGCATATTACGATCTGTTGCGCTTTGTCAAGATCTGTTACGCTCTACTACGCTCCACCACGTTCACTACGCTCTCCTACGCTCTCTCACGATGTAAGGATCAATCGGGACAATCGTAGCAAATTTGTTGAGAATCATGCTAGGTTTACACTTAGCCACGATCGCCCCGATTGCCCCGATTGAGGTGAATCGTAGAGATCGTAGGAGAGCGTGGGGTTGAAAATTTGCTACGATTGTCCCGATTGATCCTTAAATCGTGAGAGAGCGTAGGAGAGCGTAGTGAACGTGATGGAGCGTAGTAGAGCGTAACAGATCTTGACAAAGCGCAACAGATCGTAATATGCGATCGTAGGAGATCTTGGTGAAACACGTTCTCCTACGGTCCACTACGATTTCACTCACGCTCTTTGACGATTTGTTACGGTTTCCACGATTCAGTCCACGATCTACAAGATACGTTACGATTCCAATATTTCTATAATAAAAATTATAATAAGAAAACCCGTTTTGGATGGATTAAAAGTATTTTTAACATCCGCAACAATTTCTAACATATGAAGAAGACTAAGAAAAGAAGTCTTGATAATCAGTGAGGTACTGCATTAATTGTCTTCGAACGAGTTAAATATATACACGCAATCAAAGATTTGAATTGCTCAAGAAAAAATGTTAACTTTAATAATCGAAAAAAAGAAAGATCAAATAAGGTTCATCAATGCCATTTCCTGCGTTTTGCGATATAAAATATTCATCTCCTTGATATCAAGCTTAATCTTGTTCGGATATTGCAAGTGGTTTTGAAACTGGTTGTCGATTTCATATCAAATCGTGTTAAATCGCGACAAATCGTAGTCCTGCATCGTAACAGATCGCAACAAAACTTGATAAGCGTAGGGAACCGTGATAGAGCGTGGCAAAGCGTAATAGCTCATCTTGGTAATCGTAAGGGAACGTAACGAAGCTTGAGAGAACGGGATGCAAATCGTAACAGATCTTATCTACAATCGTAACAAATCGCAACAGCGCGTATCAGAGCGTGATGGAGCGTCGGAGAGCGTGTGAAGACCAATTTTTTTATAGAATCGTGGAGCTCCACGATTTTCCTCAATCGTAGACATCGTAGGGCATCGTGGCTAAGTGTAAACCTAGCATCAAAAATTTTACCACGATCTCTGCGATCTCCTACGATCATCACGATTCCACCATGCTCTCTTACGATCGTCACGATTCAACCCCACGCTCTCTTACGATCTCTACGATTCACTTCAATCGGGGCAATCGGGGCGATCGTGGCTAAGTGTAAACCTAGCATTAACGTTCTATAACGCGTGCTCAAAGACCTCGCAACGTTTGCCTAACGACTTGTCAACAACTTGGCAGCGACCTTCTAGCGATCACAGCAAAACTTAATTTTCAGAATATATTTCGTTGTCAAGACGTGAAGCACACGCCAAGGACGTTAGGCTGTCGTTGGGCACACGTTGATGACGATAGACCATCGCTAGAGTGTGGCTGTGTACGCGTTAGACTTGCGCTCCTCTGTCGTTACACATTCGTTGCAATTATCAGCGCTCTCCCAACGTGTTTAGCAACGACTGCACAGCGCACGGGAACGCATGCCCAGCGACGTCCTAATGAATCCATAACTTACGATTTGACGCTGGGCAGTCGTCGGCGGTTTTCTGCATGCACAAAATTTTCCGACTACCACAGCGCATACCAATGTCCTCCAGCGACCACATAACGACAAGCCAGCGACCAAACCACGACAAGCCAGCGACCCCAACGTTCTGCGACGTGTTGGCAAATTAACTTGGTCGTTATCGTTGACCAAAAAAAGTTAAAGTGTGACGGGGCCATACTGTGAGTACATTGGTATTGATACCGTGCGAGGGTGCTACGCTTTTCGTTGCTTAGTTTTTATTCTGTACCAAAATTTATCGCAGAAAGATATCCATCGTTATGATTTATTCAGCTAGGGTCTACGTACATATTATACAGCGTTATCCATAAAATAATGTCGACGGGTAGAAATCCCTCTCTCCCCGATAAACCGTCATCGATCTCATGAAAAAAAAGGCTTTTTAATGGAAAAATCACAGGAAAAGGTAAACAGTTTACCATGTATCTCCTCTAGACATAAGCAGTAATAACATAGATTTATAGACTTTCCAATGTACTTTCAAGTGGAATAAATTAATGTTCATAATTTTTAGTTAAAATATGTGTATTGTCAGGCAAAAAGCTAAATAAAATACACTTAAAAGTGTGTAAAATTAACCATAAAAGCCGGAATGTTCATTCATAAGCTATTTTCATACTCGTTCCTATTCTGTAACTCTCACATTCACATTGAGATTCATAAATACCAAGATGATTATATCATGTGTATTAGATAATAAACTGATAAAAGGTTCATTCTTTCAATAGCAATTCAATTGAGTCATCCTTCTAATAATTTCTTAGGATTTTGTGTTTTTCGGTATATATGTATAATTATGCTCTGGTTCTGATCACAGGGATTTATCAAGCTTCCCGGTTGATAAATGAACTATATAGGTTATAAACCATAGAACATAAAGCAACCGAGAAGCGCGACAAATCCCTTTGATTCTGATGTTTTTCACAAAAACGTATATCCCGTGACCAGTTGTTGCCTGAAATCATATGAATTGATTTTCAGGGTACAATATATTTCCATTTTTTTTTTATTGAAAATGAAGTGCGTTTTTATTGGTACATAGCTTCATTTTAGGGTAACGCGGAAGGAATGTAATAGTGTAATATATTTTATTTATCATGAAGAAGGTTTAAAATATTTTGATTATTTACCAGCTGGTATCGAGATCTATTATAAATAAATGTTCAAATCTTGTATATCACCCCCCCCCCCCCAAAAAAAAAGAAAAATGTACGCATATGTCATGAAACATTTGTGAACTGTAAATAAAAAATATTTATTTTTTTGCATTTATTTTAATAGTCAAAATGAATATTTTTGATTTACAATTCACAATTATTTTATGCTGACACATACCTAGAGAAATAAATAGGTCCTTCATTTAAAATTCAAAATAAGCAGGTTCCCGTACCCGGAAATTATACTAAAAATAGGGCACCGGTTACGAAGCAACATACGCCTGTCATGTGATTTTTGATGTCAAATGGCTTGACCTTCTTTCACACGTACCCTGACAATTAAGCTTTGATATCACCATGCATTACTGATTTCTCAATTATACAACGAGAGATATTTAACATACATATTGGAAATTCCTATTTCAGACGGTTTGGTCACCATATCTTGTTACAGCATGTATGCATGTAACCACCTCCTCTTCCGCATAATTTCTCAAATGTGCAAAAAGAGGAGATAAAACGCCGTTACATACATAAGAGATCATTTATATTTTATTTATCATGAAGAAGATTTAAAATATTTTGACCCATTATAGATTTAAACGATTTTTTTTAAATCTAACCAAAAATCTATATTTAGCCACAAATTGACCTTGACCCTGACCTTCAAAATCAATAGGGTTTTCTGTCTGTTTAATGTCAATGTTCATGGTAAAAAGGGCCTAGCTCAAATGACAGTGTACCAATCTTGTTTGCAATTCCTATAGTTTTAATAAATAAATGTGAGCATGTACTTCCCCCCCCCTTCCCTTACATGTACGCATACACGTAATTTCTCTGTTGATCGAACAAAATATATAATAGAATGTCAGTTGCATACAATGTATTTAAAAGATAATTAATTTTCCTTTAAGTATGAATAATTCAAAAACATACTGAACCAAAAAGAGAACAACAACAATTATTTCAATGAAACTTTATATATAAATCTATATCTCATAAAAATCTATCTTTAGCCTCTTTCTAAAAGGTGCTGGCGCAACGGTACTGCAATACCGATATCCGTAACCCTACGCCCCCCCCCCCCTTCCCTAGGCTAAAAGATAGGCATATAAGAACAGCCATAAAAATCCTAATCTTATCCCAATATAGAGAATGAAATAAAATTTTTGCTTGAATTTTGTAACTCGATGGAAAAACTATGGTATAACTACTAAAGATTGTATTTTTAACTGCAATGATATGATTCTGTGAATTATATCGATAATATCCAGAAATCCGTGATTTTTGAATGAAAAATACAGTTTCCCCCCAAAAATTGAAACTACAAATAATGTGTGTAAAACGTTAGTTATTATGCAAAAGAGCATAATAGATCAGAATGGAATACATCCTTCAACTACCGAATTTAAACGTGATAAAGATGTTATGATTGATGTATAGAAATAATCTTTTGAATAGAAATTATTATCCAAATTTCAGTAGAAAAACAGCAGTTTTGAAGTTTTTGCATTGAAATAATTAAATATATTTGATATCAATTGGAAGAGGAAAATGTTTAGATTTAAATTTTTGAAGAACGATCAGAATTCATTCAGTGGATCTTAGAGAAGGGGAAAAATAAAATAGAATTTTCACAAAGAAATGCAATTTTTTAGCAAAATAAACTTTTTTAACCCAAAAATGCATATTTTATGAGAAATTTGAATTTAAACTTGTCATATTCGAAAAAGTATTAAACATGTTAGTAATTTTCACCTTTCGATCTTTGATGTTACTTTCCACAGAAGAAATATTCATCGATTCCTTTTTTCCAGTGATTTTTCGGTAATTTTTTAAAAAACGTTGATGACGTCATTTCAACGTCATTTCTGAAAAAGTTCTACAATGAAAATCATTTGACGACATCTTGATTCATTAACCACAGATCAAGAGCTTTCATTTGATACCAATATTTGCCTTGTACTATGCGTGTCGACTAAACTCCTAAAATAAGCCACTTTTGGCGACTTGGTCGCCCTACTATAGATAATACGCTGTTTACAGGTGCATACAGAAACGAAGTATAATTCAAACAGCTTAAAATTACTATAATCAAAATTTTCGCTATAAGTTTAATTAAGTTTTACTGATTTGAAATTTATAAGATATGAACTTTCATAATGTGTGACATTTTGTGAAGTTCAAGAAATTTTTATTTCTTTGAGGTGATTAAAGAGGAAATATTTTTCGTAACCCCTACCGCTTGTTTACGACAAAAATTGTCGTTTTTATAGAACGTTTTAGCTAAGTGTTTGTACATAATTGTATCAACCCTATTGAAACATTGATTAATTCAAAATAACATATCGAGCCTTCCATGAAGAGGCGAAATCTCACTGAAAAATGACTAGATCCTTCATCAATCATAGCAGGTAAAGACAAGCCATCAGAAAAACTAACTGACGAGGGTTTAGTACCCGAAACGTGCATGTCTGATTCATACTGAAATTTTTTTCTGTTTATAAATGATGCTATTGAATTTGAAGACGTTTAACACATGACATGACCTACTTTTTCAAAAGTGTTCAGCTGTTTCTTTATTTATGAACTATAAATACATTTTATGTATCATTATTTATCAAAGTTGAAGATATGAAGTGCTTGTACAATTTGTCTGTGCCACAAGAACAGCGCAAAGGGAAATGATTGGTAATCAGGTAAATCTTCATCAGTTTAACATTATATTAACTATTACGTAGATGTAGACTATTCCTGTGGCCTTCTTTAACTTGAATAGAATACTAGAAAAAGTTATGTGATTGGGGAAAATATCAAAGTGCAATTAAAGAAAAGACGAGGAAAGCTAAGTATAAATAAACATCGAAGAAGAACCAATCACTTATTCAGCAAAAAAAGTCGAGAAGGCAAGGTAAAATAATTAAAATTCCAATTGGAATAGCTACGAACCTAGGAATAAACGATATTCCGAAGGGAGACCAGGTGCCGGGGAAGAGTCAGTGTCTCCTGTGTGCATGCTACACCCGTTGTAACAGCTCCCCGTAAACTTCTCAAATTCGATGATTGTCTCGATGTATATACAGATGAACATCTTTTTGGTGATGTTGACAGTATAATAGATTATTCTCCACCCGATCCAAAGTCTTTTATCCAAGATCATGGAGGTTTTTGTTTGGTTCCTGGCTTTGGTGGAGGTTTTTGTTTGTTTGCTTTGGTTCCTGTTTTATCCTGATTTTGTATGCCTTCGGTTTCTGATTTTCTGAATTATCGATTTTGTGCTGTATACAGGGATATGGTTATTATCCAAATTTGTCATTTCGTTTGACAGACGAATTAGGTAATCGACAACATTTTTGTGGTGTTTGGAGGAAAGGTCTTCCAGCAAATTGTCGGAATTCCAATTGGAACCAATTGTGCCGCACTCCTTGCCGACATGTTTCTTTACTTGTACGAAGCTGAGTTCATTCAATCTTTGGTCTCTGAAGGGAACAGATGCGTAGCTTCTAACTTTAACTTAACTTACAGATACATAGACGATGTGCTGTCCATCAATAATCCAATATTCGCGAATTACCTCAGCAGAATCTATCCTTCGGAGCTTGAAGTCAAAGAAACTACAGAGACAAATAATTCAGCATCCTATCGGGACAAAATGTTGTCCTACGACACTGATGGTCACATGAGCACCTCACTCTATGACAAACGTTGCGACTTCAATTTCAACATTACAAACTTTCATTTTCTAAGTTGCAACATCCCTTCATCGCCTGCTAATGGCGTGTTCATATCTCAGTTGTTACGCTATTCAAGAGGAAGTACAAATATACAGATTGTGCTCTGAGAGCTAGGGGTCTTTCAGATAAGCTTCTCAGTCATGGATACGTTTGTGACCAACAAACCTCGTCACTAAGGAAGTTCTACGGTCAATTTGGGGAACTCGTCATACATTATTCTCCAGAATAGTTGATAAATTTCTGTTTTACATTGTTTAGACTGAGGATCACTGATGAGACTTAAGTACATGTACTCGAAACGTGCATGTCTGGTCCATGCTGCAAATTTTTCAAATGTTGAATGATGCTATTTAATTTGAAGACGTTTAACATTTGTACTTTTTGGTGAGTATCACTGCAGGAGTCCCCGGGGGTAAATGTAGCCAAGTTCGATAAACTTCGGTTGATCGTCTGTCTCTTCTACTCATTTGAAATTGTCTGTTACATTTCTCGAAATTTCCAAAACGTGGGTCCTGTAGCATCATATCCCATCCATTCTGCTACGTCTTTTGGTACACTTTTTTTTTTACACCTTTTCACCATACTACATTGTTTAGACTGAGGATCACTGACGAGGGTTAAGTACTCGATGCGTACAAGTCTGGTCCATGCTGCAAATTTATCTGATCTTTTTTGAATTTGAAGACGTTTAACATTAGACCATTTGAACCGTCTAACCACCGAATATACTTGTATCTTTCGAAATGAATGTAATAGTATGTGACAATTCTACCGAACTGAAGTGACGGATGTTGCATGCAAGCTGGAGATGCTGACTCTTCCTGGGCACCTGGTCTCACTTCCATATTGGGAGTTCGCTTCTTTTCATATGGTGGAGGTTTTTCTTTGTTTGCTTTGGTTCCTGTTATGATTTTGTATGCCTTCGGTTTATGACTTTTGGAATTATCGATTTTGTACTATGTGTTGGGATATATTTGTCATTCTTTGGTTGTCAGACTCAGATCACTATTATTCTCACCATCCAAAGGAAGTTCAGGAACGGATGGAAGTGGTGGAAGCGTTCGCTCGTCAGATTTCTCTATCTTCACTTTGACCTTTGACACATACTGCGAGCAAGGAATTACTTTTAATGTGAGGCGAGCCTAGAAATTTTAGTCTTGATGCTAGCAAGATTTAGGAGCGGATGATTCCGACATTATTCACATTAATTGTATCAGATTCTGCTAAATGCCACCTATTCAAGCACGGTTGGAAAACTCAAACTCATGAAGAATATACATAGAATTATAAAACAACAAGACCGCGAGACACCACCCGGAATACCGAATAAAGGTGTTTCATCGAACGGCGAGCCGAAAATATTTGACATTCAGAGAGGACAGGTGGTCGGGCCCCATTTTCTCTACAGAGGTTTGGACAGGGCCCGTCATGGAGTCCCGTCGTCACAGTCAGTCAGAGTGCAAGTTTTAAGAATGCGCTTGTACAAGACTGTAGATTGGTCAAGTACCAGCCTAGTGTCCGTCTGGTGACATTAGGATCATATCCACGGTTTAAAAGGCGTTTGATGATTCTGACGCATTTTCGATAGTGATGTTGTCTATCTTTGATCCTTCTTATCTTGTTAATAATGTCACCATAAAATGCAGGTTGTGAAATACCCAAAGTAATATACTCCGTTGCCTGTAAGAGAATTTGACAATCGATCATGAAAATACCTTTGTTAGCGTAGGACTTAAAACACAGTCTACAAATCGCTCTGCTCATATCTAAGTTTTCTTTTACAACTTATCCCTCCTTCAGTCGGTAAAATCCAAGGTATTTCCATACATCGGACTTTATTTTTGGCCGGTTACTCCAAAAATTTCCTTTTCGTTGACGGCCCACTTTTCGTATGCCGCCATGTTTTTCGCTTTTGGTAACCGTACGATTTATTTTTCGTTCTAGAGTAGTTTCTAACTTTTAAGTGAAATAATCGATTATTCAGAAACGTAATCGATTAATTGAATCGGATGGATTTGGTGACGATGTCGGCGATTATCGGCAAAATTCTAATTGAAATATATTTATCAGTCAAAGCATAATGCTCTTATTATTATTATATTTCTCTTAATATCACTTGTGTGACAAATTATGAATTGAACAGTGCTTCTGTAATGAAAAACCTCAAATTCTTGAAATTAAAACTAAGCAGTCAGCCTTGTAGTACAATAATAATTTGAAAAACGATGAAAAACGTTTGCACATTTGTGCTGATTTCAATCTAATGGCTGTTGCTTACATAATGTAGATCTATTTATTTGCCAATTATATGTAAATCTTTCATAATCACGCCATATGTCGCTGAACTATTCATCCCCAATAAGGTCTTCCGATGGATCCGCCTGTAATGGAACTTCCGGAATTTTGAAAACGGCATGGGTTCTCCTTTCGCACTCTTTGTGACTTTTCCCATCTTTCCCATCACTGACGAGGGTTAAGTACCCGAAACGTGCATGTCCGGTCCATGTTGCCATTTTATCTGTTCTTAAATGATGCTATTCAATATGAAGACGTTTACATTTATACCACTTGGTGAGTGTCACTGCTGGTGGACCAGGAGTCCCCGAGGGCACATGTAGCCAAGTTCGATCAATTTCGGTTGATCGTTTCTTCAACGCATTTTAAAATTTCTGTTATCAAAATTTCTTGAAATTTCTAAAACGTGGGTCCTGTAGCATCATATCCCACCCATTCTGCTACGTCTTTCGGTACGCTTTTTCGACATAGTAACTTTCATACTTTTTTGGCATATTACATTGTTTAGATTTGAGGATCACTGACGAGGTTTAAGTACCCGAAACGTGCATGTCTGGTCCATGTTGCCAATTTATCTGTTCTAAAATGATGCTATTCAATATGAAGACGTTTACATTGATAGGGTAGAAACAACTAAAACACTGAGATTTTCCACGTGACCAGTTTTGGATACCCAAGCTCCTGCCGCATAGTGAAGATTCTCTCGAAGCTGATTGGATAATAATGATGGATGGTCATATCAGATAAAAGTACATGAACTTGACTCTTTATGCACACCAAAATTTTTCTTTTACATATTGAAGATATATTTTTAAAATAAATATAATAATTGACCATTGGCTTGTAAATTAATATGTCAATTTTGTGCAGTCCTATATCAACGTGAACAGGTATATTTCTTCTTGGTTTCTGAAAGGTCTACCAATGCTCTTTCAAATGACATATAGATTATATAGAAAGTTAGTATGTAACAGGTAGTAAATTTTGGAAAGGTTAACATTGTCGCCTATGGAAAACTATTTAGTTGTTTCTACTCTATAAGCGAGATCGCGCCAAGTCTGACACCCGACTACTTTGCCATCGTACGGCATCCATAGTGTAAGAATTTTTATAAATACTATCTAATAATACTTTATAGGTATCCCACAATCATCTCATAAATCCATGTTTAAGTATTCTGTATATAACATAGTGCTATCATTGATTCTAGTCACGTTGTTTTCTAACTCCTTTTTGTAAAATGATCCATTTTCAATTTTCTTTGAATCTTAAACGTTCTCAAACCAAATTATTCTATAAATGGTGCTACCAAATTATTTTTCTAAGGTACACTTTGTAAAACAGATATTTTGTAGTGATTTTACTTGGTAAATGACAAATTTATGAAGTTTCTTAGTATTGTTTTTCTGTTCTTTGTAGCCTTTACGGATATTCTTAGATAATCTTCTGTCTGAGTTGTCCATTTTCACAACCGAGGGCCTGGGGGCAGGATATCGGCTGAAAAATATTTAATCTTAAACCCTAGTATTAGCCCTTAAGCAAGGGGAGTTTCTGTGTGCATACCAGAGGCCCGAAGTTACTGATTATTAATGAAGTACACTATGTAAGTGATAAGAAAAGTGAGGGTAGAACTTTTGAATCCTGGCAATCAATGAGAAAATGTCCCCTATATATGAAAATCATTTCAAATTTCGAAGTACAAATTTTTCGGGGTAGGGATATTATAAGTGCTTTATCTCCTATTATTTAAGACCTGTACCAATGGATTACCCATCAAAATGTTTGTAGGGCCCATACAATTGATTAAAATCAACAAAATATATATTTTCAGAATACGTAATCATGATGTTCATGTCGAGGAAGTAAGGTGTTATTTAGCTCATTTTGTAAGTGTCATAACAACACTAATTTTCAAATAGAAGATCTTCATGCTATACTGCTTTACAAATATCGTATGATATTTTTATTAAAGTAACCTTGTTCATTACAATACAAAGGTTGGCATCCATGTGTTGTAAATATCTAATTACACTGTTTCTTTCGTTTAACAAAATGCTGGTAAGTGAATTGCGTTTCACAAGATTTTTCTTCTTTTTCAATTTTTTCTGGTGTGAATATAAAAGGGGTTTTAGAGATAGCATATTGACACTTCATATATGCTATAAGCCTAATTCTTTGGACGATATGGAACTTTTCTTTGCCATACGCCTTTTATTTTATATTTTCTCCAATTGCTCAAATATGCAGTTATTGCACTTGTCCTGTTTCGTTTGTTGTAGCAATAAGGCGACTGTTCTAGGTATACATCTGTTGTGTTTTCTTTGATGTTAAGGAGGTTAGAGTCGACAAAGTTTGTTTGGCGTAATTATGACCTCTTAGGTAACAGCAGTAAAATGCCTTTTTTTAATCCTAATTATCAGCTTTGCCACGTATTCTGCATACTCATATTTTGTTGATTTTCATCAATTTTATAGGTTCTTACTAACATTTTGATGGGTCATTCATTAGAATATGTCTAAAACTTCAGAAGATATAACCCTTAGAATATCCCTACCCCCATAAATTTGTACTTCGAAATGTCTGCTCGTTTACCATATATATAATACGGAAGTGATCCAATTCTATACATTCTTTAGGAAAATTTCAAACCAATTTTCATGCACCAGACACGTGTTTCGGGTATTAAATCCTCAACAGTGCTTTTCATAAGCCGCCCAAATGCATTTCATTAGCGTCATCTGGTTTTATTTTTTGACTTTTAATTTGTGCATTTATTTTACAGAGAGGTCCTTGTAGGATCGATTCAGGAGCATATCCAAATAAGATCTATGTTCAAAATAACCTAGGAGGGAGGGTCCTATGATGTTAACCTCCTTTAATTTCGATTATATTTTTCGATAAAATTGCAAGTTTCCGAAATAGCAATATGTCAGTTTGATAAAGGCCAAAACAAAGCTTCTTTCAGGGACCATTTTCTCATTAAAAGCCAGGATTCAAAACGTCTACCCTCACTTTCTTATCATCTAGGTAATGTATCTCCTCCCTTCTTTCATTAATATGAAGAGGAACTGCGGGCCTCTCGTACGCATACGAAAACCACCCTAGCCCAAGGACTACATGTACATATGATTATTAAGTTTAATGACGTCTACTTCTAATTAAAAAATGTTTATCAGAAAAAAAAACAGATGTCTCCCCCTCCCTCTAAGTTACTTTGACCTTGGTCACATGACCTCGGGCCAAGATTATGTGAAACCTTTTAGCCATGACCAACATCATACTAAAACATGAAAGTGCTTCATGATATTGTTTGAGGTAAAGCCCGAACATGATTGACATGCAATTTCATTATAAGCATATTGAGTGAAATTGATTTTGGTCAAATGACCTTGGATATAGGCGATCTGAAACCTAATGATCATGGGGACAAAACAATTAATTAGTGATTGGATACACGGTGCAAAGCATATAGCCTAGACATGATTAGCATATACAATTTCATTATCAAAGTAAGAAGTTTCCTTAATTATATGACCTTCGGACCATGTAATAGAAACATTTAGTCGTGAGAAACAAAATACTTAAATATGAAAACTATAGTAAGAAAGGTTCAAGAGATATAGCCCAATCAAAATTAGTATGAACAATTTCATTAAAAAGAACTAAATGATCTTGACCTGGATACATGACCTTGGGTCAAGATGATAAGAAATCCATCGATCATGAACAAGAGCATACTAAAGTATCAAAGTGATAGAGTGTACCATTCCATAGATATAGCACAGACTCAACAGCATTTATAATTTCATTAAAAATGAAATACTTAACCTTGACCCTAATCGTATGACGTTGGATCAAGGTGGTGAAACCTTTGGGTCATTAGCATCATCATATTAAAATATGAAACTGATCTGATCACGGTTCAAAAGATACAAAAATATACTAAATGATCTTGACCTTGGTCACGTTACCTTGGGTCAATGTGATATGAAACTTTTAGGTGATAAGCAACAACGCACTATAATATGAAAGTGATTTGATAAACAATCAAAGAGAAATTGCCCTAACAGGATAGCGTGTACAATTTCATTTAAATGTACTACGTGACTTTGAGTGTACTACGTGTACAATTTCATTTAAATGTACTACGTGACTTTGAGTGATTTGATAAACAATCAAAGAGATATTGCCCTAACAGGATAGCGTGTACAATTTCATTTAAATGTACTACGTGACATCGACGGCGGGTGCGGCTAGCCAACAGGGGATGCTTACTCCTCCCGGGCACCTGATCCCACCTCTAGCTTGCTAGGGGTCCGTCGATGCTTAACATAGTGCTCTATTGCGAGTGCTGTTGAGATTATCGTCAGGATCTTCTTTAACTCATTTGACCTTGATCAAATGATCTTGGTCAAGGGGATGTGAAACCTTTGGTTCATGAGCAAATACATACTAAAACATGAAAGTAATCCAGTAAGCAATTTGAGTGATATAACCCAGACAGGATGTACAATTTCATTAAAAATGTACTAAGTGACCTTGACCTTGTTCACATGACCTTGAGTAAAGGTGATGTGAAACCTTCGGGTCATAAGCAACACGATACTAAAATATGAAAGTGATCATGCGAACCGTTCAAGGGATAAAGCCCGGACAAGAATGTACATGTATGTATAGGCGTAAAGGTGATGTGAAACCTTCAGGTCATAAGCAGCAACATACTAAAATATGAATGCGATCGCACAAATGGTTCAGAAGATATAGCCCGGACACGATGTGTGACAGACGTAAATACGGACGCGAAGGCAAAACCAGTATGTCCCTCCCCGTTGAGGGGAGATATAATAATATATGAGGTTTGTTCATACTTAAAGTTTACCCTACTTCTTAAGTGAATTCACATTAAATCTATTCAGTCGACCAGACAAAGCGACTCGTCAAAATTAATATGAATTATTTAGTTGTACAGTTACTTTTACATAAAGATAATCTCGGACACCAAACATGAAAAAACCATTTATTGTTATCAATATCATATGTTTATCCTACCTCCGCATTGAGTTGTACATTGCTCAGGGGTTTCAAAGTTGTTACGAGTACCATCGCAGCCTCCATAGTAGAAAGCATAGCATCTATCCTCATAGAAAGTGAAGCGCAGCAAGTTGGCATAGCAGGGGCCCCTTACGAAAGGAGCATCGTTACATGGATCAGACAATCTGCCTGGTCGAGGCACTGTTCAACGATGCAAAAAAAAGTATAAATAAAAGTGAAGCCTCCCTTTCAATCCTTTTTAATTGAGACAATTACTTAAATTGTGTATGTTATAGTAACTATGTATTTTCTTGTAGTCATATAAAAGTGGTCTTACTGGGTAGCTCATTCTATAAAGAGTACCGAGTAGACCTGCATCACTTACTGACGGTTGTGGTATTCCGAATTTGTATCACATCTAGAGATTTCTGTACAAAAGGCTGTTATCTTCCAGCACAGTTAGACAAAAAGGATATAGGTCATTTCTTATTTTCAATTTTTTAACACTAATTCTTTGTTAGGCAGTGTGGGGATAGTAAAAAATGTTCCCCGCGACTGAATGTTTTAAGTGTTTTCTATTTACTCTCTCGTGCTAGTGAAATAGCGATGTTTAAATTATTTCAACAACATATTTGAAAATCAGTGTACTTTAATATTCCTTTACATTCTAAATCATTATCAAAATAAAACAGGTCAATACACATTTAACACCCCTCCATTAGTTCAGGATTTCATCTAGTTGCGCTTCTGAGTAGACCCTAAAGGAAATTGACTCGCTTACTCTTTGAGAAATATACATATACTCTTACGTTCTTAAATGTTGTAAATCTATCTGGTCTTAAATGATGCTATTGAATTTGAAGACGATTAACATCTTATTGTCTTAATGTCTAAAATTAAAATTGAATACACCACCTTTTTTTAATGTTAATAATTTGGGCTTAAAGTGCCACTGATAATATTTCATTATCCGAAACATGCATAAATGATGCAGCCCAGTTAGAATTTTCTTTTCAAAAGACAATTCTCTGACAGCAGAATGTTACATTTTGTGTATCTTTTAATAGAAATAATAATAATAATAGTTATTGACATATTGCCATACTTTGGGTATATATCTAAGAGAATGCAAAAATAGAGGAAGTATTCAAGGTTTCTTTTAAACACCCTTGTACTCTTCATATCCAAAGTTTGTTCGTTTATGTGTACTCTTTTGTGTTTTCAGAGCACGGACTGTATTACGCACGTCCTCTTTTTATATCCATTTACATATTCATCTGTGTTGCTTGGACCCCTGTGTTTTACGGTCTTGTTTGTGTGTGGTCATCTAACAGTGAGGAGGTTGTTTTACACCATATAGTGCGTTCTTCGAGACCTCTGGGAAATTTTGATGTCGTATTTGGTGTTTCTTGTCCATTTTGTGGCTCTTCGTGTGTATATGTCCACTTTGTTTTTAAACAGGTGTATTTTGTGTTTTGCCCTGGGTGCTGCAACCGGGTATTCTTGTAAATCCTCATTTTACTTTTTTACGCTTTTTTACCAATAACGTTCTTCCCAACGCTGGGGAGAACCTTTTTTTCTTTGACAACAAGCTCTGAATAGGAGCCATAGCAATGTTGTAGATGCCAAACTCATATTCTCTTAAAGCTAAAAACGTCAATAAATGAGAGTAGTGCGTACCGCATGCTCGATAACATTCCCAGAAGTTAAAGAACCTGTTATTACTTCCCCCACAACCGCTATATGAAAAGGACACACAATGGCCGTTTACATAAGTATAACGTCGTAAATCGGCATGGCAGTCTCCTCTTACACCTGGAACGTCTAGGCATGGACTCACAGATCTACTTGGTTGATGCACTAATAATAATGCCAAATATCAAATAAATAAATAAAAATGAGATTGTGAAACACGAATGCCCCCTTCGGTGTCTTTGTCAGTATTAATAACATTTGAAAAAAAAAACCCTGTCACCTTAGGTATAACTTGAATGGTAAGTGATATGGTTTTGATTTTTCACACGTTACAAGGTCTTTTCAAAAGGAATACACGTGTAAAAAATCAAAACCCTATCACTTACCATTCAAAAGTAATACCTAAGGTTACAGGGGTTTATTTCAAATGTAGGTAAAATGTCAAAGTTAAGGTCACGAAATCACAAAATATTGGTATCATTGGAAAGTTCTTGTCACTAGGAATACACGAGTGAAATATCGAAGCCCTAACACTTACCATTCAAAAGTAAAACCTAAGGTTACAGGGGTTTATTTCAAATGTAGGTAAAATGTCAAAGTTAAGGTCACGAAATCACAAAATATTGGTATCATTGGAAAGTTCTTGTCACTAGGAATACACGAGTGAAATATCGAAGCCCTAACACTTACCATTCAAAAGTTTTGCTTTATATTAAAGGTTTTTTTAAACAAGTTGGTCAAAGGTCAAGGTCACAAGGTAAAACAAGCTGGTTTCAATGGAAAGGTCTGGTCAGGATTAAAAACAAATGTGAAATATCAAAGCCCTCTCACTTACCAATCAAAAGTTGTTCCCAATGTTAAAGTTTTTGCAGAGTAGGTCAAATGTCAAGGTCAAGGTCACGAGGTCCAAAATTTGTGTATCAATGGAAATGGCTTGTTACAAGGAATACACATTTGAAGTAGCAAATTTCTATCACTAACCAATCAAAAGTTATGTCCAATTTTAAAAGTTTTTGAAAAATGGTCAAGGTCACGAGTTCCAAAATTTTGGTATCGATGGAAAGGTTTTGTCAGAAAAAAAAATACACATGTGAAATATCAAAGCCCTCTCACAAACCAATTAAAAGTTATGCCTAATATTAAAGTTTTTGAAAAGCAGGTCAAGGTCTCACGAGTTCCTTTTTTTTGAATGAATAAAAAGGGGTCTTGTCACAAGGAATACACATTTGAAATAGCAAAATCTTATCACTAACCAATCAAAAGTTATGCTCAATCTTAAAATTATTTGAATAGTAGGTCAAATGTCGAGGTCAAGGTCACGAGGTCCAAAATTTTGTTGTCGATGAAAAGGTCTTGTCACAAGAAATACTCATGTGAAATATCAAAGCCCTATCACTTACCATTCAAAAGTTATGCCCAACGTTAAAGTGTTTGTCAAAGACCAACAAACGGACAGTCCAAAAACTATATGCCCCCAAATTATTGATTCCGGGGGCATAAAAATAAATTAATTAAATATTAAGGAGGGTTTGAACACCAAGATGACGGCAGCATTAATTGTTTTCTCGCTTCCTAGGAAAAGTACAGTCTTAACTCCCTCAAAAATTTGATACTCTGATTGATATACGCATTTGAGTATACTGATGAAGTTTGAATAATTTCCGGCGTCATTTGAGGAAATTATGGCGATTTTTGAAATTTAGGACTTTGGGAGTTTTATCCATGAGCAAACCACGACGTCATTTCGACGTTAGCGGGAAAAAATGGCGTCACAAACCTTCGCATTCAAAATGCAATAAAAACATTATTACTAAACGTATTGCATTGAAACTTGGCATGTATGGAATAGAAAATTAAATCTTCATCACAGTGTATTTTACGTTACAGGAAAGCAGATGTCACTTCATTGAAAATGTTTTAGCGACAGTGTCATCTTTTATTTAAGTATCCTGCTTGTGTTTAAAACACAATTCCTTTTATCTTTTCCATATGCAAGTGCAATATATTTATAGATATCTTGGAAGTTAAATCAAAATTAATTTCCAATAGCTTTTCGAGAACTGGAATGACACTTTCAATATAATGACGTCATCAAGAAATTCACGAAAACGTCGATTAATGCATATTTCAAAGTCTCGTAGAAAATTTTCCTGTGGATAGAATCAAATGTAAGTTTGTATAGTCAAGGACAGACAAGAAATATATAATTTTCAGAAAAATTGAATTTGGCGTCCAAGTGTTCAATACCTCCTTAAATGAATAAATAATTACATACATAAGGAGTGTGTCGTCTTCAGTGTACAACAACCGATATAATTACAATTCGAAAGACAGTTATAACCTTAAAGTTAAAATTCTGAAATTGTCATACTTCTAATGGATTTATGGCTAAGATAAAATTGCTTGATTTAAAAAATTCGAAGTAGGTGGTTATTGATAAGGGATTTTCATTGAATACCGTGCAATTTGCGAAGCAGTCTGATTTGAACCAGCCCCCCTTCTCCTTCTTTGCCAGGGTCTGAAGTACACCCGTTAAGGGTCGTGTTCAATGAACTTTTGACCGGAATTTTCTTGAGATTTTATCATAACCAATCAAAACGTCCGTTTAATCGAACCTTCGAGGGCTTAAAAATAAAAAAAACTTAAAATAAAATTTAAAAAAAAAACTGTTTTGGTTATACTCTGACCATTATCGGAATTGCCCTTTTGTATAAAAGAAAAACCATATGAAACACAAACGATTCGATCGATTTGTCTCGATACCGATTGAAAAATAGTTTTCTTTATTTGATATTGCATACCTGTAAGTCGCCAATGGATTGGCTAAAGGAAAGGCGAACAGAACACGATCTATAACGGGTGAACTCCAGACCTTGAAAGGGGGGGGGGAGGTTATCACACTGTTTGCGAAGAGCAATCTAAGCCGAAATTCTGAGGAGCGCACGAGTTACAAAGTCGTTCACATGATATCATTTTTATCACTTCTATGAATGATTGGAATACAAAATTAATTTTCCGGAAATAGGAACCGTAAGGAAAAGGCTTTAGTTAGATTAATAATCAATATATCAAAATTGAAAACTTACCTAGAAACTTAGCGATGCTATATCCACACTGTAGAAAACAATATGGTACTATTTAGTAAGACATTAAGTTTCAGTTTGTCACAAATGACAACGAATTTAACATCAAAAACAGAAATATGTTTAATCAGAACACATTTCATAAGCCAGTAATGCGTTCGCAAAAATTCTTCATTCACTACCGAGTAATCCTCGTACAGTATGGAGCACATGTGTTTGCAAATCCATATAGTAGGCAAAGGTATTAAAAAGTTAGCATTTATCAGAGTTTGCATTAGAATTGACTTTTATGTATTCTTTAGAATAACTGTAAAGACTTTGATGGATCTCTGAAAATATACTTATAAAATTAAGTTCATAACGGTTTTCGATATTTGTTTAGATACCGAAAAGGATGACAAGTCAACTATTAAGGTTCATAAATCGAATATTTCATAGGGAAGTCAGAAATTATTTGACAAGTTAGTATTTCATTTGAATTAAAATTCAATAAAACAAAATAAAAAGATAAAACAGTGAAAAGAATTTAAACTTACCAATAGAAGTAAAAGACCAAACAAGAAATTGATTTTATGTGAAACCATTTCTGCTTTGGAATGTCACTAGGCAGAAGTAGACTTTACTATCAACAAAGACCAATCAAAATGGTCGTGATGTCATCAATGGCATTTTATAAATATTTCTACGCGACTATGACATTGATTCAACCTTGAAAAGGAGCCTTTTTATAAGCGATATATCATTTTTGCGAAAACAAGACAAACAGTACAACTTGATAAATCAACATTTTATTCTGATGTTTCGATAAAAATTACAAGTCTCTAATTTAAGCTTTATCACTTTGTACGGAAGCCCGTAGGTGACAGGTATGAATTATAATTTATCTGGCGGTCGCCAGATAATTATCTGGCGGACGCCACATAATTATCTGGCGGTCACCAAATAATTAAGTGGCGGCCGCCAGATAAATTAAGTGGCGGACGCCAGATAAATTATAATTCATGTCACCTACGGGCTTCCGTAACTTTGAACTCATACCAAATACGTCTATGATAAATTGTTTCAGCCGGATGTGAATGTTATAAATAGAAAAATTAACATCCTTATTCATCAATCAAAGCAGGTAAAGACAATTCATCAGAAAATCGAACATCACATGATCTACTTTTTTCGAAGGTGTTTAGTTATATCTTTATTTATGAACTTTAAATACATTTTATGTATCATTGCATATAAAAATAGAACATATGAATATTTTGTTTCGTGCTTAATTTGTACTCGCATCAAGTACAGTACAAAGGAAAATGATCGACAGTAGGGAACGTTTGCATTAGTTTGAAATAAATATAACGTTTGCGTTGGGATCATTCGAATCAATATTCCTACAATCAAGGGTCCATTTGAAACGTTTTCATAAAAGGTTCAGAGATGATAAGCACGAAAATTCCAAAACAGTTATCATAGGGAGAATTAATTTTTAAATATATCACCGTTGGGCATCACGTGATACACAAATGATATGTTCCACGGGAATCCCCTTTGATTGAACTAAGTTAATACTGTCTAAATCTACTTTATATGAATTTATTTTAGGCCTATCATATGGTCATTATTATCAATGATATGATGGTAATTTATTCTGGTCAAGAATAGACGTGTATTCGGAGAACACTTAAACAGAATTTTTTCAATGCTCGCCACATGTTATGATATGGTACACGGACAGATACAAAATTTCTGTTTAAGTGTTCTCCAAATATACGTCTATTCTTGACCAGAATAAAGTACCATCATATAATTTATAATAATGACCATATGATAGGCTTAAAATAAATTCATATAAAGTAGATTTAGACAGTATTTACTTGGTTCAATCAAAGGGGATTCCCGTTGAACATATCATTTGTGTATCACGTGATACCCCACGGTTTATATAGAAGCGTAAAAGCTCTCGCGACCACAGGTATGAGCTACCTTAATGTTATTTTATTCTTATTTTGGTTTTCATACCCTAGCTTATATTTTTAACAGTACAAGTGACATTCATTTTTATAGTGTGGCTTATTCCTTTGCTCTACTTGGTTTTTTTTCTTTTGGTCAATTTCCAAGTTAAGCTAACTTAAACTGAAAAAAGTTATGTTATTTGGAAAAACATAAAAGGGACAAAGCTTACAGATACATTTAGGCCCTTTCATGTAGATACTTTTGGTGTACATGTATTTTTTATTTCAAATACAATGTATCTCAGCCTCGGATGAAAAGGGAGCTTGTAATAAGAGGGCAAAATCTATTGGGGCGAAAAGTGCTACGATCGTGATGGTAATTCTATTGGTAACCACAAATTATACTTGTAGGATGTCCTATTTGTTAAACATATACTTTAAAAAATCCAAATCTACTTAGTGATGGTTTTCATAACACACAAAGCCTTACGTTGACTTGTTTTATTGGCTATTATACTGTATACACTAACGGTGGGTTTGATCTAGTTTTATCGGGGGAGAGGTAAAAAAAGCTGAAACACCAGGAAATCTAAATAAAAATCTAAATAAGAAGGAGCTCGTAATAAGAGGGAAAAATCTATTGGGGCTAAACTGCTAAGATCGTGATGGTAAGTCTATTGGTAGCCTACAATTATACTTGTAGGATGTCCTATTTGTTAAACACAATTATATCTTAAAAATCTCAATCTTCTCAGTGCTGGTTTACCTAACATACAAAGCCTTTGTTGGCTACTGACGGTATGTACGTGAAGAACCGTTACTGCGGCACTGCGAGTTTCAAAAAGCGGATGCGCTTGGGGGAGGCTTTACGGAATTTACAGATAATTTTTGATGTTCAGAAAAACCACCGACTCACCTTCACGCATGCGCGCTTATTTGATAAGTTTGATCGAGGGATAAAAAAGCTTAAACATCAGGAACTCTAAATGAATAAATAAACAAAAAGATAAATAATTGAATAAATGAGGACTATCGAAATATTGGTGATTGGACATAAAAGATATTATTCAAAGTGTATTATTTGCATTGTTTTGATGATCAGATTACTGTCTTGTTCACTAAATCCAGTGCACCATGTTTTGGTGATTTATTCTGTCATCTGCAGAATTTTCCTATAAATTATAGTTTCCGAGAACTTTCCTCCTTTAGTCGTAACTGAAAATTAACTTTAACTTACCCTAACAGCTGCCTGCAAACCGCAATATGAAAAATAAAATGTCTAGACGGAAAATTTCCATGTTAATTTCAAGCCGCCACCATATTGTTCTCCGTGTCAACAATAGTAAACCGTGACGTCAAAGCTCCCGACGTCACGTATTTTCAGCGATTTTACTATAGAAAATCCTCGTAGACTTTTTATTTTCCGCCCTATTTCTACCTTAATTGACGTACAGCCAAAACAATGGTATTTTCTATTACGACTAAAGGAGTACAACATAAAATTGATATTTTAGAGAAAACCGGGAAATAGTGTGCTCTGGATTTAGTGAACAGGACAGTAAATTCTCAGATATCAAAATACATTATAGCCTATTTGCATTGCAGATTTTCCTATGTCGAACATGACGTTATATATATAACGCGTTATTTTGAAGATTTTCACCTGGATAATAGGATTTGTCGTATTGAAAAGCAAGTTACATGTACAATGTAACATAGATATTAATAGCATTGAAGAAAGAAATGTTTGAATATCAATAGCATTGGAGACAAGAAATGTTTGAATATCAATAGTATTGGAGACAAGAAATGTTTGAAATTTTCTAAAAACTATCCGTTGTATTAAATAGTTTCAACAGTGTAATACAAAATGTTGTTGCAGTATATCATGATATGGTACATGTAGAAAAGAAGGGATTTTCTATACTTAGGAGGGGGATTAAAAGCTTGTTTCAGGAGCGGGAGGAGGGTGTGTCCAATCTATCTATGGTTTGGAGGACGTTAACACAATAATTATACAGAATTTTTTTTTAATCTTAAGGGTGGTTGGGAAGAACTTGACACGTTTTACCTCTGAATATGTGTAAATTCTTGGTCACCTATGGTCTGGATCATTACAGAACTTTATACATGTATATTTTAAGATATTGGTCGACTTTCTTCTATCAGCAATACCTAACATTTGATTTGTAGAATGTAGTATGTAGTATTCTAGAAGTATTGATCGCCTGTGTTCCAATTATCACCTTGATCATGTCCTAGTAAATCAACCCGTGGAAGTACACCTTTTACAAATTCATCGAAGCATCATTTTCACGTTAAAAAAATAAAAGGCAAAAATTCCATACAGAAGAATGTAACATACTACGGATCACAAACGCTTTGGTCATTCATGAATGATAAAATTTAAAGTGCTTCGTTCCGCATGTTCCGGTTGACGAATCATTTACGTAAACAAGGTTAGTGTAAACTTCCAATGTTGATGTAGATGTAACCGGCAGATCGATATTAACCCTGCTTCCGTACCCTCTCAGGTAAGTACAAAATGTATAGTTTTTCTGCTGTCCTTTTGGTATATATGGTCGAAACGGTTTCATAACCTGTATTTTTTGTGTCACGTGGACATATATTTGCATGTTGGTCTAATGTGGAAATATTGTTAAATGTAATATTGTTTTCACTGTTTAAAGGTTCGGAAAAAAACCCATTGTTCATTAGTATATACGTTTAAAAATAACGTAACAGTGTATACTACCAGTAACACTGCGTGGGATCTAAACGTTTGGTGTTGTGATTCCTTACAGAGTTCTTTTGTTTTGTTTTTTTTTTTTAATTTTCTAAATTAAACTTTACAGAACTGGTGAGCCGTTGCAGTAGGGTAGTGTCCAATAAACCGATTCATATCGTCTAGGTATATGAGAAGTTCATAGTCAATATAGTTTGTCGACGACAGAAGCATTCTTGACTTGCATGTATCATTCCTTTTGATGAACTCTTTAGCGTTTGCAAAACTATATAGACTTTTCAGATATATAAATAAACATTAAAGAAGTACCTATCAGTTATTCAAACGATATGGACTTAGGCATTGCCCTACTGCAACGTCTCATCAGTTTTGTGCAGTATCACTTGCATAATGAAAAAAAAAAAAAATCAAAAACCTCCGTAAAGCCACCGTTCCAATGCAATCCCGCTGTACCTACGACCATTCTCGACAGCAATTTTCACAAGAGCGGGTAAAACCTTCCCGACCTCTTCATTTTTTTCTTGACATCACGATCTATTCCCGATCAATTAATGACCGATTTACGTTTCATCGCGGACTTACTCACGCTTTACCCGCTCTTCTCACGATCATAATGCCGACCAAGTCCCGTTCTATCCGATTAAACTCCGATATATTCCCGACCAAAACCCGATCTATTCCCGATGCAATCAAAACATAATTTCTAACTTAAACTGATCTCATTTCTCATCCAATGATCGTATCGACCAAGAAGAAGCCTATATTTATTTAATTTTTTTTTGACCAAGGTTTACCCAAAAGTGTCGCGATCAAAATTCAAAAATTTCCTTACTTAAAAAGTGGCATTAGATAGCCAAGAATCGTCGCCGCGACATTTTGATGATAAGTATTTTGAACAAATCAATATCAGTGCGAGAAAATGAATGAAATACATGTATGCACAGATCCTATTTGAAGCGTCGTTTGGTCGTAACTTGATCATATAGAGCGTGAATAGGTCGCAAGATGGTCATGAAAAGGTCTTGGTAAGATCAGCAAACATTGAATCTGTAGTGAATAGATCGTGGTAAGAGCGTAGAATAGACGTGTAAAGATCGGGAACAGGGCGTAATGAAAGCGTATCTTATGCGTGAAGAGAGTTAAATGTCGATCAGACAACGCTCAAGCCACGCTCTTTTCCGACCAGGACACGATTAACCAAGGCTGTACCCCCGACTATCCCGACCAAGCCCCGACTATTTCCACAACCACAAAGAGAGCGGGAAAGTTTCCCGTATTTTTTTTCAACCGGTTGAAAGAATACGGGAAACTTTTCCCGATCTCTAAAGCGTGCCCGCTCTAATAACGATCGATTTTGGACCGACATACGCTGTACCAGACCAAGATACGACTAAGAGCCGTTCTCTCCCGACCTGGCAAGGTGCCGTAGACCCCCGTGCCATAAATAGCACCCCTTGTTTTAAGAAAATTCTTAACTTGGAGAATAAAGCGTTTACTGACAACTTTAATTTTCATATTTGACCATGTATTCACATAAATCTTGAAATTGCAATCGGTTTTTAAATCTTTCGTTGACGAAGTTAGATTCACAGCAAGGTAAATTGTTAATAGAAACCTGGATCCTTTTAGCGAATCCATAAGTCCCCTAAGATTTGTCAAAAATACTAATTTTTCCCTATTTTCATGTATACATAAATAATATTTTTCCAAAATCATTCATCTATATATTCATTTTGTAGGTATACAATAAAATCGAACTCATAACAATTTCGACCTCTTGTGGATGACTGACCCTATTTTATAGATAGTCTTCATGGTCAATTTACCCTAATAAACAAACCTACCTTCGGGTTGGCTATTTATATCGTAATTTTCACACCAGCTACATGTACTGACTTTTTCGATTGTGAAACCCGACTACAGATTCATGTTCTGCATAATAATTGTATATTTCGGAAATCTATTACTATACAAAGTACAGTAGATCAAATACCAAATGAGCGTCAATCGTTAAAAATAAGAAAGTACCTTTAGCGAAAAGGTAAAAAAGAACTCAGTAAGCTCCCCCTTTCGGTAATACTTTGTAACAAGTTTAAATACCTAAGTACCTTCTAGATATAGGGACCTTGACCTTGATCCATACGCTTCGTAGATTATGTTGAAAATTCAAAAAATCTCTTAGACTTTTTCACATCTCTGCTGATACCTTAATTTCCAAATTTTCTTTGTTTCAATGGCGCCACCTACATCATATATCTGTCATCACCAGTCATCTTAAGCGTAGCTACCATGTATGCTTGTACAATGAAGCATCCACATTTTTTTCGTTATAGATGTAGTGATGTGAGCTTTTGCTATACCCCCGCTCGTCCGCGTTCCCGTGTGCGTATAAGGCACGGTCCATTTGATATTCTGGGGGGGGGGGGGGCTTGGGTTTTTTTTTCGAAAAAAATAATTTTGCTCTGAATTTTGAAGAAAAAAAATTAATTTGCTTCTGGTGTGACAGAAAAAAATAATCTTGCTCTTACAAGTAATCTGAATTTGAAGAATAACCATAAAATTTGCTTAAAATTCCTGAATTTTTTTCGACTCGCTTCGCTCGCCACAGTTTTCACTTTAATTAAAAAAAATTTTGGCTCGCTTCGCTCGCCATTATTTTCTTCTTAAATGGCAAGTTCATATTTAAAAATATCAAAAAAGGGCTTCCTTAAATGCTTAAATACATTATCAATATCATTTATTACTATTAATAGATACATGTATCACCATAGAGTCTAGAATTTACATACAATCTTGGAAGGAGAATTTAATTAAGTTTTTAAAAAAAATTGTCTATAAGACCTTCCTTTCAGGCCCTCTTACATGTTACATGACCTTATATATACATTTTCTTTACTGAAAATTATATTGTAAATTTTTTTTATCTCTCTCAGTAAGACAATACAAGTTTTACATAAAAATTTAGTAATGTTTAGATCAACTTAAGTCAAAATAAAGAGTTTATGTTGAAAAAACACAAACATTCTTCACATACACATAAATTGTTAGAAAAAAAATTTCCTTGCTCCAACTTTGCAAGAAAAAAATTATTTTGCCTCGGTTCGGGGCGAAAAAAATAATCTTGCTCCGACAAAAAACCCAAGCCCCCCCCCCCCCCCCCCCCCCAGAATATCAAATGGACCGTGCCTAAGTGTAAGAAGTTTGGGTTTAAGTTTTATCATATTTCATTTCAAATAAGGCACGGTTCATTTGATATTCTGGGGGGGGGGGGGCCTTGGTTTTTTTTCGAAAAAAATAATTTTGCTCTGAATTTTGAAGAAAAAAACTTAATTTGCTTATGGTGTGACAGAAAAAAATAATCTTGCTCTTATAAGTAATCTGAATTTGAAGAATAACCATAAAATTTGCTTAAAATTCCTGAAAAATTTTCGGCTCAGTTCGCTCGCAACATTTTTCACTTTTTATACAAAAAAAAAAATCTTGCTCCGACAGAACAAAAGATTCCACATTATATAAATAATAAATGCCTTGTCCTTACAGTTTTGACAATATGGTGAATGGTAGACAGAATCAAAATACATGAAGATTGAATTAAATGGAAGTAATACAAAAACAAATAGAAAGTAATACAAAAAACAAACAAGAGAGAGAGAGAGAGAGAGAGAGAGAGAGAGAGGGGGGGGGGGGGGGTTGGGTTGCTCAGTATCTGCTACAGTAACCAAACTGAGGTTGATCCTTGCATAGGATGCTGCATCTGACCGATATGTTCCGATTCAGTGAATCGGTTAAGAAGTTTGGGGAAGGTCAGTATCTAACAAAATGTTGATGTAATAGTAACCAAACTTGTACAAGTGATTCATTGTGGGATGCTTAGATAGATGCAAGCACTGGATGCAGCATTTGACCTACTTTTTGACCGCTGGAGTAATTTTGCTTTTAGAAGTCAATATTGAGCAAAATGTAAGTGCTCCGTATACCAAAATTCAATATTAGGATGTATCTTTGATCAAACTTTCATAATATGACCTTCACATACTTTGCACTTTAGTGGATTTTGCTTTTAAAAACCAATGTTCTCGGAAAAAACATTTAAATTGAATTTTGCTGCCATGAAAACATGATGCCATACGGTGAGCTTTGTAACCTGTGATTACCTAAGTTTCTGTTCATTTCAGAATGAAGCCTTCCAGAACGTTTTATATATTATCTATTCTCCCATCATTATTTATGGGAACTGCTGGTTATACTTCTGGCGCCCCCACCGGAGCATGTACTGGTATGACACCAGGCCATTATCCTAATTCGCCTCAGTCCTCACAGGCTCCCTACACCATCACCATCAACGCCACGTCATACAGTCCTAATGACGTCATACGAGGTAGGTTAAGGACAGACAAGGGTGATACTTTATTATCGGTTTCCAAATTGAAGAGTTTTTAAATTAATGTTTATAAAAATATATAGCTCACCGAAAAGTCTTCTCCGATAAGTCACAATGGGCTTTGAGAGAGACGTCGCTTTATAACAGTCAAACTTTCTTGAAATTGAAGATAAAATATTTGATCTTTCAATTTTTATCATGTTTTTTTTTTTGTGTGAAAATATCTATGGGCTTATATACTTACTGCCAGAATGTTTATATGTCAAAGGTCGGTTTTATGCAAAATATGGCAGAAGTTCATCCTTTTACCTGGTCACACAGGAATGCATCGTGTGGACCAAAAGGAGCGATGAGGCGGGGGTCCACACGATGACAGGAATGACATGAAGATACTTATTAAAATTTTTAGTAGGTATGAGGTCATGTATGGGCAATGTAAAAATGAAACATTCCCTTTCTTTTCGGTAACCTTTGTTTCTGTAACATACGAAAGGGTTTGTATCGACACTAGTTCTCAACCATAAGTCTAGGTTTAGACCCTTGGATTGATAAAAAAATGGTGGAGCTTGGAGTCAATAAAACCACATTTTATTTGACCTCAGCTCTTTGGATAAAAAATTCTATGGTTCAATATGGTTTATAAGGTTCTACACCTGGGTATCGAAATGAGATGCGGGGGGAAGGAGGGGGGGGGGGGGGGGACTAAGTCCCTTTCGAAAAATTGAGGTTTAACAATCTTACCATTCTGTAAATTTATCTGTTCTTATATGATGCTGTTGAATTTGAAGACGTTTATCATTAAAGTAGCTTGTACCTCTGGTCGTGAGAGCTTATATTCTCCTTATGATAACTTTTTTTTAAATTTTGATGCTTATCATCTTTGAACCTTTTATAAAAACTTTTCAAGTAGACGCTAGATTGTAGGAATATCCTTATCGTCCATAAATTCGAATGACCCCTACTCTAACATTACACCCTATTGAAAAGTCTAAAAATCACATTTTTTACATTGTAGAAACATTTTTAACCAAAATATATTTGAAACCTGTAGTAACTTTACCCAATGTGCAAAAATATGAAAAGAAAATATGGGGTATCCATGCATAATTGTCCCCGACTTTGGACCAGAGGTACAATCTACCTTAATATTATTTCTTCTACCTGGACATGGTAAATTTTTACATTTTGTTATGGCAAATAATATAAACTAACCCAAATCCCTTCTTTGTCTTACTTCTTTTACTAAATCCCCTCTACCTTACCTTTGCCCCTTTTTCCCTTTATTCATACACAAAACCCGAACTCATCCTTGACAAATCCATTCCTTTTTCATGATAAGGATTGTTGTTTTTTTTTTTCTCTCTCTTTATGATTTGCTCTACTTTTGAATCTATTCTGCATGTATCTCATAATGCACTTCTTTCAGTAACAATATCAGGTTCAGGGACGTCTTATAAGGGTACCATTATTCAGGCAAGGAAGACAGGGTCGAACACTCCTACTGGACAGTTCTCGCTTACCCCCGGTGACACTCAACTAAAGACTATTACATGTCGTGCAAATTCAGTGAGTAATTTTTTGTAATCGTTTCCCTAGCTACGTCTTTACCGATTCCTACAGGTAATTCTGTTATGGATATTGAAAACGATACATGTTATGCTTGAGAAGCAGATCCACAACATGACGAATTTGTAATAATCACATGCATGAGACCAAAAAAAAAAAAAAAAAAAAAAAAAAAAAAAAAATACTGGGTGAGACAAAATATTCACACGAATGACGGAAATTTCGTCTTTATCCGAGTTGAGCGTAGCAGAACGAGGGGAAAGATGTAAAATTTCCTTCACGAGTTAATTTTTTATGTCTAAGTTATTATTAAGTGAAAGGATCTATTTCTTCTTCCGTGAAACAAGAAAAAAAAGTGAATCCAAACTACGGTTCATGCCATCTAACGCCATATTTTCTGATGACGTTTCTGTGAATTAATGTTTTACACACATGACTTTTAACTTGTTGCGAATTATTTTGAACTATATTTGATATTGTTAAACTAAGGGGTGTTTCCCAAAATGCAAATACACTGTCGCATATCACGTGATACACAAATGATATGTTCCATGGGAATCCCCTTTAAATAGACCAGATAAATACTGTTTAAATCTACTTAATGATATGGATTTATTTTAGGCCTATCATATGGCCATCATTATCAATTATTTGATGGTAACCTATTCTGGTCGTGAATAGACGTATATTCAGGTTTTATACCTGTCCGTGCATCATATCATAACATGTGGTCACTGGTGAGCATCGAAAATTTTCCGCTTAAGTGTTTTATTGTCGATAAGAAAAGATTACCATCATATAGTTGATAATAATGGTTATATCATATGCCTTAAATAAATTCATATAAAGTAGATTAAGACAGCATTTACCTGGTTTACTCAAAGAGGATTTCCGTTGAACATATCATTTGCGTATCACGTGATATTCGACAGTGGTATAGTGCGTCGTCTCTAACCGGATCTTTGGCATATATTTCAAAACATGCTTTAAGTAATTCCGCTCCTCTTCTTTGAAATTATAGAACCATAGAATATGTTTCAATATCAATAATGAATATCAATTATGCAATATAGACAGCTACATTATAATTTGTTTTTGAAGGATGCTGTTACACACTCCGGTTCAGCAACAAAATCCACCAAGACAGTCTTTTGGACAGTGCCCTCAGGGTTAACAGGGGAGGTCAAATTTTAGTAAGTGTCTAGCGAACAACGTCAGAAAAATAAAAACAAAACAAAATACACGCGTCAAACTGCAGGAGAGCGTTGGTGAACATATTGATAGTTTGAAAAATATATTTGTGTTTAGGGGTGACATATTTCCTAGTCAAGCTTAAAGTTTTACCAAGAACATTATTTTGAACTGAAAAACATTGAGTATCCATTCACCAACAGTTAAATCCTTCAGAACTATCTATCTCTAGGTAACTTGTTCATCACTCATTGTAAAATTAAGCAGTATAGCGAGTATGTCAAACACAACACTCGAATCAGAAGTTGTCAAAATTTAATCTCTTTCAGTTAACATACGAATGCCAATATCGAAATATATGTTCTAAAGTACGAATTATATTGTGCTAGACACGTGTTTCAGATAATGAATCCTCGTCAGTAGTACGTCATGTCAGGCCAAAGTAATTTTCCGGGCGCAATCAGTCATAGATTAAATATCTAAATCTGCTACTGAATCGATCCACCCTACATAAAATTTTGGAGCCGCGCACTTTTAATAAGATACATTCACAGAATTAAAACAAACCTAATTAATAATTACATTTTGGGTTGTCTGAAAATCACTTTTGAAAATTCTGAAAATCAATAATTGCGATTGAATGACTGTAAATGTCACCGACCAAGATATCTTTACCTGATATGTACATCAATATGTACATCGAGACAATTATACCGAATTAGACAAGATTTCATGGAGCTGTTGTGACGGATGTTGTATGCAAAAAGGAGACGCCGACTCTCCCCCGGGCACCTGGTCTCACTTCGGGAAATTTATCCCGGAGTTCGCACTGTTCTAATGGAAATTCTAATGATTTTGCATGCCTTCTTGATTTGGAAAAAAAAATGATGGGTACTTCTTCGGTGTTTATTTGGCTTGAAATACCACTGATGAGGATTAACTTTTCGAAACACATAAAATTGCCTGGTGCAAAGCCTATTGAGCTCAAATGGTAGCTGAGAAAATTATTTTTTCGCGTTATAACGCGAAACTTTCGCGTTATATCGCAAAACTTACGCGTTATAATGCGAAACTTTCGCGTTATAACACGAACTTTACGCGTTCTATCGCGAAACTTTCGCGTAATATCGCGAAAATAAACGTGCAGAAGCTTTCGCGTTATATCGCGAAACTTCGCGATATAACGCGAACTTTACGCGTTATAACGCGAAACTTTCGCGTTTAAACGCGAAACTTTCGCGTAATAACGCAAAACTTACGCGTTATAACGCGAAACTTACGCGTTATAACGCGAAACTTTTGCGTTATAACGCGAAACTTACGCGTTATTACGCGACATTTACGCGTTATAACGCGAACTTCACGCGTAATGACGCGAATTTTACGCGTTTAATCGCGAAACTTTCGCGTTATAACGCGAAACTAACGCGTTATATCGCGAAACTTTCGCGTTATAACGCGAACTTTACGCGTTATTACGCGAAACTTACGCGTTATATCGCGAAACTTTCGCGTTATAACGCGAAACTTACTCGTTATTACGCGAACTTTACGCGTTATAACGCGAAACTTACGCGTTATATCGCGAAGCTTTCGCGTTATAACGCGAAACTTACGCGTTATTTCGCGAAACTTACGCGTTATTACGCGAAACTTTCGCGTTATAACGCGAAACTTTCGCGTTATAACGCGAAACTTACGCGTTATTACGCGAACCTTACGCGTTGTAACGCGAACTTTACGCGTTATAACGCGAATTTTACGCGTTATATCGCGAAACCAATAAGCAGGTTATGTACGATGAATATATGTATGAAATATCAATGCCCTTCCATTGATAGTATAAAAGTTATCTGCGTTCAATTTTCTCGACTTAAAATGAAATATAGGCCAAAAGTTAATGTCAGACTGAGTGCAATTTAAAAGTATGGTAAACATGGTTAAAGTATTTTGGAGTTATCTGACCTGGTCACTAGAGTATAAAGTATGATTCAGATCATCCACACCAGAATTGCAGTAAGCATGCCATCCTCGGATACATACAAGTTTGGTTGATCTATACGAAAGCCTATTGAGCTCAAGTGGTAGCTGAGAAATTTATTTTTTCGCGTTATAACGCGAAACTTACGCGTTATAACGCGAAACTTTCGCGTTATATCGCGAAACTTACGCGTTATTACGCGAAACTTTCGCGTTATTACGCGAAACTTTCGCGTTATTACGCGAAACTTACGCGTTATTACGCGAAACTTTCGCGTTAATACGCGAAACTTTCGCGTTATTACGCGAAATTTTCGCGTTATTACGCGAAACTTTCGCGTTATTACGCGAAACTTTCGCGTTATAACGCGAAAATTTTCGCGTTATAACGCGAAAATTTGTATGTATGCAGTATGTAAAAGATTTCAAATCGGAACCCTTGTAGGAGCTTCAGGATACCCCCAGCCCAGAGTAGTTTCATAGCAATAACAATATATAAGATTATTATGAAATACATGTATATATATACGACGAAATTTCAATCAGAAAACAAGAGTAGATTTTTCAAGAAAATGCCAAGATTTACTTGAAATACCTTGCCATTTCCAGGAACTACATGTTATGAATGATCGATATAGGCATTACACGAAATCCCTTAATTTTGGGAAGTACGTAAAATCCCTTATTATACTTATTCACTGTAACATATACACATAATATCACGAAATCCATTGAGTTCAGGAATATTAATATACATGTATATATCATAGTGAATAAATGTAATCAGAGATTTTACGTAATTCCTAAAATCAAGGGATTTCGTGTAATGCCTGTATCGATCGGTCATTACATGGAACTCCTGAAGTTGGCCAGGCGTTCCATGTATTTCCTAACCGTTATTTTTTGTCTTCTTTTGACATTTGAAATCATAGCTTTTTCTGTCCTTTGATGCTGAATATCCTCTCTGACAAGTAGAAAGGAATGTTTATGTCAAATAAATAGAAATATTCAAGCTAGAGTTTAGGTAATATCCATCAAATTATTGCTCAAATTTAGGGTTCAATTTATTATTTTTATGCAGATTGAACATAAAACCAAAGTATCAATCAAGAAATTGTCTAACATGATTGATGATTGATGTATTTTTAAACATGAACCGAAAGTAGAAGAAACATTAGTATTCTTAAGAACATTTAGTTTTCTCGATAAGGCTTAATAAATGCCTTAAATGTGTTGATTTCCAACTACCTTCCATGTGATACATATGTATCTGAATCTGATATAAAGTATATAAAAGTGATGAACGAACGCCCTGTCAGACATATCAGTATGAAATGTTATTTTAATACGTCAATCATTGCTGTCTCCCAGTAAGCACTTTTAAATACTAAGATTTTTAATTGCGACAAGATTTTGGGACGAATCGAACACCATTGCACTTTGGTACGAAAGCTTATATTGAGTTCCATGGTCCAAGCAAGATTCACCTCGACGTAGAAGAGGGAGGGGGAGGGGGGTTTGCGGCAATGGTGTCCGCACTCAAGACCTATATTTCACGCTTGAGCAACCAGGTTAAGTGAAACAGGACATGTCCTTTATCAGCATATCTTTTAAAAGTCCTAAATCAACCAAACTTGTATGTGTGATGCATCTACTCTAGTAAGAATGCATATTGTAATGTACGGTACGTATGCTGCATTAGACCTATATTGCATGCCTGAAAAACCAGTTTAAGTAAAATTGGACGGTCAATTTCCAGTCTATTAAAAGTCCTAGATCATTCAAATTTGTGTGAATGATGAATCTGAGGATCCTTCCTGCAATGCATGGTAGGGAAGCTGAATTTGACCTATATTTTACACTTGATTGACAATATTAGGTAAAACAGGACAGATCCAGCTTATCACGAGTCTTAGATCAACCAAACTTGTATGTATCCGAGGATGGCATGCTTACTGCAATTCTGGTGTGGATGATCTGAATCATACTTTATACTCTAGTGACCAGGTCAGATAACTCCAAAATACTTTAACCATGTTCACCATACTTTTGAATTGCACTCAGTCTGACATTAACTTTTGGCCTATATTTCATTTAAAGTCGAGAAAATTGAACGCAGATAACTTTTGTACTATCAATGGAAGGTCATTGATATTTCATACATATGTTCATCGTACATAACCTGCTTATTGGTTTCGCGATATAACGCGAAAGTTTCGCGTTATAACGCGTAAAATTCGCGTTATAACGCGTAAAGTTCGCGTTACAACGCGTAAAGTTCGCGTAATAACGCGTAAGTTTCGCGTTATAACGCGAAAGTTTCGCGTTATAACGCGTAAGTTTCGCGATATAACGCGTAAGTTTCGCGTTATAACGCGTAAAGTACGCGTAATAACGAGTAAGTTTCGCGTTATAACGCGAAAGTTTCGCGATATAACGCGTAGGTTTCGCGTTATAACGCGTAAAGTTCGCGTTATAACGCGAAAGTTTCGCGATATAACGCGTTAGTTTCGCGTTAAAACGCGAAAGTTTCGCGATAAAACGCGTAAAATTCGCGTTATAACGCGTAAAGTTCGCGTAATAACGCGTAAGTTTCGCGTTATAACGCGAAAGTTTCGCGTTATAACGCGTAAGTTTCGCGTTATAACGCGTAAGTTTCGCGTTATAACGCGAAAGTTTCGCGTTTAAACGCGAAAGTTTCGCGTTATAACGCGTAAAGTTCGCGTTATATCGCGATGTTTCGCGATATAACGCGAATGCTTCTGCACGTTTATTTTCGCGATATTACGCGAAAGTTTCGCGAAATAACGCGTAAAGTTCGCGTTATAACGCGAAAGTTTCGCGTTATAACGCGAAAGTTTCGCATTATAACGCGTTAGTTTCGCGTTATAACGCGTAAGTTTCGCGATATAACGCGAAAGTTTCGCGTTATAACGCGAAAAAATAATTTTCTCAGCTACCATTTGAGCTCAATAGGCTTTCGTAGATCTAAGACTCGTGATAAGCTGGATCTGTCCTGTTTTACTTAATATTGTCGATCAAGTGTAAAATATAGGTCAAATTCAGCTTCCCTACCATGCATTGCAGGAAGGATCCTCAGATTCATCATTCACACAAATTTGAATGATCTAGGACTTTTAATAGACTGGAAATTGACCTGTCCAATTTTACTTAAACTGGTTTTCAGGCATGCAATATAGGTCTAATGCAGCATACGTACCGTACATTACAATATGCATCCTTACTAGAGTAGATGCATCACACATACAAGTTTGGTTGATTTAGGACTTTTAAAAGATATGCTGATAAAGGACATGTCCTGTTTCACTTAACCTGGTTGCTCAAGCGTGAAATATAGGTCCTATTTTCTTGAGTGCGGACACCATTGCCGCAAACCCCCCTCCCCCTCCCTCTTCTACGTCGAGGTGAATCTTGCTTGGACCATGGAACTCAATATAAGCTTTCGTACCAAAGTGCAATGATGTTCGATTCGTCCCAAAATCTTGTCGCAGTTAAAAATCTTAGTATTTAAAAGTGCTTACTGGGAGACAGCAATGATTGACGTATTACAATTACATTTCATACTGATTTGTCTGGCAGGGCGTTCGTTCATCACTTTTATATACTTTATATCAGATTCAGATACATATGTATCACATGGAAGGTAGTTGGAAATCAACACATTTAAGGCATTTATTAAGCCTTATCGAGAAAACTAAATGTTCTTGAGAATACTAATGTTTCTTCTACTTTCGGTTTATGTTTAAAAATACTTCAATCATCAATCATGTTAGATAAGTTCTTGATTGATACTTTGGTTTTATGTTCAATCTGCATAAAAATAATAAATTGAACCCTTAATTTGAGCAATAATTTGATGAATATTACCTAAACTCTAGCTTGAATATTTCTATTTATTTGACATAAACATTCCTTTCTACTTGTCAGAGAGGATATTCAGCATCAAAGGACAGAAAAAGCTATGATTTCAAATGTCAAAAGAAGACTAAAAATTGGCCAACTTCAGGAGTTCCATGTAATGACCGATCGATACAGGCATTACACGAAATCCCTTAATTTTAGGAATCACGTAAAATCTCTGATTACATTTATTCACTATAATATATACATTTATATTAATAGGATTTCGTGATATTATGTGTATATGTTACAGTGAATAAGTATAATAAGGGATTTTACGTACTTCCAAAAATTAAGGGATTTCGTGTAATGCCTATATCGATCATTCATAACATGTAGTTCCTGGAAATGGCAAGACAGTATTTCAAGTAAATCTTGACATTTTCTTGAAAAATCTACTCTTGTTTTCTGATTGAAATTTCGTCGTATATATATATATGTACATGTATTTCATAATAATCTTAAATGTTGTTATTGCTATGAAACTACTCTGGGCTGGGGTATCCTGAAGCTCCTACAAGGGCTCCGATTTGAAATCTTTTACATACTGCATACATACAAATTTTCGCGTTATAACGCGAAAATTTTCGCGTTATAACGCGAAAGTTTCGCGTAATAACGTGAAAGTTTCGCGTAATAACGCGTAAGTTTCGCGTAATAACGCGAAAGTTTCGCGTAATAACGCGAAAGTTTCGCGATATAAATCGCGTTATAACGCGTAAGTTTCGCGTTATAACGCGAAAAAATAAATTTCTCAGCTACCACTTGAGCTCAATAGGCTTTCGTAAGTTTGAAATGTTGTTTAAGAAGTTTACTATTTGGAACACTTATTTTTTTGTATTCTCGCTTTATATGCTGATATACATGTATTGTATGTGCACGCTTTATCTCTGGCCCCTTGTCTTTTTTGTTCACCTTTCTTGACATGACCTAACCATGTTGCTTTGTCGAAAATCGAACTTGCATATCTTGATAGCCACTCTTTGAACTACCCAGCAAAGTTTTCAGCAATTGTCATCACAACTTGATGAAAAAATACTTTGAAGAGTTAGAAATTTATAGCAAGGATAACAGTTAAAGGAAATGTATCAGTAATAGAAGGATTAGCAGCAATGGTTTCAATATGCTCATCGTGATATTCGTTAATGATTTTTATTTGGCTTTTAGATCAAAGATAAACTTTTGGAGAAAATATCTTCACTTCCTTTTTTAAGAGTTTAAGACGCCCACAAACCTAATAAAAATGCAAAGCATGCTTGGGTTGCGCTTTCATACTGACGTAATAGTATCTTTGATGTAGACAGCAAATTCATTTCTAAAGACCATTAAAATATAACTCCAATTTTATGAGATCCCCTCCTTTTTTGTATATTGAGATGCAATAAAAGATCCAGAAGGTTTTTCACTTTTGAGCTCGCCTGAACCAAATAATGTAATATGAACTTTTATGACAAGCACATCCTACTGACATGAAACTCTTAGACCTTGTAACCCTTACCAATTAAGATATCTGTCCTTCCTTCTAGAAGTGGGCGATTTTTAGAAGAGACAGGGAATTGATAATATTTGCGTATGTTCTTGAGATACTTTTCTTTTTATTTTATTTTTTCGCTCAGTGGAACATTTGTACAATCATATTCAACTTACTGGTTGAATATCCAGTCTGCTGCATTAAACAAAAGACCTGATCCTACAACCACTACCTCATCTACAACAACAACAACAACAACAACTAATGCTCCTACGGCACCACCAACGTCACCAGCTTCGTCACTTCCTTCGTCACTACCTACGCCACCTCCTTCTTCACCACCTACTTCACCACCAACGTCAGTAAATGCTGGATCGTCATCATCTGCACCAGCAGGGAGCAGTTCAATGATGGATTCAAGTTCGCCAATGGGTACCACACTGGGAGGTCCGGCTAGTGACGCTATCATTGTATGTTTTAATATTTTCACAATAAAACTCTGTTGCCTTTTAATTTTTACAATGAATAAAATGTTTTAATCTTAGAATATATCAGATGGACTTAACATTAGTAAAGTCAAGAAAACGAATGTAAAACAGACATTGTCAACATGTATAGAAATTCTATTTAAATCAACAGTACTTGATATATGATACTTGCCATAATGCTGAGATTATTTACGTAGAAGAATTCTGAACCAAGAGCTTTTTAATGACATGTACTGTAGATAAATCAATTTCATAAGTTATTGATCTCTGTTATGTTGATTTATGTCGAGGCTTAGCCAATACAAAATGCAATATGTTCATATCAATTTCATGATACTGTTATGGGCCAGAATACCCCAAAACGCCAGCAAAAATCAGACAAAGACAGAATATAAATTTACAAGTTTAATTATGTACAAAATATATATATTTCAAATGATTACAACTTACAATACAATGTCCGGATCAAAGTGTCCGTTATGGTCCACAAAGTCTATCGAATGTATGGTTTCCGGTAATCACAAACGTTCTCGAAAGATCAGTGTCCAAACGTTGTTAAATGGATTAAAGTCTCAACAAATAAAGTGTCCCAGTATATCAGAATAGATGAATGAATCGTGTCTACTAATGTGTACGAATGCCCCTTAACACAGTTCCTCAGAGGTATTTATACTTAATAACAATGAATTAACCAGAAGCTTCTAGAACAATGACTCATTACAAATGATTAACAATAGAGTAAATTCTAGAAATCACAGTCATGTGATGATAATGATGTAACAAAGAACATACTGGAATATTCTCTAATGAAATAAACATGACATAGTAAAATCTAGAAAGAATAATTATGAAATCATAATATAACATGACTAAGTACATGTGTACCTACACATAAAGTAAAACTAAAATAATACATGAGTGACCCACAACACCTCCCCCCTTAAAAAAAGTTTGAATGTCAATGAAAACTTAGGTGGGAAATTCTGCAAAAATCACTCATGAAACTCTCGATAGTGCATCTGCAATCACATTGTCTTTGCCCTTGATATGATTAATAATAATATTGTACTCTTGCAACAATAAACTCCACCTTGTAAGTCTTTGATTCTTGTTTGACATTTTGTGCAAAAATGTGAGAGGGTTGTGGTCAGTATATACAAGAATGGGATGTAAAGTAACATTCAAATAAACATCAAAATGTTGTAAAGCTAACAATAATGCAAGACACTCTTTTTCAATAGTAGAGTAATTCTTTTGACATTTTGTCAATTTCTTTGAAAAATAACAAACAACTCTATCTACACCATCATCATTTTCTTGAAACAAAGCAGCCCCGATTCCTACGTCACTGGCATCAACAGTAAGCTTAAATTGCTTATCAAAATTTGGAGCTGACAGGACAGGACTATTCATAAGAACACATTTGATTTTCTTAAAAGATTCGTCACAGTCATTGGTCCATGCAAAATTCACTCTCTTTTGTAACAGATTGGTAAGTGGACCAACAACTGACGAGAAATTTGGACAAAATTTTCTGTAAAATCCTGCCATTCCCAAGAATCTCATTATCTCTTTCTTATTGGTAGGAATCGGGAACTTTGAAATAGCTTCCACCTTGGCCATGATAGGAGTAACAAAACCTTGACCTACTTTGTGACCCAAATATTCTACAGTCGCATGACAAAATTCACTTTTCGCAAGGTTCACTGTGAGGTTTGCTTTCGCCAGTATGTCGAAGAAGGTACGCATGATGCGGAGATGATCATCCCAGGTGTCGCTGTAGATGATGACGTCATCGATGTACGCCTCGCATCCTTCGAGATGATTTAGGAGCGAATGAATCATCCTCTGGAATGTGGCTGGTGCGTTTTTCATACCAAAGGGCATTACTTTATATTGGTATAGCCCATCTGGAGTCGCAAATGCCGATATTTCTCTGGCTCTCTCTGTAAGTGGGACCTGCCAATAGCCTTTAAGCAAGTCAAATTTACTGACAAATTTTGCACTGCCAATTTTATCGATACAGTCATCGATTCGTGGGATCGGATAAGAGTCAGTTTTGGTGACTGAATTGACTTTTCTAAAGTCCGTACACAATCGGTAAGTTCCGTCTGGCTTCGGAACAAGAATACATGGGGAACTCCAATCACTATTGCTGGGTTCAATAATGTCATTTTCGAGCATGTATTGAATTTCTTTCCGCATGTATTGAAGTTTTATCGGGTTTAACCGATAGGGATGCTGTTTGATAGGTGACACATCACCTACAATGACGTCATGATGAGACGCATTAGTCTTTTTTGGAACGTCCGGAAAGATGGTCGTATATTCCCGCATTAATTGGTGCACTTCCTCTTTTTGATGCACGGTCAAATGTCCGAGTTTCACTTCCGGACTTGTCAGAATTTCGGAATTCTTCAAACGGACACTTTGAGCGAAGTCTTTTTCGACAGTCTCTTCATTACATTCAGGTTCAACACAATTTTCTAATGTATTTACATTGGCCAAAGTGGAAACTGGTTTTACAGAATTTCGGTCACTTCTATCAAAATACTCTTTCAACATGTTAACATGACACACTCTTTTTTCTTTTCGCCGACCTGGTGTCTTAACCACATAGTTAACATCACTAAGTTTACTCTCAATCTCATAAGGACCGAAATATCTAGCTTGCAAAGGATGACCAGGGATAGGCAAAAATACAAGAACTTTATCGCCTGGTTTAAAAACTCTGTTTCTAGCATCTTTGTCATACCATGTTTTCATTTTCATTTGTGATGTTTTGAGATTTTCTTGAGCCAATTTGCAAGCATTATGTAACTTCTCTTTGAAATTAGACACGTAGTCTAAGAGATTCAAATCGCTAGTCTCAGTCAACCATTTTTCCTTCAATAACTTCAATGGCCCCCTGACCGTATGCCCAAAAACTAGCTCAAAGGGACTGAACCCCAGGGACTCCTGAACCGCTTCTCGTGCCGCAAACAACACGAGGTGAACCCCTTCATCCCAGTCTTTTCCATACTGGTGACAATATGTTTTCATCATAGTTTTAAGGGTTTGATGAAAGCGTTCAAGTGCCCCCTGGGACTCAGGATGGTACGCAGAAGACTTATACTGCCTGATACCTAGCTCATGCATAACCTGCTGAAACAACCCTGACATAAAATTCGAACCCTGATCTGACTGAATAGCCTTGGGAGCACCTACGAAACTGAAAAACTTTGTAAGGGCCTTAACTATGGTCTTTGCCTTAATATTCCTAAGAGGTATGGCTTCAGGAAACCTAGTCGAAGTACACATAATTGTCAGTAAGTACTGATTCCCTGACCTAGTCCTAGGCAGAGGACCTACACAATCAACTAACACCCTACTAAAAGGTTCCTCAAAGGCTGGAATGGGTTGGAGGGGAGCAGGTGGTATAACTTGATTGGGTTTACCTACCATCTGACAACTATGACAAGACTTACAAAACTCAGACACATCTTTTCTCAACTTAGGCCAGTAAAAGTGACTTAAAATCCTATTATAAGTCTTATTGACACCTAAATGACCTGCCATGGGTGTGTCGTGAGCTAAACTCATGATGTCCCCGCGATACGCTACTGGAACCACTATCTGGTGAACGACCCGCCACACGTGATTAGGGGGTGCATCGGGTGGTCTCCATTTCCGCATGAGGATGCCATCTTGTACGTAGAAGCACTCTCCGACTTTGTCCGCTTCTTCTCGGGGAAGGGCCCTCTTGCTTAGTCGGATGATCTCCGGATCTTTAGTTTGCTCGGAGAGGAGCTGCTCACGGCTTAAGGCATCTGTACCCCTGTCTAATGGCGGATAGGAATCATCACCAGGTACTGTCGGAGACTTGTCAACATGAAGTGGTACTGACGTCTCAGGTACGCTGTCATCAATGGTAGACATGAATGTGTCAGAAAGGTCTATATTTTCGGAGGGATGGTCCTCGTTAAGTGCAGAAGTACTCTCAGCCTCTTTTAGTCTGTTCCTGGCCATCGCCCTGGTAACTGCGCAGGCTGGGTACAAGTCGTCGTCTTCATCATCGGACACGACATCGGACGTGATTTTCTCACAAACAATCGGATCGGCTACAACTTTGCCGCCAGCTAAATCGTTGCCAAGCAACAAGGAAACGCCTTGAACGGGAAGAGTAGGTCGAACACCTACGATAACAGGTCCAGTAATTAAGTCTGACTTCAAATAAATTTTATGAAGGGGAACATCAATGACGCCTAGCTCCACACCCTGTAATAAAACTGACCTACCAGTAAAAGTGTGCTCAGACAAAGGCAATGAACCCTCTAACAATAAAGTCTGGGCAGCACCAGTATCTCTCAAAATCTGAACAGGCAACGCTTCGCTAGAATCACTGAGTGAAACAAATCCCTGTGACAAAAAGGGCTTATAATGATCCTCCACAAAATCATCAGAACTGGACTTAGAACCCTGAATCTCAGGAGTGTCAGAACAAATCGAATCTAAGGCTTTCCTATCATTTCTAACAGACGCACAGGCCTGGGACTTAAGTTCTTTTTTCTTCTTAAGCTTCAAACACTCACCAATAACATGACCTTTTTTCTTACAATAATTGCATGTAGGAAGCGACCCCACCCCTGGGGATGCCTCAGAACGCTCGGACCTAGGACCGGACGTAGAACCACCTTGAGATGGTGACTGGGAACTAATGGACGACTGAGACTCTTGTACATTTTTCTTCGGAACATCTGACGTTTTTGCGCTATCGCTAGATTGAGTTTTTGACACAAAATTTTTCTTATGAGTGAGAGCATACGTATCAGACAAAACAGCGGCTTCTTCAAGAGTTTTAACATTTTTGTCTTCCAAATGAGTTCTTAAATCTTGATGTACACACTCCTTGAACTCTTCTATCAGAATTATTTGACGCAAATTGTCAAATGAATTGGGAATTTTCTTAGATCGAAACCACTGATCAAATAAATCTTCTTTTTCTCGAGCAAATTCAACATATGTTTGATTTTCAAACTTTTTGTACTTTCTAAACTTTTGTCTGTACGCCTCAGGTACTAACTGATATGCTCTCAAAATCGTGTCCTTGACCTTGTCATAGTCTGAACTCTCAGCAATACTGAGCGCCGAGTACACTTCAGCCGCTTTGCCAATAAGTACGCTTTGTAACAAAGTTGGCCAAAAATCACGTGGCCACTTCAGATTGGCCGCGATTTTCTCAAAATGTGGAAAATATTTGTCCACGGACTTTTCTTGAAATTTTGGTACTAATCGGATGTTTTTGGCGGCGTCGAATTCAGACTTGACAAGCGAAGGAACAGGATTTTCCTTAGTGCTTTTCTCTAATTTTAACTTTTCTAACTCAAACTGGAGTTCTTTCTCGTGCATACGTTCCTGTTTCTCTCTTTCTTTTTCTTCTCTTTCAAATTGTCTTTCTTTTTCTTCTTTTTCAAATTGTAATTGTATTTTCATTTTCTCTAATTCAAACTCATATTTTGACATTTTGGTTTCGCTTGAAACAGGTTCAACAGGAAAATCGTATGACGAAAAGATTTCCTTAGCTAAAAGCTCTTTAGCCACAATATTTCTAATTTCTTGTTTTCTCATAGAAGATTTTACATCTAACTTCAAGTGAAGACCTAAACCAATCAAATCATCTTTTTTCAATGATTCGAACTCATCTACAGTCGGCGATTTCAAAAATTCAGTGACCGAAAATACTATGATTGATTTCTGCTGGCAAAAGTTTGGAGAATTTTCCTTTTTTCAAAAAAAACGAACTTTTACGTAAAAATGCAAATATGCAGAGATTACTATCCCGGACGAGCCCCCAATTCTGTTATGGGCCAGAATACCCCAAAACGCCAGCAAAAATCAGACAAAGACAGAATATAAATTTACAAGTTTAATTATGTACAAAATATATATATTTCAAATGATTACAACTTACAATACAATGTCCGGATCAAAGTGTCCGTTATGGTCCACAAAGTCTATCGAATGTATGGTTTCCGGTAATCACAAACGTTCTCGAAAGATCAGTGTCCAAACGTTGTTAAATGGATTAAAGTCTCAACAAATAAAGTGTCCCAGTATATCAGAATAGATGAATGAATCGTGTCTACGAATGTGTACGAATGCCCCTTAACACAGTTCCTCAGAGGTATTTATACTTAATAACAATGAATTAACCAGAAGCTTCTAGAACAATGACTCATTACAAATGATTAACAATAGAGTAAATTCTAGAAATCACAGTCATGTGATGATAATGATGTAACAAAGAACATACTGGAATATTCTCTAATGAAATAAACATGACATAGTAAAATCTAGAAAGAATAATTATGAAATCATAATATAACATGACTAAGTACATGTGTACCTACACATAAAGTAAAACTAAAATAATACATGAGTGACCCACAACAATACTAATTATTGATTACTGTGATAAAAGCAGTAGATGAAGCAGTAGATGCATACTTTTACTACACGTATGTACAGGTACATTTCCCTGATCTCATCTGCCTGATTTATTTGATACATGGATGACAATTATTTGTCTTTTTTCCCTGTTTGTTGTCATTTTTCCAGGTCTTCTAAGCTTTAGTCCCTCAAAATCTCTTTTGTGAAGGACAAATCATTCAATAGATTGATTTTGCTATACATCCACGAAATATCTCTCAGGCACACCTCTAATTAATGAATCGCTGGGACTTTAAGTAGTTTTTTTGACAGATAACTCGTGTATGACTATGAATTTATCAAAAGCTTAATTAAAATAAATGAAGCGAACATTGTGCAAGGAAGCCTCGAAACTATCAACCGTCTAGAAATGGGGGGGGGGGGGGGGGGGGCGGACATGTCTTTCCTCCCCTTTCTTCCCCCCTTCCCTCCCTTCCCCTCTACCCATCATCCTTCCTCCCCTCCCTTTCAGCCTGTCCACCTCCTCAGAAATTATGCACCAAAGAGTTCGTGGATAATAACAGGGGCCTTATGGATAAAAGCTTTAATTTTTGTAAAAATGTATCTATTGAAATAAGTGCGAACAAATTTGAAATATTTATTCGAACGTTTACACAGATTTGGTCTGTCATTATAGACATGTGATTAAATATCTTTTGTTTAATCATTTTATAATGAGTCAACTCCGAATGAAAAACGTTTTCATGTAAATTGCGACATAGAACTGAATGTAATTTTAAGTCTACTTATTTATGTCTTAGGCCATATTAATTATATATTTTGTTTTACGTCCCGAACTTAGTCAAGTGCTGACATTATTTGTAGAAAAAAAATCATTATTATCTCCTAATATAAAGGGTACCTGCCCGCGTACGTACATGTAAAACGAAATAAATAATAACTATGGTCTGAAACGATATTACATATATTACATGGGAAATTACAGCATAACTGATAGTATATTTAGTTCCATAGGGTACCTGAATAAAGTTTTAAAATTATCTTATTAAACTCGGTAAAAGTGCAATCGTAGAGTACTTATTTTTATTGGCATGTACATGTAGTGCATCGATATAACAATTTTTAATTTCAATTTTACTTGTGCATATTCTGTTAAGATGTATTGTACAATCATATATTTGTAATAAAATTCTTATTAACAAAATTCTTTCGCTTATTTATGTAGAATACTGTGCTTTGAGGACAATTTGACTATTTCAAGACAAGAAAGCCTTGTTTTTAAAACAACAACATAATATCAAGCATAAAATGTCAGCTTAATTTGGAAGATTGCATGTGAAATGAAAACTGACGACGGACGACTACAAAGAAGACACAGATGTCTAATATTTGTGAATTATTCTACTGGAATTAACATTAAAAGAAAAAAATGCTTAAGGTACAAATTCATTGTGGTTTGGGCGGTTTCTGTTATTCAGATCCACCTTCACCACTGACTTATATGCAAATATTTAACAATGCCGATACAATTATATCTGCAAGCCTCATCGTGGATTGCAAATATTTTACACTCGGATGAGATTAATATAACCTAACACCACTTTGAGGGAGGGATGACAAAATATCGCCCCGAGTGCACAAGCCTCGTTATGGACAAAAATATGCACGCGGGTTGAGATTTTGTCATCCCTCCCTCAAAGTGGTATTTGATTGAATTTCTCTCACGTTCGAAAAGCACAATAACATTAGAATAAGAGCGACAACTCTGATAAACGTCTTACAGGGGTCACGCGCATGAATATAGTGCAAGGCCAACAACACCACTTTCCAGACAATATCCATCCACTGTATGGGCTTTACTTCTGTACTCTGTAAATTTTCAGACTTAAAATAAGTCATAGGCAGTATAATTCATTTTAACCAAAATTTAATTTTATTCCTTTCATGTGTAAAAAAACCGTATTGTAAAATATTCAATAACAATGTTAAAGATCAAGACCAATAGATCGCGTCACGCATCACTCATTACAAGTTCCAAGTTCAGTGGAGGGAAGGTTACAAATCAGATTTTGTGACAGTTAATTCAATATTTTGAAATTGTTGTGTATTTATAGGGTATAGTTCTAATCAATATGGATAGTCATCTATGATCTAACGTGTGTGTCTACTGATCAAATGCCTCATCGTGTGTACGCTTTGTGTGAAATGCTGGTGAAAGTTTATGTTTACATGGACATAGCCTCAGAGAGTGCATTGCATGTGTTTAATATATTGTTTTCATTTTCGTGCATGAGCATCGACTGCGGGTGAGGCTGACCAATGGATGCTTACTCCTCCCGGGCACTTTATCCCACCTCTGGCTTGCTGGGGGTCCGTCGATGCTCAGTTTGGTGCTCTATTGTGAATGATGTTAAGATTATCGTCAGGATCTTCTTTAACTCATTTGTTTCGCCATTGATTGTCGCTCCACGGAAGAGGGATGGCGTGACATCATTACAGATATTTCTAGTGGATATGGATTGTGACAATTGAGACAAGGTATGTGGTTGTTGACGCTTTCATTTGATTTTGTAGACAGAAGTGGACATTTTGTGTTGTTGTTTCTTACTTACAGACTTTGCAAAAAAATTATGGATCGAAATTTTAGGGGAAAAATTTCCGGCCCGAAGGGCCGGCAATTTTTTTTTCCGGATCATGAAATTGCCCCTCCCCTCTCTCTTCCGACCTTTCCGCATGCCAATTAAACACTTTTTTGTGTGTAATAAACTAAGCACAAATAAAAATGGAACAAACTTTATGCAATTTTGAGTGAATTGATCAAATTCAAGTCATTAGCATAATATCGTATCGTTTAAGTTAATAGATTATACATCCTGCTATGTCTTTGGGTACGCTTTTTCGACAAAGAAACTTTCATACTTATATGGCATACATGTATTATATTGATTAGATTTGAGGATCACTGACGAGGGTTAAGTACCCGAAACGTGCATGTCTGGTCCATGCTGCCAATTTATCTTTTCTTAAATGATGCTATTCAATTTGAAGACGTTTAACACACATACATTGTAGGAACATGTATCATTTGCCAGTCAAGAAATTAAAACAAAGTGGTCTACAGGCAAGAGATGAACTCATTCTGTGTTTGATGTTTAATATGGCCGAAAAATCACGCTGATTTATTTAAACTTGAGAGTAATTTTCAACATTCTACTGCTAGATAATCAATAGTGAAATAAAAACTGTCGTAGAACCTTCTGATAAAATAAATGTGAATTGAATTCATTGTAAGTTATCGCAGACAACCCCCTTTCCCTCTCACCAATTATATTTCTTATAATGGACTACCTAATGTGATGTCATACTCTGTATTTGGTATCAATAGATTCAGAAAGATTTAAATGTTTTATTTATAGACAATGAAAGAGTAAACTTTAAAATAATAACCACATTTACCATGCTGAAATGACATGAAAATGGGTTGATATTTTATGAAAAAAAATCCATATTGGCCCATGTTTAGGGCACACTATTTCACTAAGTTGCTTGAATTTTCCCGGATACTTCAGTAAACAGTCTGAAAGATATATTCTTACTCAAAATCAGGAGGTCCTTTGGGCTAGTTTTTCTGAAATCACTGTCGAACCAACTTGAATGATTTCGGCGCGGGAAAATTCCAGCAAAATTCACATGGTCCATCGTTCGGTGCAGGGTTTATATAGGATACGACACTAAGGATTCAAAATGTTTTAGTGTCCTATAACAGACATGTTACCTAACACTTTTAAACTATTTCACTACTTTTTGGCCGGATTGCAAAGCAATTCCGGCCTATAGATTGACGATGTCCGTCCGTCCGTCCGTCCGTCCGTCCGTCCGTCCGTCCGTCTGTCTGTCTGTCCGTCCGTCCGTCTGCCGTCAACATTTTGGTTAAAGTTTCTGGTTGAGGCAAAATCTAAGGAATTAAATGCAGTTGAAACTTTATATTATACTGTACATGAAGCTTACCCATGACAAAACCTTTCAATTTATGCCATAACATTTGACCTAGTGACCTTTGACCTTGGACTTTGACCTAGTTAAAGATTTTGGTTAAAGTTTCTGGTTGAGGCAAAATCTAAGTAACTATATGCAGTAGAAACTTTATATTATATATGAAGCTTGCCAATCACAAGACCTTTCAACTTGTGCCGTAACATTTGACCCAGTGACCTTGACCTTGGACTTTGACCTACTCAAAGATTTAGGTTATAGTTCCTGGTTTAAGCCAAATCTATGGAACTGTATGCAGTTGAAACTTTATATCATACATGAAGCTTGCCCATGACAAGACCTTTATGCGGTACCATTTGACCTAGTGACCTTGACCTTGGACTTTGACCTTGTTAAGGATTTTGGTTAAAGTTCCTGGTTTAAGCAAAATCTATGGAACTGTGTGCAGTAGAAACTTTATTTTATACATGTAGGTTGCCTCTGACAAAACCTTTCAATTTATGCTGTATTATTTGACCTATTGACCTTGACCCAGTTAGTGACAAAAACTTACTTTGCATTCCGGCCATACCGTCTTTAGCGGTGTTTTATTACCCTTGCTTTATATAGCTTTTATCATTAATATTCATTACATGTACCCAATTTCATACGAAACGGTGGAGTACATTACGGTTATAACAAAATGACACAAAACAGATGCATAGCCAGAGAACATTGCAAGTGGAAGCACTTTCAGTCGGGAGGAGGGGTTGGGCGATCGCTTTGAGTTCCCAAATGGGTCAAGGGAGGAGACAATTTGGGGATCCAAGGGAGACCTTGTAAACGCTTTGTACACATTCTCTTATTCTTTATTTTTTTGCAAAATGATGTGGACGCATCTGTGTACTTGCGTTCGCCTGGTTATGCGCCTGGGAAAGAAATGTCCAAGTTTGCAATCATGATTATTTCCGACGGCTTGTTTTTTTTCTTTTATATACCCTCTTTTGAGACGTCGATGCATTTATAAATGAATATAATCTTATAGCTTTAAAAGAGAAAAGATAGATACGAATATTAATATTTTATTTTTCAAAATGTACAGGAACATTGATTTTCATCATATAACACTAAAATAGTATACATAAAAAGTGATTCACAGATGTCATGATTCCCGAATGAATATTATTGTTATGGTAAAATATACATGTATAGACAGCGTATTTTAGTTTGTATGATAATAAGATTATATGAGGATATAGGTTACATAAGATACCGATATACATGTAGTAATATATCCATAGGTTACATTTCATGTATGATAATGGTTGTGCCAACAGAAAAGGCTATAATCTTCGTTTAAAATGGTATGATAAAGGTAAAAGCTAGAATCCTATCCAAAAATATTACATTCAGATCAGCCATATAACTACACAACTTGCTAGCCATATTGAAGTCTGTCATTTTCTATTCATCCTATTAAAAAAGTACGGGATATTAAGCCCTCCGTAGCCACAACATGGACAAGGTGCCCTCACGCAAACACAGTGTCTACAATTTGGCTTCCATTTAACTGAAAAGAAATATCATTTATTTGAAACGCTTTTTATCTTTGAGTATTTGATAATTTTGTGATAATAAAGCAACAGAAACCTTAATAGAAGCTGGATGTGTGTGCCTTGTATCTTTGTGTATGTTGTTCGTGTGTTTTTTTTAATGTATTTGCAAGTTATGTTAGAAAATTTCCCTTTCTATTCTTTTGTTTACATTTTTAGAATTAGTCACGACCCCCCCCTCCCTAAAAAACATAAAACGCCATATCACAATTTACCAAATACAGAACTGATTAATGAGTTAAAGATGATCCTGACAATAATCTCAATAACTGATATTTCCTATTCTTAAAAAATGGAAAGAATCGTAATGAAATATATTTTCCTTCAAACGATTAAGAAAGTTGTTTTTGCATTATTACATGTAAACTTTTCATACTCCAATTATTGTAATTTATGCATCTTAGTAAAATTGATGAAAAAATATTCAGGAATAAGAAATAACACAATTTTATTTTTCATATACTTACGCCAATATCCCTCCGTGACATCACTCAGTGAAATCATCAGCGTTGTTGCAATCAAAATGTACAGGAAAATCTTCGAATTCATCCTTTATTTTAATGTATTGCCAGTGCAGTGCCAGCAATGAATAAAGCTATGCCTATTTGTGAAGAGCTGGTTCAGAGTTTATGTCTTCTTAAATTTTAGGTTTTGTTATATACACGAACGTCGGATAATAAATAACCGATAAAGAAGGTCCAATATCCTTATTACTAACAAAGCGGAATTTCCTTAGTAATATGTCTTCGAAAAACCGGACCAAATTATAACAGGATATAAGCAAAATTAATGAAGTCTGAAAGTATTCTTTTTTCATTCGCTTTGAGCAAGTATTCTCCTGTTAGAGGATCAATCTTTGTCATATCGATCAAATTAAATTGTAATACGAAATTTTAGTTTGAATTTTTATATTCAAATTTGTATTATTATCAATTTATTTGTAATTTGTCTCTTTTGATTTGATCAATATAGGAAATATTGGCATTTAAACGGATGCTTTGAGGAATTGGTGGACTATTTCGAGACAAGAAAGCCTTGGGTTTTAAAACAAAACTATAATATCAAAACATAAAATATATGCTTAATTCGGAAGATTGCATATTGAATGAAAACTGACGATGGACATAACTACAAAGAAGGCATTGATGTCCAATATTTGTGAGTTGTTTCAACTGAAAATCTAAAGGTCTGAAGGATAATAATACGTGTACGAGTCACATCGACATTCAAAGAAAAAATCAGGTACACATCTATTCTGGTTAGGCAGATTCTGTCATTCAGATCCACTTTCACCAGACTTAAGGATATATACCCTATATCTTCTAACAGATAGAGTAGATTATTTAATTTCATTATATTGGTCTTATTGGGTAAAGAAACATACAAAACGTTCACTTATCCCGGATGCATTAACATACATGTACCATCTTTATGCGTGTGTTTTAGCCGTTGAATTCTCAATGTTTAGAAATACAATAATTATAAATTTCCCCATGACGTAACAACTGCGTTTATCTCTCGGGGATTTCTCTTTTTGTTGTAAATATTGTCAGAAATATAAACAATAAATTATCTTTACATTTTGATATCTGGGAGGGCTTGGTTGCTAAAATTTTGTAATTAAAGGAAAGTTAATAACTTTGGCATTGCTAGAAAAGTACAATTTGTGTTCTACAAGTTAAGTTTTATCCAATTTTTGACGATTACAGGGTCTACAACTTTAAATGAAAATGTTTTACAATGCCGATAAAATAATATATATTCTTGTCCAGCACCATACATAGTCCAGTACTTTTAATGGGTTTCGAATCTTATCCTCTGTGCGGCAAGTGATACACAGCCAATTGTGCCTCACATAAAAAAATCATGTGAAATTAAACATGAACTTTACATAAAAGTTCAACTAAAATTTATGTAAAACGAGCACGAACATGAACTTTACATTTTTTTCAAGTTTTTACATGAAATTCGAATGAAGTTGTTGACATTCATGAGTTTCATATAAGTTCAATTTCGCGTGAAGGTCAAACAGTTAAATTCATGTAAAATTCATGTGAAGTAATTTATGTGAAATTCATGTGAAATATTTTTCGTATAATGTAAAATTTATATGAATTTCACATGAATTTTCGGGTTCAAATAGGCCGTGTAAGCGCAGTGGTAGCGCGGTCGCTTCTCACCTCTAAGGTCCGAGTTCGAATCCCAATTCGGCGAGGGGTCTTATGTGGGAGGGTAGGTAGTCCCTCCACCCAGGTCTCGGCAAGGGGTTTTTCTCCGGATAAAAATAAAGTTTAAAAACATGAACTTTCATATTAATTTCATGTGAGGCACAATTGGCTGTGTAAGGACACTGAATGTCCTTGTCCTGCAAGTATTATTAATGGAATCACAAGGAAGTGAGTGTAAAATTGATTTCCGTGAAACTGAGGTGTTTTTGAAAAAAAGCTCTATACAACTCATCTTCTAATCTGAGTACACAGACCTCATGAAACGAGTCAATACTACATATTGCATATTGTGAAGCCTATATAATATAGGGTCCATATGATGTTCATTATCCGGATCTCATAAGAGAAAATAGGGTCCCTTTTATCGGACTTCTCGGGTTATCGATACTGACTGTTATTGTTTTAATGTTCACATACAAATATAATGTGAAATCTAGGAACACTGCAAGTGTACTGTCTTTTATTGATGCCACCTCACTGTTTTTTTCCGACATGATCGCCATAGCACATTCCTTACAGACATAACTTCAGACAGGTGACATTGTTTTCATCGACGGCGGGTGCGGCTAGCCAAACAGGAGATGCTTACTCCTCCCGGGCACCTGGTCACACCTCTAACTTGCTAGGGATCAGTCGATGCTCACTTTGGTGGATTTTTGTGAGTGCTGTTGAGATTGTCGTCATGATCTTCTTTATCTAATTTGTGTCACACTTATGTCCTTTGTCGTATGGAGCTCATAAAAAGGTTTCCCACGAGGGGTATGAAGTCAGTGTTTTAATTACAGTTCTCTGTGAAAATCATGCAAATCGCAAAATCGTGCTACATGCACATTCACAATTATTGTAAAATTTACCCTAGTTTTAATCTATGTTACTATAGAATTCAAAGTATAAATTTTCAGACATAACTGAATCTCATAGTTTCAATTTCAGCATCACAAACCTTCCTTTTCTGAGTAGCAACATCCCTTCATCGCCTGTTTATGGCGTATTCATATCTCAGTTGATACGCTATGCCAGAGCAAGTGCCAAATATACATATTTTTTCTGAGAGCTAGGCGTCTTTCAGAAAAGCTTTTTAGTCAGGGATACGTTTGTGACCGACTAACATCGTCACTGAGGAAGTTCTACGGTCGATATAGGGAACTCGTCATACACTATGATATCCCACTCTCCAGAATGATGGATGACATTCTGTCGTAGACCATTTGTACTTAAGTACAGATTATACTTTATAAGTAACCGGATGTGATAATTCTACCGAATTGAAGCGACGGGTGTTGCATGCAAGCAGGAGATGCTGACTCTTCCTGGGCACTTGGTCTCACTCCCATTTCGGGAGTTCGCTTCTTTTCATGGGTCTGAGTAGGTCTACACGTCCGTCCCTTCCTGTATTCACTGTAAACCACTTTGAATTCCCGTGGCAATATAGCTTCATCAACTTAATCTAAAAGTTGATCAAAGCTTTGTTCATAAATTGAAATAAACTGAACAATGCAACATAGAAAGTACTGAAATGTCAATAAAATATATCATTTATTGATATAAGTAAAGCAACTTAAAATAATGTATCATTATAATGCTGATAAATTGTATATCAAGAAATATAGTTACAACACAACAACAGTATGATACCTATACGCTTCCGTAAGATAGAATACTGAAGAATTGTGACTATCAACTCATTAACAAAGAAGCAAATTCTAGAAAATAATCTTTAGGAACTGAACAATGTATGCCCCCTCTTACGTATCAAAAACATATCTCGCATGTAGGGGTCAGAAGTATGTCTCACCATAATATGTAGACAGTATTTACCTTGTTTAATCGAAGGGGATTCCCATGTAAGAGATTAGATGTATATCATGTAATTCACTACCGTATTTGGTGTGTCGGTTAACGTTTGTATGGGGGTTGTATCTATAAATCTAAATGGTAAACATGATTGTAACCTTACAACACCGGGTTTGAATTCGAAGAGATGAAGCAGAGGCAAGGATAATTCCGGTCGTATAATTGATAGTAAATCTTTTACAAGCTGACCGTAAAGTATTGCAAATATGAGTCCGGACTACTTCCCTTGTCGCCGATTCGTGCGATTTATGCAAGAACATGATAAACTATGAGACCCCCTCTTTTCTATGCTTTTCTATGTATCAATTAAAGTGAAACACGTTGAGAACGAATGGTACAGGTACTTGTAGGACACTAAAACAAATGGAAAGGAAGTGATCCACAAAGGTTTTGGAAATGATAATGTAAGGACTGAAGAAAAGAATGATCAGAACCATCATTCACTACGTTGAGTAGATACATGCCAAGGTATACTTGGATTCTGTTCAACTATGTGCTAGTAGTAGAATTTTACTTTATTGGCTACATTTTTTAAGTAATTTTTTTTTCGCTAGATAATCAATAATGACCGAAAAAGTGTCAGAGAAACTCGTGATAAATCCACCCATCTTTCTACGTCTTTTGGTACATTTTTGGACATAGTTTTCTCAATATTAGGCCATATCTCATTGTTTAGATTGAGAATCACTGACGAGGGTTAAGTACCCGAAACGTGCATGTCTGGTCCATGCTGCAAATTTATCTGTTATTAGAGAATGCTACTCAATTTGAAGACGTTTAACACCCGTATTGTGAATATAATTCAATGTAGGTGGTGCCTCTAAAGTGAATTTTTGTGACACAACTATGGAACATGAAATGTTATGTCAATACTCTTATGATCGGCTGACACTTTTATTTCTTTAATGTTTATTGATGTTAACCATAACAATAGACATTACAAGGTTTGCCTATAATTAATATTTATGGCGACCCGTGTTCTTTTTATTCATATTCTCTCTTTGTAGAATGTAATGCATAAATTCATAAATACGCATAATTTCATTGTTTTAGAAGAGAAAAGACCAGATACGAGTATATGTATAAAAATTATATTTTATTTCAAACGCACAAGCATAGTGAGTTTCAGCATATAAGACTACATATGATAATAGTCACCATTCACAGACGTAACAACTCTCCTACGAAAATCATTGTTATGGTGAAATATATAGGCTGCGTAAGAATAAAGTTATATGTGGATAATATACATTAGATAGAGTTACAATATCTCCATAATTTACATTTCAAGCAAAATAATGGCTATGTAAACAGAAAAGGCTATAATCTTCGTTTAAATTTTTATGAAAGAAAGTGAAAAGTACTCTCAAATGATAATATCTCCTCCCTTCTCAAAGAATCCTTTCCAGAGGAAATTAATAAGAACAGCTTCACAACTACATAAGAGGAAAATTCAACTTGATAGCCACATCAAGTTCCGTCATTTTCTTTTAAACATTTCAACTCTCATTTCATGTGCGGTATTAGGTGCAGCATGACAAGAACAAGGTGGCTTCACGCACATACAACGTCTGTACCATCGGTTCGGTTTAGCTGAAAGTAAAGATCATTTATTAGAATCAAACGTATTATTCTTTGGTAATGTTGTGGTATGAATAAAGCAATAGAAACCTGCATGGAAGCAGGATGTGTGTAAGTTGAATTAGTCGGGGAGCCAGTGGGGCCCCCCCATGCACCCCCTTGTCGATTTTTATATATTTCTCAAACATTTTTATTTCACTTCATGAATATTTATGAATATGCAAATTAGTTATTTTGCATATATCACTTAATTAATAGAACGATCTTTCCTCGTTATATTGATACCAGTTACAGATGTTTAGCTCAACATTTGGCCGAGATATGGCTATTTTACTTAACCCATAGTGCTTTCGTGACTTTAGCAGGGGGTTGCCATGGAAACGGTCGTAATACACATAGCCTAAATGAGTTTATTTTTGAGTACATTCCGATTCTGTAGACCCTAAGGAACATTTGGTACCCATGAAAAAAAGTACTCAAGGGGGTGCATGGGGGGCCCACTGGCTCCCCGACTAAATCTTTGTGTGTTGTGCGTATGTTTTATTGAGGTACATGTAATTGCAAGTTAGGTTAGAAAATTTCCGTTTAATTCTTTTGTTTACTTTTTTAAAATTAGCTTCGACCACCATCCCCCCCCCCCCAAAAAAAAACCCATCCCATAAAACGCCCTATAAAAACACATAATACAGACCATTTCCTATTCTTAAAGTAAAAGAATAAGAATTGTAATGAAATATGTTTTTCTTAAAACGATTTTGAAAGGGTTTTTTTTTCAATATTACATGTAAACTTTTTACACTTCAATTAATGTAATATTTACATCATAGAAAAATTGATGAAAAAATATTCAAGAATAAGAAATAACGTAACTGTGTTCTTCATATACTTACGCCGCCAGAATCCCTCGGCGGGGTTACTCAGTGAAATCATCAGCGTTGTTGCAATCAAAAGGTACACGAAAATCTTCGAATTCATCCTTTATTCTAATGTATAGCCGTGCCAGCAATGAATAAGAGTTGGTTCAGAATATGTGTCTTCTTGACTTATATACACGAATATAGAATAATAAATAACAGATAAAGAACGTCCAATATCTTTCACAGTGACAAAGTGGAATTTTCTTAATAATATGTCTTCGAAAAACCGGACAAGAATAATAACAGGATATTAACAAACTTGATGAAACGTATTGTTATGTCTTATTTTTTCACCCGCTTCGAAGAAATATTTTCCTGTTAGAGGGTCAAACTTGGTTTACATATCGATCAAATTAAATTGTTATACGAAATTTTATTTTGAATTTTTATATTTAAATTTGTATTATTATTAATGTATTTTTCATTCGTCTCTTTTGATTTGTTCTTGAATTTCTTCATCTTTTTCTTAAATCAATTAATCAACAAAGTGAGGAAGATGAAATTGAGCTTCCGTGTGAACGTTTATTTGGTTGGCTATATGTTTTATATCAGCTTTGTAGATACTGGCTTTATACCTAGAATCGCTAGAGATATTAAATATATTAAAAACATACATGTTGGTAATTCTGATATGCTGATGAGATTTGTTTCTAAGATGTCAATTTAAAAAAGCACTTTTCAAGAACAGGTATGTCGCCTTTCGAATGCTTGACCTTATATATATAAACTTGACCCAGAGAGTGACCTTAATCATAATTGGGTATTGCCTCAAAGCATATTTCATTGTATGATTTATTATCAATCCCTCCTACTCTCACTAAAACAACAATGGGACGTATGGCTAAAATCCGATATACATGTATATATACGAGGGCTGATTGATATGTTCTGAGCCTCGTATTGAAGGTGAAAATCAGGGATTCTCTGTCTATATAAGGCCATGTAGCCACGGACTGGTGTAATTTCGTATATTCAAATCGACGAGGTCACTCTCTAAAGTATATAAGTAAATGTTGTTTTTGCAAAATGGAAAAAAAAAATCGGTGAAAGTGCAGTAAAGCAATCTATACATAAAAAGCTTTAACACCTATGGGTATCCATATTCACCATGTTCAACCCAACATAAGGGGGTTCGGTGGAGTTGGACCGCGGGTTCGGTGCGTTTGCATTGTTTTCGCTCTGAGGTTGATTATTTATTACGATTTTCAAATCTAATATTGCAAATATCAGAAAAAGGACATGCTCACGGGTTGAGGGAAAGCCTAATCTATCTTCTGATGCTATGTTATGTTAGAAACAAGCTATAGAAGTCGAGAACATTCATGGATAATAAAGGTACTACCCTGTCAAATCGCATATTCATTCAAATTACTTTGCTAAAATTGATGTTCTGGTACCTATGAATCATCTGGCAGGCAACAATATACATTGAAATAATATTCAACAACTTTGGACAATTTCTGCGTTCCTAATTTAGGAAATAGAGAACAATTTATATTGAAAATTTAATGTTGGTCCGGGGGTTCGACGCAAAGTTGGTATGGGGTTCGACGCATTTTCGTTTATTGAGAAATATGAGCTTATTAGACTGATTTACGGTACAATTTCTCGTTAATATGAATCTCTGCACTAACATTTCTCTTATGTAAATGAAAATTATCACTTTACAAAAATTTAAAACCTTTTTCAATGTTTTATCATAGGTACCCTTTCTCTAAAGGTTCATACGGTAAAATGAATTGAAATATACATGTAGTTAAATCATATAATATTGCAGGCATGCGAAAAAAAGTTACCACTTTGGCTATCGAAGTCAAAACAAATAAGAATTTATCCACCAAAATAGTGGATCTGTTTGTCAAAATCGAAACCAAACTCAAAGCCGAAGACATAGACAATAAAACAGAAAAAAACGAATTTATTCCTCGGGTCACACTTCTCATAATTCAACGCTGACTCTACATAAATGCCTTTTTTACCATTTCTTACGCTTGAATTAGAGACAAAACAGACTCCTTTGAATACACTATCCGGATTAAAAGAAGACATCTTTAAAAAAGAATTGATTGTCTCCTTTCCCATCCTGCGTCTCCCTTCCTCCTCTCTATCTATCTCCCTTGGCTCCCTTCCCTCAATATCCGGCACCCCTTCCCTCTCCAACCTCTCCCGTCAACCCTGTCGGCACTGTCTTTTTAAGTTAAGCAAGAGAAGTGATATGACAATGATAAACGAAATTCTCTTTAAAAATCAAAAGTTTGCTGTGCCGTATTATTTAAAACGCACGATGCACATGTGTAAAGCAGAGGAGGGGATCTCCAACAACACCAGGTTGCAACACCCACAGCAGAACCCAAAAACACCCCATGCAAAAACACAGGGCAGACAAGCACAGGAAGAGACGCGAAAGGGACAAGGATCGTCAACGCACAACACAGAAACATCAAACACAAAAGACTACATATAAATCAACGAGACAATCGTAGCCGAATTAGGACGGCCATCTGCTACGGAAATAACAGAAGGTGTGGTTATCCTGGATTACGTGCGCACAACCCTCCCACTTTTCCGATTACCCGGAGGTCTCGAAGAACGTACAATTGTAGTGTAAAACAACCTCCTCACTGTCAGTTGACCACACACAACATACAAGACCGCAAAACGCAGGGGCCCAAGCAACACAAATGAATATGTAAATGGATATCAAAAGAAGGCGTACGTAATACAGACCGTGCTCTGCCGCCGCGAGCTCATGTATGTAAGTAAGACTGTCTAAACAAGATTTCAAAAAGCAATTTCTCGCCAACCGCTTGGTAACATTTGTCAAACAAAAGCAAGTGTGTAGCTATGATGTCAAACTTCATATTTATATACTTGTATCAAAATGTATATTTCTCATAAAATGTTTTTGTATAAATTACATTATACAATAGGACATCCCTTTACTCAAAACCCATGAGGCTCGTATCCATAAATTTCATTCTTACAACTCTTTCAGCATTTGTGTATCTGTTGAAATGGTAGCAAGATTCAAGACTTGTTGCCGAGGCCTTTTGTCGTCCCATTTAGAGGCAAACATTTAGTTTAAAGCTTTACTGAGATTTTTTTCTGTTCTTTAATTTTAATACGCCTTTTTTAAGATCATGGTATGTCACTGTCTGTCTGTTCGTCCTGTGTCTGTCTGTCCATCCGCTGTCTGTTAGTCGATCTGTTTGTCCGTCTCCTTACATTGTGGGCGCAATACAGCCTCATTCACATCAACTGTACGGCAGCCATACGACTCTCTGTGATCGACTTATTGATAAAAATCGCTAGGTTTCGTGCGGCTGCTGTACGAAACGTTTTGTTCGCAAGCTCGTCGCAGACTGAAATCTCAGCTAGCACATTATAATTGCGATTTCTAGTCAACATTTGTAAGAAGTAAGGCTGCCATTCGACTGTCGTACGAAGTACGAAAAACAGAAACTGGAACATGCCAGCAGAGCAGAGGACATCATGAACTATTTCCGTATGTCATGTACATTATAAGATTCTATCGCCCTGTATTTTACTGTGTTACCTTTAACTGTGACGCCGACCTAAACAAAATTGTTTTTTCTCTCTTGATACATGTACCTCAGTCTTTTCATCTGAAGGGTGGGAGGATTTGTGCACGTATTACATAGCATAATTATCCTCCTTTTGGAACCGACATTATTATCTCCATTATGGGTTATCATTTCTTTCATGTTTTCGCATATCTGCTTTGATATGTTGTTAATGTTAGCGTTCATTTGGATCTAGTGCTTCCCTTTTGTTTGTCGGAGAAATGTACAATGTAGATTGCCTATTAAAGGGCATATAACCATTTTGATTTTGAAGGTCATGGGTCTAAGGGCAATTTCATTTTGTGCAAAAATTAGCGTTTTGAGTGACAATACTTAATGCAGAAAGGAAAGGGGGATGTACGTAAAGTAATCAGCCGAATTGCAACACTCGGTTTTAAATTTGATGTAAGTTCGGCGAGCGGGGTTTCCGGACCATAACTTCAATATATATAAAAGTGCTATCGCAATGAAATTCCGTACACTTACCCATCATAAGTCAAGGGTGTTCCTAATTGATTTTTGAGGTCTACAGTCATAGGAATCAGATTATTAAAATTTCTTTCCAGATCCTAATTGAATATTATTGCATCTATCAATAATATGATAATTGACAGGAATATTCCCCTGGGTCAAAGATGCCCCTATTGATTTTGGGGTGAAAAGATCGATGGTCAAGGACTTATAACTTTGATTACTGAAAAAAAATTCAAGTCATTGCCGAGTGGGTATTGCACCTACTGATTTGAACTTGGAGGGAATATTCACAGTTAAAACAGAAGGGCTCCTATTGATTTTGTGGTCAAAAGGTCGAGGTCATAGGACTTTGATTATTGAAATGACTTCTGGAACAAAAATGAGTGTAATGCACCTATTGATATGAAAGTTGTCAGGAATGTTTCCTTTGCATCAAGAATGTAACCTATTGATTTTTATTAATGGTGGAATCTAATAAGTGCTCTACTGGTTGATTTAATGATCAAAGGTTAAGGTCACAAGTCTTTGATAATTAAAAATTGTTCAAGGTCATTACTGAGAGCGTAAATTAAATATCATATTACATATGATGTGAAACTATCAAGTACTTGGTACTGCAAAGTTGACAATTGCTTCCGTTGGTGAAAACATTATTTGACACATTCTCTTGGCCTACCCATGAAGTACAGAAAGCGTCCATTGAACATCTCCATAATGTTTTGGTAACATCTGAATTCTGCACTTTTGAAGTATTCTTAAAGCTTCACTTCTGAAGTATTTTCTAAGGAAAAAATCTTACCGTTCCAGGAATAGAAGAAATATGTTTTCGTGAGGATTATCACTTGCTAAAAGATTTAAATTCTTTTTCTTCCTTTTTTTTTTTAAAGATGTCTTCTTTTAATCCGGATAGTGTATCCAAAAGACTATGTATTGTGACTTGAATTTAAGCGTAAGGAATGGTGAAGAATGCGTTTCTGTAAGGTCAGCTTTGAATTATGAGAATTGTGACCCGGGGTATCAATTCGAATCCGTTTTTGCGTGTTTTTTTTTCTGTTTTATGGTCTATGTCTTCGGCTTTGGATTTGGCTTCGATTTTGAAAAACAGATCCACTATTTTGGTTGATAATTTTTCACTTATTTTGGCTTCGATAGCCAAAGTGGAAACTTTTTTTTCGCATGCCTACAATATTATATGATTTTACTTCATGTATATACCTTTGGAGAAAGGGTACCTATGGTGAAACAATGAAAAAAGGTTGCAATCTTTTTGTAGAGTGATAATGTTCGTTTATATTAGAGATAAGTTAGTGCAGAGATTCATATTAACGAGAAAATACAGCGTGAATCAGTCTATTAAGGTATCCGTTGTACAATATGCGTCGAACCCCCATACCAATTTTGCATCGAACCTCCGGACCAACATTAAATTTTCAATATAAATTTCCTTTAATTCCTGAATTTAGAACACATAAATTGTCCAAAGTTGTTGAATATTATTTCAATGTATATTGTTGCCTGCCAGATGATTCATAGGTATCAGAACATCGGTTTTAGCAAATAATTTGAATAAATATGCGATTTGAAAGGGTAGTACCTTTATTGTCCATGAATGTTCTCGACTTCTAGAGCTTGTTCCGAACATAACATAGCATCAGAAGATAGATTAGGCTTTCCCTCAACCCGTGAGCATGTCCTTTTTCTGATATTTGCAATATTAGATTTGAAAATCGTAAGGGTTGAACATGGTGATAATGAAATGGTACCTACACTAGGGAAAGATGCTACTTCCCACCTCTACCTTGCTATGGGTCCGTTGATGCTCAATTTTGTGCTCTATTGTGAGTGCTGTTGAGATAATAGTCAGGATTTTCTTTAACTCATTCATATGCTACAGTGAAAAGGTGGGAATTTAAGCGCAGCAGACAGAGCCTTTAGGATGACCCCCGTCCCGGAGGGCCTGTCACTGTTGTAACTCCAAAAATGATCAATAAAGTCCATGATATTGTTATGACTGACAGACGAGTAACTGAAAGACATATAGCCAGTGAAGTTGGCATTTCACAGGAAAATTGCATTCCATTTTGACTGAAGATCTTGAAATGAGAAAACTTTCGGCCCGTTCGGTACCAAGACTTCTAGACCCTTAATCAGAAGCAAACCTCTTAATGAAGACAGGGCCCCGACCACCTGTCCTCTCTGAATTTCAGTCGGAATTCTCGGGTGATAACATGCATGAGCTTTCTACAGTCGGCAGAGCACAGACTGTATTACGTACGCCCCCCATTGTTATATCCATTTACATATTCAATAGTGTTTCTCGGGATCCTGCGTATTGCTGTCTTGTTTGTGAGGTCATCTAACAGTAAGGAGGTCGTTTTACGTTTTTGTGGTCTTCAAAATCTTTTGGTAAACGGAAAAGTGGGAGGGTTGTGCGCATGTTATCCGGGTAAGCACACAATTTGCTACTTGCGTTGCAAATGGCGTCCTAAGTCGGCGCCAGTTACCCATTGGTCTCGTTGGTCTATGTTCTGTTTTTAATGTTTCTGTCGTGTATCTCTTTTTCGTCTCTTGCTGCTCTCGTCTTTGTATTTTCGCATGGAGTGTTTGGCATTTTGCTGTTGGTACAGAGTCTGGTCGGAGATCCCCTCCATTTCCTGCAACAATTTAGAACACGACCGTATTATTGCGTTGTAGATGGCCGTCCTAAGTAGGCCCGGCTGTCTATTGGTTTCGTTGGTTTATGTTTAGCTTTTTGTTCTCGTGTTCCTTGTCCCTTTTGCATCGCTTGCTATTCGTGTCTGCTCTGTGTTTTTCTATCAACGTGTTTTGTTGTATTGCTGTGGGAGCTGCAACTGAGTGTTGTTGCAGATGTCCCCCCTTTTTTATACTTTGTAGATAAAAGAAAGGAGGGAATCTTCAACAATACTCAGTTGCAGCACCAACAGCAAAACACCCAATGCAAAAACACAGAACAGAAACCTACAGAAAGAGACTTAAAAGGGACAAGGAACACCAAATCACACCAAAGAAACATGAAAGACCACACATGAACCAACGAGACCAACTCACACCATAGAAACACAAAGGACCACACATAAACCGAGGGGACCAATGGGCAACCGGTGCCGACTTAGGACGGCCATCTGGCACGCAAACAACAGACGGTGTGGTGATCCTGGATTACATGCGCACAACCCTCCTACTTTTCCGATTAACTAGAGGTCTCGAAGAACTTACAATTGTGGTGTTAAATAAACTCCTCACTGTAAGATGAACATACAAACAGACACACAGGCGGATATGTAAATGGATATTAAAACATAAGGCGTACGAAATACAGTCCGTGCTCTGCCAGCTGTAGCAAGCTCATGCATGTTATCACCGAGGGGTCCGACTGATTTTCAGAGAGGACAGGTGGTCAGGGCCCTGTATTGGGGTTTGGACAGGGCCCGTGATGGAGTCCTTTCTTCACAGTCAGTCAGAGTTCAAGTCTGAAGAATGCGTTGGCAAGGTTGTAGATTGATACTACAAAGAAGGAATCGATGTCCAATATTTATGAACTGTAAACCCGAAGGTCTAAAGGGAAATACGAGTCCGAGTCACATCAACATTCAAAGAAAAAAAAAGGTATACATCTATTGTGGTTAGGGTAGATTCTTCTATTCAGATCCACCTTCACGACTGATTTAAAGATGTATGCCCTATATCTTCTAGCAAATAGAGTATGTTATTTAATTTTATTATTCTGGTCATATTGGGTAAAGAAATATAGAAAACGCTCATTTATCTCGGGTATATAAACATATCATAATGTGTGTGTTTTAGCCGTCGAATTTACAATAATTATAAATTAACCCATGTCGTAAAAGTTGAGCTTATCTCGCAAAGCTTTAATTCACGTATTTTTCTAGTCATAAATTTGAAAAGTTTGAAAGTTTGTTAACTTTCTGATAATCCGCCAAAAAAACCCTTATTTACCCTTAATTAAGTTGATTAATCTATAATGTCATTATCATTGTAACTTTGTAATCGTGATAATGCGCATGCGTAACTTTAGGGATATCTATTTTCGTTGTAAAAAGTGTGAGCCAGAAATATTAACAATTAATTATATTTATATTTTGATATCTTGGAGGGCTTGGTTGCTAAACGTTTGTAATTAACGGAAAGTTAATAACTTTGGTAATGCTTGAAAAATACAATTTGTGTTCTACAAGTTAAATTTTATCAAATGTTTGACGATAACAGGGTCTACAACTTTAAATACAAATGTTTTACAATGCCTATAAAATAATATATTCTTGTCCAGCGCCAAACATAGTCCAGTACTTTTAAAGGGTTTGGGATCTTAACCCTCTAAGCGGTAAAACAAAGGAGGGGATCTCCAACAACACCCGGTTGTAGCATCCACAGCAAAACCCCAAAACACCCAATACAAAAACACAAAGCAGACAGGCACGGAAAGAGACGCATAAGGGACAAGGAACGTCAACGCACAACACAGAAACATCAATCACAAAGGACTACACATAAACCAACGAGGCCAATGGGCAACCGGTGCCGACTTAGGACGGCCATCTGCCACGGAAATAGCAGAAGGTTTGGTTATCCTGGATTACGTGCGCACAACCCTCCCACTTTTCCGATTACCCAGAGGTCTCGAAGAACGTACAATTGTGGTGTAAAACAACCTCCTCACTGTCAGATGACCACACACAAACAAGACCGCAAAACTCAGGGGCCCAAACAACACAGATGAATATGTAAATGGATATAAAAAAGTGGTCATACGTAATACAATCCGTGCTCTGCCACCGCGAGCTCATGTATGTTATCACCCAAGGAGTTCGACTGACATAAGGGATACACAGCCGATTGTGCCTCTCATGAAATTGATGTGGAATTTACATGAAATTACAAGTGAAATTTATGTAAAACGAGAACGACATGAAATGTACAATTTGATGCTTTATTGTGAGTGTTGTTGAGATTGTTCTTAAGATCTTCTTTATCTCATTTGTGCCCTTTGTCGTGTGGAGGTCGTAAGAAAAGTTCCCCGCGAGGGGTTTGACTGTAAGTGTTTTAAATGTTTTCCCTGACATGGTCACCATCGCACTTAAGACATTACCTCAGAAAGTCCATGTTTTGTAGATATTGTTCACATTTTCGTGCGTGAATATCGAAGACGGATGCGGCTGGGCAAACATGTTGGGAACCAGGTCCCACCTCTAACGTGCTAGGGGTCCGTCGATGCTCAGTGTGGTGCTCTGTTGTGAGTGCTGTTGAGATTATCGTAAGGATCTTCTTTATCTCATTACTGTGAAACGGTTATTCATTTTCATTTATGCTGTGCCTCTTCGATAATTGCTGTATAGCATGATGAATTTGTGGGTTGCTCGCAAGAATATGTAATCCAGTAAATGTATAAGAAAGGAAGGAGGGGATCTCCAACAACACTAGGTTGCAGCACCCACAGCAAAACCCCATATCACCCAATTCAAAGAAACACATAACAGACACCCACATAAAGAGACGCAAAAGGGACAAGGAACATCAACTCACACCATAGAAACATTCAACATAAAAGACCACACATAAAGCATCAAGACCAATGGGCAACCGGTGCCGACTTAGAACGGCCATCTGCCACGTTAATAGCGGACGGTAATGTTATCCTGGATTACGTGCGCATAACCCTTCCACTATTCCGATTTCTCAGAGGTCTCGAAGAACGCACAATTTTGGTGTAAAACAACCTCCTCACTGTTAGATGACCACACACAAACAAGACCGTAAAACACAGGCCTAGGGGTCCAAGCAACACAGATGAATATGTAAATGGATATAAAAAGAGGATGTGCGTAATAGTCCGTGCTCTGCCAGCTGTAGCGAGCTCATAATTATTATTACCCGAGGAGTCCGACTTACATTCAGAGAGGACAGGCGGTCGGGGCCCTGTCTTCTCTAAAGAGGTTTTGACAGGGCCCATCATGGAGTCCCGTCGTCACAGTCAGTCAGAGTGCAAATCTTAAGAATGCGCTGGTACAAGACTGTAGATTGGTCAAATACCAAGCTTAGTGTCCGTCTGGTGACATTAGGATCATATCCACGGTATAAAAGGCGTTTAATGACTCTGACGCATTTTCGATAGTTATGCCGTCTACCTTTGATCCTTCTTATTTTGTTAACTATGTCACCATAAAATGCGGGTTGTGAAATACCTAAAGTAATATACTCTGTTGCTTTCATGGGTCCGAATTTCAAAAGAAGTTGACCATAATTTTTGTAAAATTTCCAGAAAGTCTTTACTAGTTTGTGAAAGCGAAAACCATGACCTAAAAGTTTCTTTCTAATTTGTAAATTTCTACTATGAAAATCCAAAACATCAGTACATGTTCTAGCATACCAGATAAGCTGTGAAATGTAGATACCGTATGACAGTAATCTAGGGACATCACCGTCAAGCCAGGGGAAATTTACTATGTTGAATCCGAAATCATCTCGTTTGTCATACACACTAGTATGAATGCATGTATAGCTGATGACCGTCCAAATTTTCTGTCGGCTGCAAATTGGTATGTCAATTATGTAGTTTATTTTTCGGTAGCGCATCTTCCTTGTTCTTTAGTGGTCCTTTTGGCATGTGAATTCTCGAATGTAGCATCGTCTTCAACTGTTGTTCAATGTGATTATTTCAAGTGGTTCCAACTGTTCATGAGCGGATCAATCATTATTTTTCAGGGGAGGGCTGCATCAAGCGTGTCATTTTCAGAAAAAAGTATCCGTAAACATGGGATAAATTAGCATTTTTAGCAATATCCAAGGGAGTCCTGACCCCCTACCCACTCTAGATCTGCGCTTGTTGTTTATTTCGCTTTGTTTTTGTTTATACCACGCTATAATGGCTACCGTAATGGTGTTGTCTCGTTGCAGGTTCTTTATTCTAATTTTACCAATATACATGTAAAAACTACTCAGACATTCTTAATTAACTCTAGACTCTATACTGTATCTCTTATTTATGTATAATTTTACGTGAAATTTTTATTGATTTTCATTCCACACAAAATTGACATCACAGTAACAGGAAAACTAATTAATATAATTCATATTTACAGTAGAAAATGTAACGTAAATTCTTTTTCACTTTTTTTCTCTGTTTTCGACTAATAAAATGGATTTCTACACGACCTGAAATTTAGAGAAGAGTCTCTTTGAAAAATGTAATGTAAGTAAACATCAAAGAAGTGCCAAACAGTTATTCAGTCTCAAAGACTCAAAGTTGCGAACCCCGGAATGAGCAAAATTCATATGATCTGCTTTCTACAATTTGTTTGTTCTCTTCTCATGCATTATCCCTGAAGGAAAAAATATGTGTTCCATCTATTTTTCGTGTAGGACTGGAATTGAGAAAGCTGAGATAATACTATTTGGACAAGCAAAATGATAAAAAATAATGGAGCATACCTGTAACAGCAAACTGTTATTACATCAAACTCCAAAGGTCGATTCGATCTTGATCTTGTGTTTGTATGGGTACATTTGATGTTCCCAGGATGGATTTACAACAATCACATGGGGCTGTCACACATTGACAAAAACAGTTTCTCTTTCTCTGTCCTGTAAACATAATCATGTTCTGAGATTCGTGATATTCATTAAAAAGTTTGAAATGATAATCTTAAAAATTCAAACAGACTTTTTGGACAGGATTTTCAGTCTATATTTCATTTCTTTTGACTGAAAATCACTGACGAGGGTTAAGTACCGAAAAAGGGCATGGCTGACCCTTGCAGCAAATCTATCTGTTCTTAAATGATGCTTTGAAATCAAAGACGTGTACCACTAGTGCACTATGTACAAGAAAATAATGCAAATTTCGGAAGGATTAACGAATAACAGATAACTGTAGACATACTTGCTGTCAAAAATAAATTGATATTGAACACATATATTTCCCTGCCAAATACTTTCACACTGCCTATTGATTGATTTTCTTGTGTAAGAATATATACTGATTTATTCATGATTCGTGGTAAAATGTATGAGAATAAGGGTGCTAATTGAGAGAGTCAACACATTCAATTAATTTTCACTTATCAATTTTCCAGTTGACAAAAAAGATACACCTATACTTTTTATGTACAAGGAGGTTGTAATTCATAAAACAAGTAAATGCAATGTATAACTGTGTTAGAGAAGATCCCGACGACAATCTCAACAGCACTCACAATAGAGTACCAATTGAGCATCGGCGGACCCCTAGCAAGCTAGAAGTGGGACCAGGTGCCCGGGATGAGTAAACATCCCCTGTTGGCTAGCCGCACCCGCCGTCGATGTTCATGCACAAAAATGAAAACAATATATAAATTACATGCACTGCCCTATCTGAGGTTATGTCTATATAGAAAGTGCTATGGCGACCATGTCAGGGAAAATATTCCAAACACTTACTGTCTAACCCCTCGCGGGGAACTTTTTTTACGAGCTCCACACGGCAAAGGGCACAAGTGTAACACAAATGAGTTAAAGAAGATCCCGACGACAATCTCAACATACAAATGTACAACTAGCTCTGTCCTTGGAATCCGTCTCATAGCCGAGAAGGAACATGTAAGAATATGATAATTATTGTAGTATTTATAGAATATTGGCTATAAAATTGATATCAAACCTTCTACTTGAATACTCATGGTTAACAACAGCGTCGCAGCAATCATCATAAATACTATCCTTTTTGAATCCATACTTCTAGAATTCTTCTAAATAACTGTTCCTTTGACCATTTGGAATCTTCCTCGCTGTAAGAGTTTATATAATGCAAAATTTTGGAAATCCCCTAATCTATTTAATATCTGTTGTTCATGATTGGAACAACGTAAAAAAAAATAACATAAAAATATAATGTGACGTAAATGGGAACCCGGATCCAAGTAGACAAAAGTGGTTAACCTTTTACCTGTACATTAATTGGAGTGCCCATTCAAATTTTACATACGTAGTGACAATAACGCGGATGTACATGTAGCTTTGTTTATATATAGATGTGTTTTAGTATGCCTTACTGTTTGCATTGAAAAGGAATCTTTTGAAATGTTCAGAGATATCCTTATTTAAGTTTTGGTTTATGAACTATTTTGTGAGATATGTGCATGACATATATGGATAATGACCATCCCCTGTATACAGCACAAAATCGATAATTCAGAAAATCAGAAACCGAAGGCATACAAAATCAGGATAAAACAGGAACCAAAGCAAACAAACAAAAACATCCACCATATGAAAAGAAGCGAACTCATGTCTGGTCCATGCTGCAATTTTTTTTCAAGTTCAAGATCATTTATCTTTATGCCTACTGGCACCTCAGCAACCTATATATAATAAATACATACATAAATGAACATCAAGGTGGACATTAAAGTATGACATATAAAAAATGTATATGAAAAGAAAGTGAATAAATACATTTATCATATACTTTAATTTACGTTACCGTTGATAAGCTTTCCCATTGACCAAAACACGGTCACGTGCAATGCGATTAATCGTCCTATTGAACCGGTCATATTGACGCGTTTCCGGTTTTGTGTAGTAGAGGAAAATGGTAGTCGGCAGCAAACTGTGTGTTTCTGACAAGACTTAGTATGCTAATTGGCATCATTTTTTAATGAAAAAAATAATAATAAGATGAAGTGTAAAACATTTTACTAGAATACAAAATGTTTATCTGAAACAAAAAAGTGAAAGCAAGCAGTGCTAGGGAAGGATAATGTTAAAGTTACCCTTTTCTTTTCCAGTTTCCATGTATATGATAAAACAGTTATAGCACAGATGATTCGGTCGATATGATGATTTATGGAGTGATAAAACCAATATCAACCTCGGCCTTCGGCCTCGGTTGATATTGGTTTTATCACTCAATAAATCATCATATCGACCTCATCACTGTGCAATAATTGTATAGTATATGTTATCGAGAGCAACATACATCAATATGGTACTAGTAATAGATTACAATAGACAATAGCATCCCGGTGATATGCCTGGCCTATCCAGGGATCCAACCAAGTTTATCTGTTCTTAAATGATGATATGAATTTGAAGAGATTTGTACCACTGGGCAAGTGTCACCTCTGGTGGACCAGGAGTCCCCGAGGGCACATTAAGCCAATTCCGATCAACTTCGGTTGATCGTTTCTTTAAACACATTGAATTTAGAAAATTTCTGGTCACAAAATTTTCTCGCAATTTCTGAAAAGTAAGTCCTGTAGCATAATACCATTTCACATATCTTGCTACATTTTTCATTATATTTTGGACATAACTTTCACAGTCTTTGGCTATATTTCATTTTTTTTTTGGATTGAGGATCATTGACGAGGATAAATTAACAGAAACGCGCATGTCTGGTCCATGCGGCAAATTTATCTGTTCTTAAATGGTGCATACTTGAATCGTGTCCTGCTTCTTGAGAATGTGCAACTTCTAAATATCTCTACAAACCAGCTGGCTATGTTGTTACAGGTGACTTTTCAATTATCCAAGACAGACAGCTCCGTGGTCTTCTTAAAAAAGGACCTAAGTATAGAATCCCATCCAAGATAGATTTTGTCAAATGCCGTGAAGTGCTTACGGAAGCCTTAGATAATTATACGAAAAGATGGTGTAAATCAGAAGGAGTCGAACCGCATGCTCTGAATGACTGGAAAAACCTCATTTTAGATATAACGGATATTCGAATAGATAACTTCCATAAAAACCCTCATCTTTTTCAAAATCCACGTACCAAATCAGAAAGATATTTCAAATCCAAACTAAGTAAATTACATGAAAAATATGTCTTTGCACCAGCTGATAAAGCAGCCAACAACACCATTATCATTTGAAAACGTTACTACATATCAACTTTGATTTCGGAACTTTCGTCTACTAATACATATATCAAAAGCAATGAAAGTGCATCTAACATTTTAGGCAAGCATAACAGTGAACTGTCTTCATTCAATATCTCTATTTCTAAATTGGATCTCCCAACACTATATTGCATACCGAAACTGCACAAGTCTCCTTACAAATTTCGATTTATTGCTAATTCTAGTAACTGCTCCACTACAATTTTGTCTAGAAATCTGACGTCAGCACTTACTGCTATTAAAGAACACATAACTAGATATTGTGAAACGGTTCTAAACAGGAACGATGTAAATTTATTTTGGTCTATTAAGAATTCAGGGGATGTGATTGAAAAAAATGAGATCTGGCAATTTCCAAGCCAATACGATTTCTTCATACGACTTCTCTAATATGTACACCACACTTCCTCATGACAAAATTAATGCTCGATTATCTAATCTCATTAAATGGTGTTTTGATCGAGAGCGAAAAACTTACATTTGTACATCTGAATCGAAGGGTTTCTTTTCCTCGACAGACTACAAATCATACAAATCATGGACATGTAGTGACCTGTGTAATGCCTTGTCCTTCCTCTTGGACAATATTTATGTTAGATTTGGTGAGGATCTATACAAGCAGGTTGTAGGAATTCCTATGGGTACTAACTGTGCGCCTCTTGTTGCAGATTTATTTTTATACACTTATGAAAAAGAATTTATCCAAAATCTTCAAAAGCAAAGAAAATTTGATGAGCTGAAATGTTTCAATAATACTTCTAGGTATCTGGATGATATTCTAACCATTGACAATCCTGCTTTTGAATTATATAAGAATGAAATTTATCCACAAGAATTAACCCTCAACAAGGCAAACCTTTCAAATACAGAAACACCCTTTTTGGACCTAAATATCAAAATTGTAAACGGAAAGATTCATACAAGTGTATATGACAAAAGGGATGATTTTGGATTCAACATAGTAAATTTCCCTTGGCTTGACGGTGATGTTCCAAGATTACCGTCATACGGCATTTACATATCACAGCTCATCCGGTACGCTAGAGCATGTACTGATATTTTGGATTTTCACAGTAGAAATTTACAAATTACCAAAAACTTTTAGGTCAAGGTTTCCGCTTTCATAAACTAGTTAAGACTTTCTGGAAATTTTACAAAAATTACAGTCAACTTCTTTTAAAATTCGGATCTATAATGCAACAGAGTACATTACTATGGGTATTACACAACCTGTCTTTTATGGTGATATGATAAACAAAATAAAAAGGATCAAAGGTAGGCAGCATAACCATCGAAAATGCGTCAGAATCATCAAACGCCTTTTATACCGTGGGTATGATCCTTATGTCACCAGACGGACACTAGGCTTGGTACTTGACCAATCTACAGTCTTGTACAAGCGCATCCTTGAGACTTGCACTCTGACTGACTGTGACGACGGGACTCCATGACGGGCCCTGTCCAAACCTCTTTAGAGAAGACAGGGCCCCGACCACCTGTCCTCTCTGAATGTCAGTCGGATTCCTCGGGTGATTACATAAATGAGCTTGCTACAGCCGGCAGAGCACGGACTGTATTACGCATGCCCTCTTTTTATATCCATTTACATATTCATCTGTGTCTATGGAGCCTCTGCGTTTCGCGGTCTTGTTTGTGTGATGTCATCTTACAGTGAGGAGGTTGTTTTACACCACAATTGTACGTTCTTCGAGACCTCTGGGTAATTGGAGAAGTGAGAGGGTTGTGCGCACGTAATCCAGGATAACCACACCATTTGCTACTTGCGTGACAGATGGCCGTCCAAAGTCGGCACCGGTTACCCATTGGTCTCGTCGGTTTATGTGTAGTCTTTTGTGTTTGATGTTTACATATCGTGTGTCTCTTTTCCGTCTCGTGCTGTGCTCGTCTTTTGTGTTTTTGCATCGGGTGTTTTGGTGTTTTACTGTTGATGCTGCAACGGGGTCTTGTTGGAGATCTCCTCCCTTTTTTTGAATTTGAAGACGTGTAACATTAAAATCTTCTGAACAAAAAAAAAAAACATAGATACATGGAACTTAAGGAACTTAAACATAAAACATAAGCAGGGAGTCATTAGTCTTTGGTATAAAAGAAATATATAGGGATCCAAAAGAACGAGATCATATGGCATGACATTATTGCCCTACGAATTTTGGCTAAACTAAAATGTGTATACGTTCTTGTAATAGGTGCATACTTTGCCAAAGATTTAGGAAACCGTAATGTAATTAGCTATTTTGCTCATGAGATGATAATACCATGTGTTCAGTGATTACTATATCTAGCTTCAATTCAAAATTTGTTAAGTCCGGCAAAATGCACAATTTTTAACGTGGAGATGCACAATTTTATTTCATCGAGAGAATTCGGCCCCTGTATTTATTACATTCAACCAGAATATATTTTGGAAGTTCTAGTATACGGCATTCGATAACCACCACCATACAACGACAGCAATTTCAAACTTTATTTTAGCCGTGCCTTTAATCTTTCGACACAAGCAGCCATTTAAACACCCCACTGTTTGACAAGCCTGATGATTTTAGCTTCCACATCAATAACTTCACTTTCATGAGTAGCAGCATTCCGTCTTCTCCTGATTATTGCGTTTCTGTTTCTCAGCTGATACGGCATGGCATGTTCCAAATATGAAAATTTCATTGTTAGAGGTAGACGTCTTGAACAGTGACATACTGGATTGCGATTGAATGGCTGTCATCATCACCAAACAAAAAATATTTACTTGATATGTACATCAATATGTATATCAAGAAAATCACGGAATGTGACAAGTTTTCATGGAGCTGTTACGACGGATGTCGCAAGCGATCAGGAAACGCAGACTCTCCCCGGGCTCCTGGTCTCACTTAGGAATATTATTCATTCCGAGGTTCGCAAGCGTTCCAATGATTTTGCTTTGCCTTCTCGACTTTTAGACTGAATAACTGATGGGTACTTCTTTGATGTAAAAATATAAAGAATTGTCACGCCTAATGATTTAAAATCATTGATAACATAACATGATCCTATTCATTAATCTTAATGCGAAATACAATGCATGCGCATCCTAATGTCAGCACAGCTCACTTCGGAAACTGGATAAACGCGATTTTGACTACTTTATTGTGCAAAAAAAAATGAAATAGATATCATTCAATAGATCTCGCTTGGTCGTTAAATTTGGTATAAGTTATATGATTGTCATTGCACGCAATCAATCTTTATAGACAAAAATGGCTCAAAGTGAGCTATTGTCAAACCGATTTGTCCGGCGACCGTCGTCCGTCCGTTAACTTTTTCACGTTTTCGATTTCTCCGGAACCTCTTGGAGGATTTTGATGAAACTTGGTTTGCATGAATTACTAAATGACCTCTACTAAGTTTATTCATTTCAACCGGATCCCTTTAGGGGTGGATCCAGGGCGGGGTCAAATAGCCCCCCCTGAGGGTACCCCTCTTAAAACATCTTCTTAAGAACCGCTGCATGGATTGAAAAACTAATGGCATCTGAGTGATCAGGAAGGATGTATAATGTAAGTTTGTTCATTTCCTTAAAATCCGATAACTAATTTTTGACGCGTTTGAAGTGTTTTTCGACTTAGTTATTTTAATGCCAAAATTGAGATTTCTTTTATTCTTTTCTCTCTTTGCTAAATTTGCTACCCCAATTTAGTTCATTTTAGCCATGATAAACTAGAGGAATGCTTATGTGAAAGAATTTTGCTTAAAAGTTTTTTTTAATTTCTTTATGAATTTTTCAACTGCAAAAAAGGAAGGGGGTGGTCATTTTTAACATTAGAAATTTAACTGTGAAAAAATTTGTCAAAATATAAACTTAGACTTTTAATGAATTTTATTTTTAAAATTGTATATATGGTATGTTTTGCATGCCCAATGGACCAAACGGTGGTGGGTTCAAATCCCACGTATTGACAAACTGAAAGCATCAGGATGATCTAGACCGATGTCCTAAGAAGTGTTGTTGATATTGTTTCCACTTCAAAGTCAAATTTTTGACGCGTTTTTGACGTCTTTTTAGACTTTGTCAGGAAATGCTCATTTTTTAACTTTTTCTTTGAATAACTCTGTGATTTTGTGCAGCCGTGTACTGCATATTATTCACATTTTAATTGTTCAGTGGCTTGGTATTTATTTGAAATGAAATTTCTATTTTTTCACTTTTTCATGAACTTTTATGTAAAAAAGGACAAGGTGGGGGGGGGGGGGTATTTTCATGCATATTGGACTTCTCCAGAACCAGCACAGGGATTTTGATGATACTTTGTAGGAATGAAGTACTAATGGTCCCCTACAAGTGTTGTTGTTTTTTGTCTGGATCCGTCAATAGGTGGCACCACCACACACAAAAGTAGGTCACCGTGGGTACCCTCCTTTAACAAACTTCTTCAGAACTGAAGCATGTATCGACAAACCAAAGCATCAGCATGATCTAGAAGGATGTCTGAAGAAGTGGTGTTATTTTTGGTTCCACTCTTTTGACGCGTTTTTGACATGTTTTCTATGGTTTCTGACTTTGTCAGAAAAGCTCATTTTTTAACTTTTTCTTTGAGCAACTCTAATAATGTGTGATTTTGTTCACTCATTCACTGCATATTTGACACATTTAGGATTCAAAATTCTTTTCAATTGTTTATTCATTCAATTTTATATTTTTTAAATACGAAAAACAAACGTGTTAGGGAATTTATTTTCCTAAGTATGCAAGAGTTGTCTTTCTTACATCAATTGTTACACATCCTGATGGTACCTATAGATACTTTCATTTGAACAAGAACCTCTGTATATGCCCTGGTAAAGTACAACTACAATAATTATCATTATGCATTGTCAGTGTGGTAAGAGTGTACATGGTTATCAACTGAGCGTTGTGCCCCGTGGGGCTTTTGATCTCGAACTGCCATAGGGAAAAACCTCATTAACATTCGGCATTAATTTTTTCCTGGAAATGCCCTAAAATTATGCCTTTATGTGGTTCCCACACTCCTTGTATTATGGGAAGCATCCATCTTATTTTGTCTTAGCTATACCATCGTTTATTACAAAAAGAGATAATCTATTGCATCTTTTAAGCTTCCATAGATACACAATTCCTGCCAAGAACAATGGTGGCATTCTTGAACAAGGATGTTCATTGCAATTATTTCAGATACATGACAAATATGGATAATGACCATATCCCTGTCTACAGTACAAAATCGATAATTCAGAAAATCAGAAACCGAAGGCATACAAAATCAGGATAAAACAGGAACCAAAGCAAACAAAAACAAAAACCTCCACCATATGAAAAGAAGCGAACTCCCGATATGAGAGTGAGACCAGGTGCCCAGGAAGAGTAAGCATCTCCTGCTTGCATGCAACACCCGTCGCTTCAATTCGGTAGAACTGTCACATCCGGTTACTTCATTTTTGGAAGATATAGAGTACAATCTTTGGTTGGATGGTTCAAATGGTCTATGACAGAATATCATCCACCATTCTGGATAGTGGGACATCATAGTGTATGACGAGTTCCCCATATCGACCGTAGAACTTCCTCAGTGACGATGTTAGTCGGTCACAAACATATCCCTGACTGAGAAGCTTATCTGAAAGACGCCTAGCTCTCAGAACAAAATCCGTATATTTGGTACTTGCTCTAGCATAGCGTATCAACTGAGATATGAACACGCCATAAGCAGGCGATGAAGGGATGTTGCTACTCAGAAAAGGAAAGTTCGTAATGCTGAAATTGAAGTCGTCACGTTTGTCATAGAGTGAGGTGTTCATGTGACCATCAGTGTCGTAGGACAACATTATGTCCAAATAGGATGCTGAATTATTTGTCTCTGTAGTTTCTTTGACTTCAAGCTCCGAAGGATAGATACTGCTCAGGTAATCCGCGAATTTTGGATTATTGATGGACAACACATCGTCTATGTATCTGTAAGTGAAGTTGAAGTCAGAAGCAAAGTATCTTTTCCCTTCAGAGACCAAAGATTGAATGAATTCAGCTTCGTACGAGTAAAGGAAAATGTCGGCAAGGAGTGGGGCACAATTGGTCCCCATTGGAATTCCGACAATTTGCTGGAAGACCTTTCCTCCAAACACCACAAAAATGTTGTCGATCAGAAAGTTTAACATCTGAATAATGTCTGTTTCAGCGTACTTATTTTCAGAATCTGACTTTTCTTTTACAAAGTAGGTTTTGTCATAGTTAACAACAATAAATTTGTATTTGCGATTACCGTTCTTACTTGTAAACGCATTACTTATAATTTTTGCGAGTCTTTCTTTCAACTTAGAATGCGGAATTGTAGTGTAAAGTGTCGAAAAATCAAAGGCTTTGATCGAATGGACTCTACTAAAATGAGTGGATTTCAGATGTTCTAAAAGTTCCTTCGAATTCTTTAAAATCCACATCTGGTTGATACCACTGCGAGAATATACTGTCGAACAATATTTTTGTAGCCCAGATTTGATTTCAGATAAAACTTTGGTGAGTAAGATCGATACAGATTTGGTAGAACATTTTGAGGAACCAGCGATGAAACGTTGTTTGTACGGATTCTTATGCATTTTAGGTATGCAGTATAAGTATGGTAAATCTAAATCTAAATTGGTAGGGTCGAAGCCAAAGGAAGCAAGAGCTGATTTGTGGTTATCTATTATTTCAGAGGCAGAAAGGTTTGTTGGGGTGTAAGTGGGATTTCCAGGTGTCGAATTTAAACCCAACTCTTTAACTAGACTGTCGAAATAGTACTTTTTGCAAGTAAATGTGTAATTATTTGAGGCTTTGTCCGCTGGTGTGATGACATAATGTTCTTGGAGGTAGGTAAGTTCTGCGATAACATCAGGGTCTTTAAATATAGACACGAATCTGGTGTTCACAGTTGATTTTAATCGGTTAATTCTAGATAAAAGTAACCCTCTGATTGATTTTATCCATTCAGAAAGGGTGTCGAGCTGTACATCCTCTTTCTTTGCCCAACGTCTTGCATATTCCTCACAAGAGTCCATGATAATTTTGACATTTTGGTTCCATGTAAAGGACATACTTTCTCTGTATTTGGGACCCTTTTTTAACAATTCTCTCAACTTGTCGTTCTTGACTATACTAAGGTCACCAGTAATAACGTGTCCACAAGGAGAGTAGTTGAAATCCGATGAAGAACATTCGCAGGGAAGTGGATGTAGTGAGGGATTACTTAAATCAATACACTGCAGGAATCGTTTGTAATTGTAAATTTTAGATGCAACTGTTGATGTGTAGCTATAGGAAATACAAGGAGTTTCTTTTCTTTTGAAGTATGGTGGGATTTTTTCTGTGACAGTTTTGTGATTCAAAATTTGACCAAGATTCAAGTTATCAATACCTTTGTTTGCAAATCTTACTTTAATGAAAGGGCGGTTTGTTTTCTCCTCTGATTTATCTGATCTAACTGCCTGAAATAAACGAAAAGTAGAAATGTCCAAGATGACTCCTTGTAGTCTGTATTCTGGGGAACGTGTATCGGTATATGCGAGATCCTTCGTATAATCGTAGATTTCGTGTAACTTCCGTAAAGGAAGAGAGTATAATTTGGTACGAATATAATGCAGGCCTAGAGGCTCATTCAAAAATGGTACCAAGTCATCGAAGGAGAAACTATGTATCTCAGGCCTATTATATTTTCGAATGCCATGACTTCGAGGTCTTCTTTGTGATCTGTTGAATAAGCTAGTCACATTTACCGATTGACAACCGGGACTTGTTAAGTTTCCTATAGTGCTGATGTTATCGTTGCACCCATAGGGCGCTGCAGTGTTAAGATTTTTTATCCAGAACTCTTCTCTGTTGCGACGGAGAGGTGTGCTCAAATTGGGATTGTTTGTGGGATGATATATTTTCTCCAGGATTCTGACTCTCATAGATAAAACAGAATGATCCGCCTGGTCAAAATGTCGGTAAAGGAGTTGACTTCCTTTATTATTTATTTTTGACCGGTGTCCTGACATTCTTTTTCGGAGCTGGCCTTTGGTTTCGCCCACATAAATCAATCCACAAAGTGAGCACTCTATTCCGTACACAACATTAGATGCCATGCAGTTAAGGTTTTCAAAACTATGCGTGTTAAATGTTTGTTTTGTGAGATTACTTGAGAATGAAGTGTCTGTTATTAGGATGTTACAAGTTTTGCAGTTCTTCATGCCACACTTAGAAATTGAGCAATCACTTGGTGAAAATAGGTGCTCTTTTAGTATATCGACCACTTCAATCTTACAGGGCTTGATTTTAATATACCCATCTGCATGTTTATACCAAAACTCATGGTTGTTACTAACTACAAATGTTTCATCTCCAATGTTGTGTAATCTAATTCTAGGGACACCTAAGTTACCTGTTGCGTATGTGTCCGTAGACGCAACAGGTTGGGGCCTTTTTATAGTGGGCGACGCCCCAGCCACTTTGTAGGTCTCTTGAGTTCTATCCATTTAAGCAAAAGACTGCTCGACAAGTGCCCTCGGGGACAATTTGTCCACCAGCAGTGACACATGAACAGTGGTAAAAATGACGACATGTAAGACGACACACAGAAGAAGTAATATGCACACCCTTACTTGCTATATGTAATCGTATAAACAAAAAGGTTCTATTGCAAATCCCAACTATAGATTATGCCAGATAAAACATGTAAACGGGATGCTCGACTTTGAAACAAAACTATTTCTGTCAAGTTTCTTGGAACATATTTTAAAATAACTAAATATATGTAAGAATATTAAAGTAATTATATATTTTTAATAAGGAAATTGACTGAAAAATTTAGAACAAACTGTCTACTTAATGACTCTTTGTTAACAGCAGTGTCGCTGCAATGATGAAGTAGACTTTTTTGAGTCCACAATTCTGGGTTTCTCCTAAATTACTGTTCCTTTGTAAACTTCCTCGTTGTTTGAGTATATATAATGCGAGATGTTGGAAATTCCCTGGTCTATTTAATATCTTTCGTTCACCGTTATTTCAACGTAAAAAACATAACGTAAAAATATTACGTGACGTATAAAGGAATCCGGATCTAAGCAGACAAAAGTGGTTAACCTTTACCTGTACATTAACGGATATAAATAAATACTATAGTGACTACATGTATAACGGATGCTGTAGCTTTGTTTATATGTAGATGTGAATTCGCTCCAATGGCTTTACAAAGATTGTTATTTGGTGATTTAGAGAAAACCGATAAAGAAAACGAGAAAACCATACATTCAACACAGATATACATTCAGGACACTAAAAGATTTACTACTTAACTCTCTCTCTCCTCTTCTCTGTTCGGTCCTCTTTCAAACTCAGAAACACAAAGCTCAACTAATTCATTCATTCATTCACCCATCCATTCACTCATTCATTTCTTCATTCACTTTCTGATTTGTGCATTCCTAAGTCGGCACCGGTTGCCCATTGGTGTCGTTGGTTTATGTGTAGTCCTTTGTGTTTGATGTTTCTGTGTTGTGCGTTGCCGTTCCTTGTCCCTTTTGCGTCTCCTCCTGTGCTTGTCTGCTCTGTGTTTTTGTATTGGGTGTTTTGCTGTGGGTGCTGCAACCTGGTGTTGTTGGGGATCCCCTCCTTTGTTCTGTAAATACACATATACATATTTCGTTTGGTATTTTTTATAAGATGACAAATATGGATAATGACCATATCCCTGTATACAGCACATAATCGATAATTCAGAAAATCAGGAACCGAAGGCATACCAAATCAGGGTAAAACAGGAACCAAAGCAAATAAACAAAAACCTTCATCATATGAAAGGAAGCGAACTCCCGATATGGGAGTGAGACCAGGTGCCCAGGAAGAGTAAGCATATCCTGTCTGCATGCAGCACCCGCCACTTCAATTTGGTAGAACTGTCACATCCGGTTATTTCCATTTCGGAAGACATAGAGTGCAATCTTTGGTTGGATGGTTCAATTGGTCTATGACAGAATATCCTCCAGATATCTATCATCCAGATAACCACTATACCGCTATTCATCACATACTTGTTGTATTTAATTTTAGGGAGAGGGCGTTAGTAATGTTGTAAAACTTTTGCCCGGTCCCATTTCGTTTATGGAAATAAAATATGTTTAAACTAATAGATCTATGTGCATTAGTATGTTTTGCTGCATGCATTAAAAGTTGATATTACTAGGATATTTCCTTCTTTAATTCTTGGTTTTATGGGATGTTTGATGAGCTGACGGGGTTTGTATTCATGATGTTGGCTTAAGATCGCCTGGACAAAGAACTATATACTTGGAGACATTTAAATATAAGAAAATTGCAAGGAGTCATTCTTCTTTGAAATAAAAGTATTACTGATATCTGAACAAAGAATGAGATCAGATTTCATGATATTATTCTCTGCCGTATTTTGTATTAGCTAAGACTTGTTTACGTACGCGTAAAGGGGGCATATTTTGTTTAGTTCTGAAAGATTTTAGAAATTTCGACGTAATTCCCTACTTTATTCATGAAACAAAGAAGGATGTCCACGACAGGACGATTGTAGGACCAACAGCAAAACTAAGTGAAAACAAAAACAAGCACACAAATGAAACCTAATACGACATTCAAACACCAAGCACAAACACCACTCATACTTACTAACGAGATCAATGGGCAACCGGAGCCGACTTAGGACGGTATGAGTTGATAGTCACAATTATTCAATGATCTCTTTACAGAATTTTTATATGTCATGCAAAAGTAACTATTTTTCACATCAAGATGACAGTTACGTGACAAATATGGATAATGACCATATCCCTGTACATGGTTGAATTATGTCGCTGAAATATCTTACTGGGATATTTCCTTCTTCAGCGACAAAATTCAGCCTCTGTATTTATTCCATGCAGCCAGACTATATTTTGGAAGTTCTGTCATTCGAGATTGGATATCATGAACCTACTAAAAATCATTTATTCGTTTTATAAGGGGTATTAATTTTAACCATACTTGCACAGTGGGTAATCTCGCAACGCAAAACAATGGGTTTATCTGTTATCTTTTTTTTGCAAAATTGATAATATATAACTGTTACAGAAAGGGGAATGTGATACAGAGTAAGAATGCGTTAACTATTAGTTGAATCCAAAATAAGGTGGACATAAGCTATCGCGTTGTGTCAATGATGTTTCGTTGTCTCACTTTG